>OZ020611.1:13401952-14001952 GCA_963971575.1 Liopterus haemorrhoidalis
TAAAAAATTCATATACGAGGGCTACCTTTTAAAGCCGCATTCAGAGCTCTTTAAATTAACATGTTGTAGTTTGTTCGTTGTTACACTATAACTTATGTTTCTATGAATTGTTCTAAGCACCATTCACAGCTAGTTAGAAATTAATGTGTTCCGAATAATCAGACATCTGTGTATTTACCAACACATTAAATAGGTTCGTAAAATGAATTTTATGTATTATCGTTTTTATAATTCTGTTGTCTTATGGCGCGTCTACATTGAGGCAACATGGTAGCATACGACAAGTCTGCCGAGATCGTCAGACCACGTCGCATTGACAAGCTAGTGTCGACACCAACACTGGGAGCGTGCTACTGTTTATTGTTGCGAGATCGGTCAGTTTACCGAATAAATATGGCAGATCGCTAATACAAGGTGTCTCAAAAGAAATTTTATATTTAGTGGATCGATAAAAAAAAAGTAAGCCGTATATAGAAAAAATGTTTATTAATTATTAAAATACACTTTTTGGGGATTTATTTCTTAAAAATAATATCGTCTAAATGTAGACCCTCGCGTTCTTGGCACTCATTTAATCGAACAGTAAAATTACTTATAACGTCTCGGCAGCTAGACTCAGGGATGGCTGCCATTTCGTGACGGATATTTTCTTTCAAATGCGCCAGTGAAGTCGGTTTATTGGCGTAAACTTCTAGATTTAAGATAACCCCATAGGAAAAAGTCCATAGGGGTTAAATCTGGACTGCGTGGATGCCAATTTATGTCACCTCTCCGGGAGATCAATTTGCCTGAGAAAATTTCACGAACACGTGGCAGAGACATATTGGACGTGTGTGAAGTTGCTCCGTCCTGTTGGAACCATGTTCTTTATAGCCAGGAAAGTTTTGCAGTTCAGGTACCAAGAAGTTGTCTAACATCTCCACATAACGCTCTGAATTCACTGTAACTGCACGCCCCTTTTCGTCTTCAAAAAAGACTGATTAACATTCTCCACGTTTTCTACCGTTCTTGATGACCTAGGTCGCCCGGATTTTGATTTATCCAGCGTTGTACCAGTCTCTTCAAACTTTTTAACCCAATGTCGAATGAGAGGAATGCTTGGCGCATCATTTAAGTGGCGAAAACCTCGAATACTGCAGAATTTTCTAGGCGCTACAGTCGCCGAATCACCGTTTTTGTAAAACTCTCGCACGCATAACGCGTGGTCTGTTCCCGAGAAACGCTCCATAGCGATTGAATTCCCAAGAGCCAGGCTACCGATTGACATAACCCCCGCGCCCCTCGGATACGTTGCGTTCCCGCAGTAAGCTAAATAAATATAAAATTTCTTTTGAGACACCTTGTATATTATTACATTTTATAACTATAAATAATATCAAGCTAATTTATACTATTTTATAACAAATTTTAATACCATAACAAAAACATAACCTTACTTAATTATGTTTATCATTATTTCTCATACTCTATTTTATCAAAACTTATATTTACTCACTTACCTTAAATAAATTTAAGTTGCTAAATAATTATTGTTGATACAGCAACGCTTACAACACTAGTTAATTTAAAAAAACAAATACTTCTATAATAACAACTATCAAATATCAAAATGGCGAACATATGGCTTTCAGAACTGGTAGCGTGTCGCACGAAAACTCTTTGATGTTTACCGGTAAGTAACTGGAACGAGCAACATGTCGCACGGCTCCCATCAGACCGCTGCACATTGGTAGCATGCGACATGTCGAACGGTCGCACGCTAACATGTTGCCTCGATGTAGACGCGCCATTAGATTTTAACTAACTGAACCTAACCTAATTACCTAAATTGATCATATTTACTGTCTGTCATTGTAATTTTGAGCAAGATTTGTTAATGATGACATTATGTTATGTAAAGGCATACGAGAACTACTGTGTCACTGATAGACTGCAATAGTGAATGTGTTTATATGTCTCTCTCATTAAAACATCTCACTAGCTATAAGTTTAGAAAATTATCCATAATCCACAACGAACAATGTATTAAATTTAGAGGTCTGAACGGTTTCACGTCTTACCATATGACAAACTTCTAGTGACAGTACACAGTCTACGAGCTACAATGTATAAGCTATTGATTTTAGAACTCTGAATGCGGCATGTTTTTAGAAAACTAAGAAAGAAAAAAAATGTTTTTGAAAAAACTGTTTTATTGCTTTTCAAAATATTCGCCTTTAAGATTTATACACTTTTGCATGCGTTCAATTCAATTCTCGAAATATTTGTTTCACTCTGAAGTTGGTATCTCAAAAACATGGTTTTCGAAGGCTTCAACAGTTTCTTGCGGTGATGAAAATCGCCGTCCACGCATTTTTTGTTTGACACTAGGGAACAAAAAAAAAACTCGTTAGGGGATAAATCGGGGGAATACGGGCAATGAGACATAAATTCTAGTTTTTTCTCCTTCAAATAATCAATTGTTTGACGTGGTGTGTAGGACAGTGACGGCGCTAGTGGGGGAACCGAGCCCATCTTTCGAAAATTCCTCTGGCCTCTAGTTGGCCCTTCTAGAATTGCTTGGACAAAAATGTATTTTAGAAGTGGGGACCTTTTTTTGCGTCATCAATGATTTCAAATATTTCCTGCCCCCCCAAAATTTTACTCAAAAATTCCTGGCCCCTCAAATTTTACTCAAAAATTTCCTGGCCCCCCAGATTTAAAGTGCTAGTGCCGCCACTGGTGTGGGAGCTTGCATTCTCATGATGAAGAATGATGCGATGTTTTTGGTTGTTTTTCCTGATTTGGTCGATGATTTCTGGCAGACAAATTGTTGTATACCATTTAGCATTAACTGTTTTCCGATCCTCTAAAGCAAGCGTCGGCAACACGGCACTTGTGGGCGCCGTGGCGCCCTCGGTGAGATTTTTATGCGCCCTCGCTATTGAGACACACACATACTGAGCCCAATATCCACATCGCATCTATTGGTGATTCGCCTTGAGCGATTAGCGCTAGATTAGACGACCTTGTGAACCACGAGTGTTTACATATTTTACGTTTTTATGCGCCCTCAATAACATTTGAATTTATATTGCGGCCTTATTGACAAAAAGGTTGCCGATCCCTGCTCTAAAGGAACGGTTGTGACATATTCAGTACAACCGAAAAAACAAGCGATCTTTATCTTGGAAGTGCTTCGTGAACGAACAAGTTTTGGGGGTTTCGGTTCATCTTGGAAGATCCAAACAGTGGATTGTTGCTTAGTTTCCGGTTCATATGAATAAATCCAAGTTTGGTCAACTGTAATGATGTTGAATGCGGATTTTGTAGTGCCTAGGTTGAATTTTTTTACCATTTCACCAATCAACGCGAGCATTTTTTTGAGCTTCGGTCAAATTATGCATCAATTATGAACAGATCTTTTCACAGCTAAATGTTCATGCAAAATCGAATGTATTACAGTCTGCGATATGCCAAAGGATGCCTCTATCTCTCGGTAAGACACATGCCGATCTTCTTCAATCATTTTGCGCACAGCATCGATGTTTTTTTGAATCACAACCGATTTTGGTCGACCTTCACGGGATCACCTCCGACGGACGCACGACCACGACGATATTCTGCAAACCAATTTTGACCAGTCTTTTCTGATGGTGTTTCATTATCAAAAGTTAAACCAAGTTGTTTCTTTTTTGTCCCCTAATCTCAAACAAAAAATGCGTGGACAGCGATTTTCATAAACTCAAGAAGTTGTTGAAGCCTTCGAAAACCATGTTTTTGAGATACCAACTTCAGAACAAAATTTGACTTAGACATTTAAACTGTCATATTTTGCGCAGATTACTCGACACTATAAAAATAAATTACTATCAAGTAAATGGACTATATAATAATTATTATCTTAAATAAAACTACAACCTTAAATAAAATTACAAAAACTAAATTCGCTGGCAGAGAAATTTACCTTTATAGCAGCACTGTTATTACTTTTACAGCATAATGAAGATGAGATAAACATTTAGAGAAATTTTAAATTCCTGGAGGAAAAAAGAACATAATATTAAAAAACTCCTTGAATCTTTAGGACATTCATTGGTAAGATTGGCAATTGCAAGGATTATTCATTGATTATTTACTATGTAAAATCATTATTTTATATCTTAAGTTAGGTAAATACTGAAATTAAATTTAATTGGAAAATATTCTAAAACTTCTACTTAGGTCTTTACTGTACCTACATATACAACATATATGAGTATATAACAGTTTTTTGATTTTATTTTAAAATGTAATATAATGCTTTGTAACATATATTGTCACAAGCCCAATCTCCAGTCTTCTGAACATAACTGGAGTGTATCATCTCATTATTCGTAGAAAATAGGTTTTATTAAAGTATGTCAAAAACCTATCATGTAAAGCAAATCATCCTACCATATTCCCACGCATATTTACTACTCGCAACAACATCCATAAAATCCAGCACCCATCAGTCAACCCAGTCCACATCCAAATAACAAATAATTTCAACGACCTTAATATTTCCATCTCCTTGAAGATCCAGGGTGCAAGTAGTATCAAACCCAGCCGTGGCTGATCAGTAAACCAAACTGCAATATACAACTCAGCAAGCTACCAAAAAGTGTCATCATCCCAGAAATCTATCTGCAAGAATTCCGCCAGATTAGCCACCAATGCAAAGATTTTACTCCAATATGCACTGATGCCTCAATTCTTTACAACAATTCTGGAACAGCTGTAGTATAGAACGATCAAATACACCAGTATCACCTATCAAGTCCTTCTAGTATATATACAGCAGAAGCAACAGGAATATTATAAAGCTTGGAGATAATAGAAGAAAAGAACAAAACAAAATTCGCAATATTCACGGATTCTTTGAGCATACTGACAAGCATCATTTATTCAAAAAATGCATTAGTACAATTACTTCAAGAAAAGCTGTACTATCCTAAAACCCGGGGAATAGAAGTACACCTTATTTGGATCCTGTCGCACGTTGGTATCCAAGGCAATGAGAAAGCCGACGTTGCTGCTAAAGAAACCACCCTTGGACATAAATATCCAAGCAACTGACCTTAAAAATGAAATTGGTAAAAGACTAATACAAAAAGAAAAAACAAAATGGCAAGACCTAAGAGACAACAAACTACGGCGAATAAAAGAAGAAACCAAAAAATGGAAAATGAAGGGACAAAAAGACAGCAAATAGCAATGACTAGACTAAGAATTGGACATTACAGATTGACAGACCAATACAGACTAAAAAGAAAAGATCCACCAACCTATAACGAGTGTAATACAAGACTGACAATCGTACATATTATAGTAGAATGCACAAAATACGACACAATACTACAACAACATATACCTGACAACTTTCAAGAAGCCCTCAGTGACAAGGCGGAAAACCTGGCAAAACTCCACAAATTTTTACTTGACACAAATTTATACTCTGTATTGTAATAATATTTCTTATAATAATATAAACACAAAATATAATGTAATTAACTGTTTCATAATAACCAAATTACAGATGACAATTATTTTTGAGAATTTGTAAAATAAAAACAGTATTCCGGCGAACGCACACATCCAATCATTTTTTACTCCTTTCCAGTCAAATTTACTTATTTCACAAAGTTTAAAGGCCCCACGTTGAGCGCCAACTGTTTGTTGTTAAAGCATATGTTATTAATGTAGGGTTCAATTCAATTTTACTTTAAAGTGAAATAAACGAAATTTTACGTTATTCATTACTCCGTATCACTGCAGTGATACTGCTCAGTGTTTAACAACGGTCTGAGCATTTTAAATTTACGTCATTGTAACGTAGCTGCCGCTAGTGGATGTTCTTCTTATGAGTATTTGAGTTGCGTATGTTAGAAAGCATTTAGTATCATACTCATTAAGAAAAAAATCAAGTCTCGCCTGGAGTCAAGAATTCGAGTCGATTTAAAATTTGGAACTCGAGTTGGGAATCGAGTTGAAAACTTCAGTTAGAATTCGATTCCTGGCACGTATTTCAGATCCAAGTTCTAGATTCGATATGAATAGTTACTTTTGTATGAGGGGGTATGACGTGATGAATTTAATGATATCAAAAAATTCAAAAAATAAAAAATCGCTTATTTCAAATTTTTATAATTTTTATTTGTTCTGGTTTGGGCGTTGGTACAAAACACGGTTTAGATTAATTTAATGATTTTATTTTATACATTTAACAAAGAGGAAGACACTGATACTAATAATTGAATTTTGTGTTACAAATCTCGTTTTTAATGTTACCTCCTCATTTAGAAGAAGAAGGAAGAAATAATAATAACCTAGCGACATATATTCTAGGTACGCCAGTGCTTGCCCCCTTCTCGTCTCCCCCCTTTTACTCCAGCCTCTCGCTCTAATTATCTCTCCACCCCTCGCACGCAGAGCTAGCTAATACGAAAAGCAGATTCGCGGCTTGATAACAATAAATTAATTGTCAAAACGACAATTGAGTTATTAGGCATCAGTTTGGACGCAATGTTGCGGGTCAGGGATATCGGACAGTTATCAGGCCTGGACTAACATCACAATTCAGACCTGCTATCGTTTCAAATTTAATACAGACCTCGTAAAAGATTGAGTGATCAATAAGAGCTGCCAAAACCTAGCGGTATTTGCTAGGATTTTGACATTGATATTAGCGGTAACAACAGAAACCAAGTTAAAGAAACGAGAAACTCAGAACTAGAGAGTTAAACAAAAAATTATGAGAAGTGTTAATTTTCACACATTTCAGGGTTCCGCAGGTATTTAGTAAGTGAATGATGATTATTTGGAATGCCAAAACAAATTTTATGTTAAAATATTTTTTTATTAATTTTAATTCGAATGCCTAATACCATTATTTGGGTTTCTAAATATTTGCAGTATTTTTTTATATAGCAAGGTTCACTAATATTTTGAAAATTGCGCCTACGGCTTCCATTGGTTGTTTAAGTCATAAACTCCGCCCCTCCGATTTCGTATACATTCAAACATAGAATTTTATTATTTTAACACTTCCCACTGGTTATTTAATTTACGCTTTTAAAAATTAAGAATTTTGACAAAATAATTTAAACAAAATAAAAATGCAAAAAAAAAACAAAAAATAAAAATTGACGGGATTCGAACAGTAGTTTCAACTCACGAAGCGACAACGTTACCACTGTACTACACAGGTTCACACGTTTAGTATGTTAAATAGCGGATTAAATATTTTACATATTTTAGTTAAAAACACAAAAAATGCGTTATTTTCCGAAAACATAATCTGATCAAAAATTCCTGTTGTACTATTCCGGTTCACACCAATGAACATTACTTAGAATTTTTTCAGATTTTTAGTTTAAACCATCTGGGCTACAGGGTGTGGGACAAAAAATTTTTTGCACAATTTTGGCAAAAATCGCCTCTAAATAATTTATTTTGCATAAATTTTGATCGTTAATCCACGTACCAAGGGCTTTCATTTGATACCCTACACAGAATTGTAAAAAATATTTTTTTTTCGATGAGCATATATTTGTTTATATTTTTAGGGTGATATATTTTTTAGATGTTTTAGTATTTTTCCTATATGCGGGTCAAAGAGTTGTATAAGCATGCCAAATTTCAACTCTCTAGGTTTAGCCGTTTGGCTACAATTTTTACTGAACAGACAGACAGACAGACAGACAGACAGACAGACGACAAAATGACGGTATAAGGGTTTTTTGGTCATACCTACAAAACCCTAAAAATGGGCCCCGTAATACAGGGACTCCATAAAGCTTCAATTTATTTTGATTAAATAAAATTAAATTTTTGGAAAAAGTTATATTTTATTAAAGCCCGGTTTTTTCACCTTCAGATAAAGTTCCAGGTAACTATCTGACAGATAAGGTTATTTGTTACTTCATCTGCTGAGTAAATGTCATCCCTTCGTGCTATACAAATGTATCTATCTGATAGTTATCTAACAGATAATGAGACTGACGTATTGGATTCACTGACTGGTATTGACATTTATTCAGCAGATGAAGTTACAAATAACCTTATCTGTCAGATAGTTACCTGGAACTTTATCTGAAGGTGGAAAGACCGGGCCTTACTAATATAAAGTTTACGTGGGATGGTAAGGCAGTGACTTCGAAATGAAAGATATTTTTTTTTAACCAAAATATGTCTTATTTTTCGACATAATCTCCTTTTTGCTTGATACATTTTGCCGAAAGATATTCCAATTTCTTCAAATCTCCCAAGAAGTATGATTTCTCGAACTCTGCAAAATAGGCATGTGTTTCAGCGTTAGATTCAAAACATTCCAATGATCCATTTCTTCATATCTAGAAAGAAAAAGTAGTCGCAGTGAGCCAAATCTGGAGAATAGGGTGGATTAGGGAGCAGCTAGTAGCACAAATCTATAAATTTAGCCGTTGAAATTGTGGACGAGAGATCATTGTCATGGTGGAACACAATTTTTTTCTTTGCAAAATTGCAAATTGTTTTTCATCAATTCAGTGTGTGGATTCAATAAACCAATTTAATATTAATCTGTAGTCGTTTTTTTTTCTTTTCCAGATAGACTATTGATGCAATTCTGTGGCAAATCTGTAAGCTACAGATGATCGTATCTAAGGAGTTGTTTTATGTGTTGTTATGGACAGTTTCTTACAGATTTTGTCTGTAAGCTTACAGATTTACCACAGAATTGAACCATATGCCTTGCAAATCCTAGAAAATCGTTGCCATTATTTTTTCGCTGTTTTAATGTTGCATTGCACTGCTTAGACGGTTCTTTAATTTTTGGTGTGTGGCGATGGATACATTTTTTATCAACGGTTATTATACGCCACAAGAACTTACTTGGATTACGTTTGTACATGTCCAAACATTGCTTTGAAATGGTCGCGCTATTCCGTTTTTGATCCACTGTCAGCACACGGGCACCCATCTTGCCAATAACTTCTTCATGCCCATATTTTCATGCAGGAAATGACATTCATTCGTCTGAGATGTTTACCATTTTGGTTATCTCGCATACCTGCACTCGGCAGTCGTCTTACACCATATCATGAATTTTGTTGACCTTCCCGAACATCCTGGCTGCTTAGCATCATTCATGCTCATACAATCAAAACAAAATTAAGTGAATCACTTGTGAACCATTCCAAGCGATGGAGCAGAGTTCTCCTAATACATATTTAGCTTTGTTTAAGTTTCCTTAATGGTTTTTCCACGCAAAAACTAGTGCTTTATCAACACACGGAATTTCATCAACGTCAGGCCACAGGCTATCTGGAAATCTTGGTATTTTGCCGAGCCCGTCCAGTCCTTAAGATACGGAGTGATTATTTAATGGCGAGACGACGTCACTGGAAGTTTTAATAATTTGGCGTTTCATACACATCGTAGCAGGCGATTATGCACGCATTCGCATAATTTTTTTTTCTTCATAATCAAATTTTCTTCAAGGTTATTATAGTCATAGTATTTTGCTAGGAGGCACGTAAAATTCGGTGACGTCGTCTCGCCATTAAATAATCACTCTGTACTTATTATTAAACACTAGCTGCTGTGCCCATTCTTACTACTTATTTTGTTATATACAGTTTTGCTGTAACGGAAATAATACGAGTAAGGTATTTCAAGTTCGACTATCGGCCAACACAGATGCGGCACAGTTTTACCGGCCTTTTTTTTTAAGTTGACTTAAGGTAAGGGAGGAGCACATTTGAACAATTCAAATTTGCCCCTCTATTATTGTATTTAACATAATATTGAATTTTTTTATTCCTAGTTTTGGCATCATTACAATTTTGTAAGAAATTCCAAGTATTAATTAATTAAAATAATGGAAGAAACAATTTAAATACAATTGTAAGTATACACACTTTCTGTTCATAAGGTTGTAACAATCATTCTGTTGTTTATTGACAAAATATTATTGTTTTACGCAGAATTATCTTTTTTTTGCTGAACATAATAGAAGGCATAATACTTTTTTAATACAAGGTGTCTCAAAAGAAATTTTATATTTATTTAGCTTACTGCGTGAACGCAACGTATCCGAGGGTCGCGGGGGTTATGTTAATCGGTAGCCTGGCTCTTGGGAATTCAGTCGCTATGGAGCGTTTCTCGGGAGCAGACCGCGCGTTATGCGTGCGAGAGTTTTACAAAAACGGTGATTCGGCGATTGTAGCGCGTAGAAAATTCTGCAGTATTCGAGGTTTTCGCCACTTAAATGATGCGCCAAGCATTCCTCTCATTCGATATTGGGTTAAAAAGTTTGAAGAGACTGGTACAACGCTGGATAAATCAAAATCCGGGCGACCTAGGTCATCAAGAACGGTAGAAAACGTGGAGAATGTTAATCAGTCTGTTCGTGACGACCCGAACCTTTCAATTCGGAAGCGCGCAAGTGCTTTAAATGTGCATAGATCATCATTACATCGCATTATGCACAAAGACCTAAAGCTGCACCCCTACAAAATTCAATTGGTGCAAGAATTAAAGCCCCAAGATGCCAGTCAGAGGCTTAATTTCGTAAATCAGGTGATTGAGCGATTTTCAACGTTTACCAACATTTTGTTTTCGGATAAAGCTCATTTTCATCTTAATGGCCACGTAAATAAGCAGAACTGCCGCTACTGGAGTGCAACGAATCCGAAACGCAAACATCAGAAACCCCTACATTCGTCTAAAGTGACCGTATGGGCTGCGATGTCGGCGCCAGGAATTATCGGCCCTTACTTTTTTGAAGACGAAATGGGGCGTGCAGTTACAGTGAATTCAGAGCGTTATGTGGAGATGTTAGACAACTTCTTGGTACCTGAACTGCAAAACTTTCCTGGCTATAACCAAAGAACATGGTTCCAACAGGACGGAGCAACTTCACACACGTCCAATATGTCTCTGCCACGTGTTCGTGAAATTTTCTCAGGCAAATTGATCTCCCGGAGAGGTGACATAAATTGGCCTCCACGCAGTCCAGATTTAACCCCTATGGACTTTTTCCTATGGAGTTATCTTAAATCTAAAGTTTACGCCAATAAACCGACTTCACTGGCGCATTTGAAAGAAAATATCCATCACGAAATGGCAGCCATCCCTGAGTCCACCTGCCGAGACGTCATAAGTAATTTTACTGTTCGATTAAATGAGTGCCGAGAACGCGAAGGTCTACATTTAGACGATATTATTTTTAAGAAATAAATCCCCAAAAAGTGTATTTTAATAATTAATAAAAAAAATTCTATATACGGCTTGGCTTACTTTTTTTTTAATCGATCCACTAAATATAAAATTTCTTTTGAGACACCTTGTATGTTCAGATTTCATATTAACATATTTAGACAAATTAGGTGGAGCAGATTTGAATTAGTCCCAATCTGCCGAAAAAGTACAAAATAGAAGTTTCAGAGAAGAATAAACTAAGGTTGCTAAGAAAGAAAAAAAAGAAATAAGTCAAAACAAAACTGTAAAAGAAAACTAATTTAAATGAAAACCTAAAAAAATTATCTTACTTAAGTTCATCAGATTCTGATATGCAAGCAACGAACTTTGAGAGAATTTACCAAAACGAACATTTTAATTAATTGAAGCTCTGATTTTGACTTAGATCTGCAAAGCAAATATGATCAAAAATTCTATTGATCAATACAACGATCAGTCATAAATATCTAAAAATTGACATTGAATAAAAGTGCCCCATCCTCTCTTATTTGATTGAGTGAAAACGTTTCTTTTCTTTTTGTATGAATATCATATGAAAAGTGTATAAACTAAGTATGAGGGCAACATAATGAAAACCAGTGATGTAGGGAGACCTCCGCTACACTTGCCCTCCCACAAAAATAAAAATAAAAAAAAAATTAGATTTTTTTTTTAATTTAAAAGAAGATTTAGGTAAATCTTCAAAAATACATCAAATTATGTCCTATACAAATTTTTGTCCAAGGTTTGGTTTACTAGTTCGAATTTTTTAAAATTTTAAAGTTTAATAACTTCCGTTTCCGGTTTCGGATTTTAATAAAAAACAATAGGGTTCTTCCCAATTATTAGGAGAATTTTTTAGAACCAGAACGAACTCTTTAGGTTAAACCGTTTTTGAGTTATCGTGTATACAGACAGACACACAGACACACAGACACACAGACACACAGACACACAGACACACAGACACACAGACACACAGACACACAGACACACAGACACACAGACACACAGACACACAGACACACAGACACACACACATACGGACGGCACTTCGAAAATAGGTTTTTGGATTCCCTGGACCATGAAACGTGGTCATCAGTCAAAATCTCGACATCAATACTTGCCCCTTATATATTAAGGTCGGGCAAGTAAAAAAACCTTCAATTTTATTTATATAGATTTTTTGGTTCGCCTCTGTATTTTAGCTTTGGGATTTGTGTGTTTTGAACAAATTAATATGACACTGAATCACTTTTATGCGTCGATTTATTTTAGCGTCGTTGCGGATGTTGGGTGGTATAACAGCCCCGAAATTGTCAATCTGCATCACTCTTTCAGTGTGTACCCGCCTCGCTATTCGTTCAATTATAACGTACTATATAGATACATTTGGCGAACTGGTGAAAATATTGGTAGATTTTCTATTTGGATTACTCTTTACAAATATAAATGTCTAGACCATTGGTTCCCAACAAAAGACTATTGGGCGTAATTTCTCATGGACAATATCATATTATTTAGAAACTTCGGTGAATCCAGAAACTCGAAAAATGGATACTACATGTACTCTCTAAACACAGTCTTGCTAGCCGACTCAACACATGCATTGCATTGCTTGGCAGGCAAAGTAAGAATGTTTTTTGTTTTTGTGGAACATGGTTACCCGTGACTAGCGTTCCTGATTTCTCGATGTTTTTATTTTTCGAGAATCAAGAATTATTTTTTGCAATTCTCGAGAAATTTAATAAATTTCAGTTAATTCAATTAATATTCAACAAATATAGCAATATATTCAAATAAGAAGTCTATATTGGAGTAGGTAAAATAATAATCATAAATACCACGAAAAGTAAGGGTGTTTTTCTTGTGTCCCAGTGGTATTTGGTCGAACCACCGCTATTTTACTTTTCTCAAAAAATTTAATAATTAATTCATTAATATTAATTTAGAGATATTTTACAAAAAAAAAAATAGTACCCAACGCCTAGATAAGCGTATTGGAGCAGAGAAGGTAATTTCTTCGTTTTTAGACCACCGACCATGGATATAAAAGACCGTAGTCTTGAAAGTCACGTGGTCAGTGTGACATTGGTCCAACCCTATTATCCTATTAATAATAATAATAATAATAATAATAATAATAAACAACTTTATTTCGGCGAAGTTTCAGCTAATGCTGGTCTTCCAACTTAACCTTTAAAAATTATAAATACAAAATACATTTTTTTACAAAAAATATTCATACAATGTACACAGCAGACGTAAAGATATTATACATAAATTTACAAAAAAAAAAATAATAAAAAAATAAAGAAATATTTTGAAAATATTTTCAGGTGAGAATCATAGATGAATCGAAATAACGAACTTGTTTCACTATGTATCTATAAAATGAACACTATTAAATTAAGGTATATGAAAGTTAGATAAGAATCAATTACTAGATAATTTATGATAAAAATAACTTATGCTTATATCTCTGTTTAAATTTATTGTGTGAGTAGGATTTCATATGCACGGGAACATTGTTGTAAACTGTCGGAGCACTGTATGAGAAGGATCGTTTAAAAAATTCAGATTTGTGCGGCGGTATATTAAGGATAGAAGTGTGACGTAAAGGAAGATTGTGGCACCTAGTTCTAGTAACTAATTTTTGAACTAAATATCTGGGGGAGTGATCATTAAGCAACTTATGTACAAAGGTAGCATAATGTAATTTTCTACGTTTTTCCATATTCAACCATTGAAGAGTTTTCAGCCCTTCAGAAGTCGGAGATCTCCTTCGCAAAGATAAGACGAATCTAACACAACAGTTTTGGGTTTTTTGAATGCGCTGTTTGTCTATAGCGGAAAGACAAGGGCCATACAAAATATCACCGTAGTTGAATATGGAAAGCACCAGACTGTTAGCTAAAGATTTCCTCAGACTTTTTGATAAACAGAATCGATTCATGTACAAGTTTTTCAAAGCAAGGAAAGCTCTTTTCAACAGAGAACTTATATATGACTTGAACCTCAGTTGAGTATCCATAATGATTCCCAGATTTTTATGTTCCTCGACTACTGGGAGTGTGGACCCATTTAGTACAATATTAAAATTTTGCGCTACTAGATCGCGTTTTGATTTATTGCCAAAGAGCATTATAGCTGATTTAGATGCATTTAGACTGAGACAGTGGTTTGTAGAGAAATCTAAAAGCGAAGACAAGTCTGTTTCAAAATTGTGAACTGCAGTTTCCAACATTTCAGGTTTAAAAGATAAATGAAGCTGAGCATCGTCAGCAAAGAGTCGCAATTTACAATGACTTTCTCCATATCAAAAATGTACACAGAGTACAATATAGGTCCTAAACAAGAACCTTGAGGTACCCCCTTAGAGATAGATAGAGGTGAAGAGAGCATGTTGTTAAAATACACACTTTGCTTACGGTTGGTCAGATATTGTTGGAAAAATGAGATACTAACTGCATCAAAACCTATATAGGATAGTTTATTTATAAGTCCTGCATAAACATGTACTCATTTTAAGCAATAATTACTTGCTGAGGCTGAGTCGACCCCAGAGCTGACTGCACAATATAGGAAGATAAAAATCTGAAGGAGGTAAGAAGATTCGAATCCGCGTTTCTGTCTCCGTAGACAACCGTCTTACCACGTCTTGTTATATTTTAACTTAACGATACTTTTTTTTGTTGAAAACATTTATTTTGGGCCTTAAAGGATTAATTTAGGTTGAGTAGTTTTTCTATTTTTCTCGCTCGTAAATTCAAAACTTACCCCAGAGATTTTTATATTTATTTATTTATTTATTCATAATAAGTATTTACAGGTCAAAACCCAACTAATACAATAAATACATAATAAACATGTGTAAATTAACAAATATAAAAATAAGTTCATATTCAATATACAAGGCCATACAAGGCTGTGTTTATTAATATTGTTTAGTAACATGTAAAAAATTGTACAACTTACTTTTAATAAACTTTTTGAATTGAATTGAATTGAATTGAATATATAATACCAATATTAACAACTACAAAATACAACAAATACAATTATCATAAAATGAATTGGGCGTGGGGAGTTGAAACAAGCTTTTTAAATGACCCCAAGGTCACAACAAATATGTCTATGGTACTCTGACTCTTCTCGCATAGTGGATTGAACAGATGAAATAGCCAGGTGTGGGGAACCCGCGGTATTTTGAAATCTTCTTTGCGACCTTATCAGACTTTTTATATATTTTTAAAAATTACAAATTAATTACTTTTTTTACGTTTTCTTTGTCAAATTAAAAACCAAAAATATTAATTTAGTTACTAGTCCAGCAGAGAAAAAAACTCTTCTCTCGATCGGAAATATCTAAAGAACATTTCCCGCAATTAACAAAATTATTAAATGTACACGAATCTGCATCATCTGAAGTATTTAAGGATTACACAGCTGTTTTGGATTTATTAATTGCAGAAAATGCTGAAATGTTTTCTTATTTTGAAGAACATACTCTAGCAATGAAATTAGCCTTTGAGCCACATCTGGTTGATATCTCAGGCACCCAGAGAACTATAGATGGAATTGTTGGAGCTTGGTGAATATAACATAATACAGTCTCTTTTTGATACAAAGAAAGATTCTGTTGATATTTGGAAAAATACAGTTGAATACCCACGTTTACGTCAACATGCTCGTCGACTGCTTTCTTGTTTCGGAACTACTTACTGTTGCGAATCCATTTTTTCATATCTCACACAAATTAAGCCCCAATAAATTAAGGACTCAAATAACTGATTTTCATTTGAAGATCAACTTAAGTTACGTGTTACGAAGCTGATATATCCCAAATATTTCAAGTAAAAAACAAACCCAAAAGCCCCATTAAATTAGTTATCTGGATCTTTAAATAGTCCTCTAATCTGATAGCATAATTTTTTGTTATTGTTGAATAATCTATGGTAAGTCATAATTGTTTTTTTTTTTTTGAATGAATAGACATATTGTTTAATTAAATAATATGATGTAGGATGAATATTAATAAAATTACATTTAAAGCACTTTATTGTGCGTCTACAAAATACAGGTGGGTAGGTATATATTGCATGGGGAGAACTATTCCAGGAAAGACGGTAAATATTTTGCGGCCTTATTACTATCTTCGAAATTCAAATTGGCCTTACATGGTAAAAAGGTTCCCCACCCCTGGACATAGCCTATTAATTGATGCGTTATCTCAATATACAGTCCTATGCTGAGGGATCTGGAACGTGCTATTGCTCCTCGTGACTCTACTGGGCACTCTAATTGGAATTTTGCTAAGGAGTTCAGGCGAAGGTATTGTCCCGTTCAATATTTTGTGCAGGAAACATAGCCTGCTTACATATCGTCTCAAACAAAGTGATGGTATATTTACCGAGGTTCTTCTTTGTTCAGCTGACAGCATGGTGTTATCAATATACAATTTGTAAAAGAAATATTTTATAAATTTCCTCTGCACATTTTCTAATCGTTTAGAACACGTTGATTGGTGTCGGTTCCACATCACGTTCGCATATTTTAGATGACTTCTAACAAATGCAAAGTACATCGTCTTTATAGCATTTATGTTTGTAAAATTGGCACTATTTCGCTTTATGAAGTTCGCTTTTACTTCACTCACTTTAAGTTTTGTGCCATTAATCGAGTAGGGAAATAATGATGCATTCCTTTTTTTGGAGAAACATATACTACAGCATTTATCCTAATTAAGCGCTAGAGAGTTGTTGCTGTACCATTCTGTTATTGCGTCTAAGTTATTAGAGTTTTAACCTATAAGTAAACTTTAAGGTCACCGGCAAAAAACAGATTTTTGCTTGTCCGGATTAGAGATGGGAATTTCGGCTCAGTTTGCGGAACCGGATCAGTGGAGGTCGTTCAGTTTGTTGAGCCGGTTCATTGATCCGGCTCAGTGATCCGGTTAAGTAAACATGTCTCCGAAACACAGGACGGTCGTTAGTTCGTAGGTAGAAAGTCGCTTAGAGCCGGTTCTTGCAATATATAAACTGTAAATATGATCCCAAAACACAGGTCGGTCGGTTGTTCGGTCGTAGGTAGAACGTCGTTTACAGCCGGCTCTTGCTTAGAGCCGATTCTTGCAATATATGAACTGTAAACATGATCCCGAGACGCAGGTCGGTCGGTCGTTCGGTCGTAGGTAGAACGTCGCTTAGAACCGACTCTTGCTCAGAGTCGGTTCTTGTAAACATGATCCCGAGACACAGGTCGGTCGGTCGTTCGGTAGAACGTCGCTTAGAGCTTATGGCGCGTCTACATTGAGACAACATGGTAGCATACGACAAGTCTGACGAGACCGTCAGACCATGTCGCATTTACAAGCTAGTGTCTACACCAACACTGGGAGCGTGCTACTGTTTATTGTTGCGAGATCTGTCAGTTTACTGAATAAATATGGCGGATCGTAAAAATATTATTACATTTTATAACTATAAATAATATCAAGCTAATTTATACTATTTTGTAACAAATTTTAATTCCATAACAAAAACATAACCTTACTTAATTATTTTTATCAATATTTCTCATACTCTATTTTATCCAAACTTATATTTACTCACTTATCTTAAATAAATTTAAGTTGCTAAATAATTTTTGATACAGCAACGTTTACAACACTAGTTAATTTAAAAAACAAATACTTCTATAATAACAACTATCAAATATAAAAATGGCGAACATGTGGCTTTCAGAACTGGTAGCGTGTCGCACGAAAACTCTTTGATGTTTACCGCCAAGCAACGGAAACGAGCAACATGTCGCACGGCTCCCATCAGACCGCTGCACATTGGTAGCATGCGACCGTTCGACATGTCGCATGCTACCAGGTTGCCTCGATGTAGACGCGCCATTAGAGGTAGAACGTCGCTTAGAGCCGACTCTTGCTTAGAGCCGGTTCTTTTAAACATGATCCCGAGACACAGGTCAGTCAGTTGCCGGTCGTCCGGTCGTAGGTAGAACGTCGCTTAGCCCCGACTCTTATCTAACATTTTTGAAACAAGCAATTCACTTTATGTAGCTACTGTATTTTAAACCAGATGTGTTAAGTTTATGGCGATGTTTATTGCCCTTATAAATCGGACATCTGGGATTTGGGCAATATTTTTAATATTTTTATATAGTATGGTTGTAAGAAAATACAGACTAACCCTATTAGTTTCAAATAAAGTGCCCTACAAATTGATGACAAAATACACTTTATGATAATACATTACAAGCCAAGTTCTCGCGAAGTTCAACATGACATCGATCCAGATCCGGATCACTCCGGTCACGGTTCACAATCGCCCGACCAATCGTATCCTTGAAACTTGAAACTATACAGTGAGCCGTGAGCCGGCTCATTTCAATTTGGTGAACCGTGTCACTTCGGTCAGTGTACTGAGCCGGCTCAGTGAGCCGGTTCGTTCATGAACGACCCATCTCTAGTCCGGATGTCTTTGTTAATATCATTAATGAATATAGTAAGCAAGACTGGTCCCAGATGCGAACCCGATGACACAATGTCAAATAAACCAAAATGTTTGAAAAATGAACAGACAGTATGGACTCATTGTCCGTGTGGTAAGTGTTATATCTACGTTCGTTTCAAGTCTTACGACGGTCAAACCTCCTCCCGGTGGCACACCGCTATGGTCTCTCTATTTATTAATAATCAATTTCATAATTGGATAATGAGACTGCTCTTGACGGTAGTCCACTGCAGACTATTAACTGCAGTATTAATTGGTATTAATAGAGTCCGCAATCCAATTTTTAAATCGGACTAATCTTAACGACTGTCCATAACGGATTTCTTCACGCTGCAAACACCATTTTATTTTTTTCACCAACGAGAAGAGTTAGTTGACATCTATTTTTTCTTCGCGCTACTTTCTGGATACAAAGCTATTTTAAACCATATAAACGTACATACATAATCCTGGCATCTTACAAATCACATCCTATGTAATATTTTTCGGGGAAAGTTGAACGGAGAAGAGCACCTGAAAGATAAAGGGCTTACAAGCTTGCTAGCTGGACCAAATTCTTCGTTGTCACATCTGTAGAACAATTTTGGATGGTGGCAAGGAAGACGTAGTTTCCCATGATGATAGCCAACGTTCGAACCGAATAACGCAAGAGATGAAGAAGCAGTCTTAATAATCTTATAAATGTTCGTAAATAGATTTTCGCGCTTTTTGTAGAACTTAGAATACATGTTTCCGTGTTTAATGAAATGGTCTAAGATAGAGAACAGTAAATAATATCCCGGTGTAATGACGGAAATAAAATGCATGTTAAACTGAGAAGTACGTATGCTTTGATAAAGAAAGAGATAAAGGTAATTCCTGCTATAAATAATGTTAGAAATTGCCGTATTTCGTGATAAAAACAATTAAATGGTACATAAAATGATTTGTTCTCAACTTTATTTTTCTGCCATTAAATAATTCAATTTTCTTGATTTATAATGATTACATTTGTTTACAAACCAAATCCAAATATGACCTCAATTCGTTAGAAATACATTAACGACATATTTACTTTATTTTAGTTTAAATATAAGTAGATAATTAGTGTTGTATTAGAAAATAAACCATGTTTAATATTAGCGTTGTTCGTGAATGAAATTTAAACATTTAAGGGATAAGTTCATGAACAAATTTAATGCACATGTCCGACTTGAGACGTTTTAGATATTATTCTTACAGTGAATAGCTGACTGATAAGATTGTAATAATAATAATAATACTTTTATTTCAGACGATATGTCCACACAGACATAGGATATGTTAAAGAAAATACATAATATGATACATAGTTTTACTGTTACACTAAGTTACATTAGTTATAACCTAAATATGTAAAATTTATGAACTCTTGTTAATTATGCAGCAGAATCTTCCATGTAATTTTCCTCCCACAAAGAAGTGCTAAGCGGTGTGCCCCAAGGTTCTGTATTAGGGCCTGTGCTGTTTATTATCTATTTAAATGACCTTCTACTTCGCTTTAAATCGCCGTCCGCCTGTTACGCCGACATTAAATTTTATAATAACCCCTTAACAGACTTCCATACGTTACAAACTGACCTCGTTACCTTACATAAATGGTGTGATAAGTGGCTGCTTAGTGTAAATAAATCAAAGTGCGCAGTGCTATAAATAGGTTTATCTAATCCCCTCCTCACTTATCACCTCCAAGGAACTGAATTTACATCTGTGAAGGAACAATTAGATTTAGGTTTTACCATAAGAAATGATTTAAAGTGGTCTTCGCAAATAGTCAAAGTGGTAAAAAAAACTAACCCAGTCCTGTATATTCTTCGTAAGGCATTTAAAAATATGTCGCCGAATTATTCGTGTCTATATACAACACATACGTCAGACCCATCTTTGAATACGGCATTGCAGTTTGGTCTCCGTATTTGTTAAAAGACATCAACACCTTGGAGAAAATTTAGAGACGTGCCACTCGGTTGCCTGTTGCACTTCGGAACTTGTCATACGTAGAAAGGTTAAGCAAGTTAAAGTTAACCACCTTCCGAAAAAGGCAAGAGCGTGGCGACCTCATCGAGACTTTCAAAATTTTAAAAGGTGCATACTCGGTTGATATGACATTCTTATTTAACTTAAATAAGAATCAACTTAGAGGTCATTCATACAAATTAAAAAAGGATAAATTTAAAAAGTCTTGCAGGCAGCATTTTCTATGCAAGCGTGTAGTTGACGCATGGAACAGTTTACCCGTTTCTGCTGTTTCATGCAATAACACGTTTAAAAACCACTTGGATAAGTTACCCTAACACAAATAAGTTCATCAATATGTATATGTAACAAATGTTTTATATGTTTTATAATTGTTTTATTTTTTTATATATGTAAATATTACATTGTATTCTGTACACTGTATGTATATTCTGTACACTTATATTTATGTATACTGTATTCTGATCTGACACATTATCGGCTTGTAGCCGCCTGTTTCAAAAATAATAATAATAATGTAATCATCCACCGAGTAATATACTTTCTCTAGTAGGTTAAATTCATTTTTTTTAAATAATGTTATTGAATGAATCTGTTTAATATCAGAACTTAGTTTATTGAATAAGAATATTTGATTGTATATAAGAGAGTTCTAATATGTAGATAATTTGTGTTTAGGAATTTCTAGTGAAGTTCCTAATTAAGTGTTATACCTATGATAGTAATTTAAAAGCTTAAAATCATTTATATTATTTTTTACGTAGATCAAATTTTTGTATATGTATAAACAAGGAAAAGTTAAAATTTTTAACTATCGGAATAGATTTCTACATGAAAAGTTTCTGCGCACGCTGCTCATAATTCTCTATGCTCTAATATGAATACTTTTAATTTGAACCATTTGAAATTACTGTCTATTGTTATTCGTAAATGTTTAAAGACTTGACAAAATGCAAGGAGCTTTTATCGCTCGTTATTAAAAAATCAAAATTATGCTGACAATTGGATATCGTCGGCTTACCTGTAAATACTTTTAAGTCCGAGAAGCATAACTTTAGAACTTTTAGTTTTATGAAATTTTCATGACATATCAGCAGAGCTGAATAATAGTTAAATACTTTTGTAATTAATTACTAATTAAATTACTTTGTGCCACAAAGTAATTTGTAATTGAATTACTTTGTAAAAAAAGTAATTGTATTCAATTACTTTTCAAATTTTGGAAAATAATTGATAAAGTAATTGTTTTTGGTAATTTAATTATTGCAAGTATTTGAAATTACTTCAAGTAATTTAGATACTTCAAATTTAAAAGATTCTTTTAAGGAGACAGAATTATTGTACCTAGAAGAATATGCAAAAGTTTAACAACCGATTGCAAAAACACTTGATTTTTTACAAAGTGAAAAAAATACTATTTATGGATTTTTATTACCCAATATTATATCTTTAAAAATAAAACTTATAAAAAATTATAGAAAATGATTTATCACTTTAGATCTATAAATATAATTGGAAAATTTGTTTTAAATAGTTTGGTTGGAAGGTCTTCATTTATTTTTTCAATAAATGAAGAGTGTAAGGATGCTATAATAGCTGCAGCTGTCACACCAACACAAAAATTACGCTGGCTAAATGTTTGAGCAATTGGTGGTATTAAAAGGAAATATAAATATAAATTAACAATGTTATAAGTATTCATTGTATTTGTTTTTCCTTGTTAAAAATCCAAAATGTCCATCTTAGTCCCCTATAACTTTGTTCTATAGTATTTTTTTGTAATTATAATAATAAAGCTAATATTGGCGGTGGTCGGTTGTTCTGTTACACCCTGTATAATTTGGAGTTATTACAGAGAGATGGAAGTTTGTTCACGTATAATATAAATAAAAGGGGTCCCAAAATAGAGCCCTGTGGTACGCAAACATTGATAATTTTTTCGGCAGATACATTTTGTCCTATTTTTACTACGTGTTTTCTCTAATAAGTATGATTGCAATAAACTTGCCACGTTGCCAAAGTTTTCTGAATTCTGTAAATGGCAACCAATATAAGATTATTTTCCGTATGACGTTAGTCTCTACACGGGTTCACAAATGGCGCACGTAGTTGAGTCGTTGACCTGCATATTCTGTCGTTCAAGTACGTATTTTGGCGTTCCTGGAATAATCTGTCGTGCGTTTTTTGTGTTCTTAAATTCTATTCTAGTCGTTAGTAAAACAAAATTGAAAATTCAGTTTTGATCGGGAAAAGATTTGCCATCTCTGTTATATTTCATTTATTTAAATTTAAATTAAACAATATTCACTTGAATTAGCTAATTGCTGACGTCATAACGGGACATTTAACTCCGTAGAAATAAACAACAATTCCCGCAATCGCAGCAAAACTATTTGATCTTTTTCCAAATCCAACTAAACATAAATCTCTTTAAACAAATTAATTAAATACCCTTTTTAAACAAAACCACTCAAAGGTTCTTTTGTGTTCGGTAAAGTTCATTTAGGTTGGTGGAACGTACGTTCATGAGTTTAATATCTATATCGAGAGGGTTCGTGGACTTGGATGAGACTATAAGAATCTTGTAAAACTGAACTGACTCGTAAACTGATAAGGAAAGTTTAGATTTAAAGTCTGAAGCCTCTTAAAATAACCGCGGGATCATGGGAGAGAGCTCTGCGTTTTCCCACGCTGGAATGGATACCTCTAACGGTAAGCTTAACAACTATGCACTGACGATTTTATAGAGATATGAATATTTAAGAGCACAAATATTTATTACTTTTTTTAGTACCAATGATTTGAATTTTTTTACTAAAATTTGTTTATTTTATACATAATTCATGTCTTTAAGAATTTCATTTTTTGCTTTCAATTTGGTTTTTATAGGATTTCGTAAATATAACTAAGAAACCTTTATATCAGTGGTTTGTAACCGGTGTGCCGCGATATTTTAGGGTGCCGTTGATATATGAAAGGGGCCAGGCATGGACTGACAACATTTATCAGCCCGGGAAAGTTGTTAGCTCCCCCTAAAATAAAATTTCTATTAATATATAATTTGTTTCTTTGGTTTAGGCGGAACTATATTTTCAATTCTAGTAAATTTATATACTAATACTAATACTAATTAAGTGAGGCTTTTGATCATTTTGTTTAGAAAAAGCCCACTTCAAACCATAAAAAGTGAGACCATGAAAACTTAAAAAATGAAAATTCCAGTTAGTTCCGACTAAACGTTTGGAATAGTCTATACTTACCCTATGTGCTTTGAAAATGGATGAAAAAATATTCTAATTCCCGAAAATAAATTATATTAATATTATCATATTAACTAGCAGACCCCGTTGCCAACAACGTTGGCAAACTGATATCGAATAAAAATCAATATAAGCAGGAATTAATTATTAAAATTTGCATGATTCTGCGTATATTAACAAAACAAAAACGTTTCTTGATTATACCTAGGAAATCCTAAAAACCGCTTAATGCGTGTCGTTTAAAAATTACTATCGGGCTTGATACGGCCCGCGGCCCATATGCTGGATATCAATGTTATAGCTGTTTCTGATTATACCTAGGAAATCCTAAAAACCGCTTAATGCGTGTCGTTTAAAAATTAGTATTGGGCTGGATACGGCCCGCGGTCCATATACTGGACATCAATGGTATATCTGTTTCTGATTATAGCCAAGGTATAAATAAGAGAGCAAAGTGGCGAAATTAAATAAATTAATTCCTGTTAACACGCACATAGTGGAGCGTACTGCAGCGAGGTTCTATCGTTGTTATAGTCGAGCAAGGCGACGCGTTCAAACAATTTTGATTTCTCTGCTATCATCGTTGCTGAAATAGTTGTTTAAAATGGATATTGAGGCATTTACAAGTAGTTCTCATTTATAAGAGGTATTTATTGTAGGTTCCGATTGAAATTTGTCCATTTTTTACCAATGTATGTTGAATTTTTTCCAAAATATAATCAATCGTTGAAATACTCATGCGAAAATAAGAATGAAACTTTTCTGGATGTTTGCGGAGTTGTATACAGAAATGATGAAATTCACCATGTATATGTCTACTTTTATTTATTCTGTGAACATTGCACCTTCTAGTGTGTTTATTTTTATTTTTTAGCAAATACCAAATTTTCAGGGAAGAGTTTTATGTTAGCAAGAAATCCATTATAATTTTGTGAACTTTCTGCTCGATTTTAAACGCGTCACTATGTGTAGACACTCTTTTATAAGCGCGACATTCTTTCGCTGTTTTACACTCCGCTTTCATCGCTGCTTTGCTCTATGCTTCACTATGTACTTAGCCTAAGTGAGCTGTTGTTTGTCGGAGAACGTCGTTCTCACTGGTGGGGTGTGACCGACCACACACCTCAAGCCCCGCTAGAACCTAGAAACTTAGCGTTACAAACACACAGAAATTAGGGCTTTTATATATATAATAAGTTCGATAAAAAAAATGAAGAAGAGAAATTATTAAGGTTACGGAGTACATTTTAACTGATGGCATGGTATTTTTAATTGAAGTGGAGGAATGAACTATTTTATGTAACTTATGTATTTTTTTCTATGTTCTAAAATAATATAAGATTGAAATCCGTCTTTTTTCAATTGATTGATTTATTTAGTGGCCTTATTCTAATATTTTATTTTTATTTTTGTTGTTAGCTGGCTAATATAGCTGTACAGGCTAAGGCAAAATAAACAAATTTAAAAAAAAAAAATACTTTAATGATTCTAATTCCTGAAAATTAATTAAATACTTTGCTAAGACTGGATAATAAACCAATTGACTTAGATAAGATGAATCTTTACCCGGTTTTGTACTATTCCGGTTCACATTTATGTATATTATTCGGATTTTTTTTAGATTTTTAGATTAACCCCTTTGGGTTATAAGGTGTGTGATAAGATTTTTTAAGCACATTTTTGCGAAAAATGGGTCTAATAAAAACATTTAAAAAAAACTACTTTTTGTTCGTAATTCTTAGTTCCTAAGTCTTAAAAGTTTTCATTTGATACCACACAATAAATAACTCTTATTTTTTACAACGAAACTTAAAAAATTCGATATTTATGAAAAATTAATCTGATCAAAAATTCCTGTTGAACTATTCGCAGATTCCTGGCAGAGTCGTAAGTTCCTGTCAATATACAATATTGAGATTTCTTTCAAGGTTTTTAGATCAACCCTTCTGAGAAATAGGGTGGGAGAGAAAAGTTCTTTTATACAATTTTGGCGAAAATCTTATACGAGCCATGTCCACTTTCAATTGGCCCAGCTATGAAATTTTCAGTTTCTTTAGAAACTATTAAATAATAAGTAAAAGTAAATGCTGCTTTGTACATTTTTTAACAATATAATCATATTAGAAGCAAAGGGGTCAAAATTTATTCCGTAATATTTAATTTGTGATTATAAAAATAATATTCGTAAAACAAACGTATTTTTTTGAGTTCATGTATTTTTGTACTGTATATAAAATAACTGGATTTTTGCGGTAGCTATGCGTAGTAGGCCTTGGAAAACAAAGTTTGTTTATTGACTGTGATGTATTAAAAGTGTTAAGTCTAAATAATTTTAATACATGGGCAGAGGCAAAGCTATTGATGAAAAAATTCGGTTAATCATTGTACACTTAGCAAAAACAGGAAAAACCAATTCCGAAATCGGAAAATTATTAGGTTTGTCAAGATACAGTATTAGAAATATTGTAAAATTGTACAAAACAAGTGGTTCAGTTGCCCCAAATCCCCAGTACGTGAAGAAAACTACACTGACGGACAATGACAAACGTGCATTGAAAAGAATTATTAAGGGTAAGAGACGTGCTAACTACAGTCAATTGAGTGTACTGTAGAGCGATGCTGTTGGAAGACGTGTTTCAAGGTCTACATGTCATAAGGAAGCTAAAAAATTAGGATTTGGAACCTATAAGGTAATATTTTTTTAATCGGACTCTTAAACGTATATTTACAGAAATTTATAAAACTTTCTTAGGCCAAGGAAAAACCATTGTTGACGTCTAAGCAAAACAAAAACAGGTTGAAATGGGCAAGAGAACATAAAATATGGAATTGTGAAAAGTGGAACAACATGCAATGGAGCGATGTGTCTAGGTTTGAAGTCTGTGTAGGGGACAACCTGAGCAGAGTTATTCGTCAGAAACATGAAGCATATCATCCCGATTGTTTTAAAAGGAAGGTGTGGGGTTCAATGTCTACAAGAGATGTAGGAAAACTTCACTTTATCGATGGCATTGTTAACACAGCCAAATATTTAAGTATTTTAGAGGAGTCTCTGTTGCCAACTATGGAACATGCACTAATCTCTGGGGAGGATTTTATTTTTCAACAAGATGGAGCCGCTTGCCATACGTCAAAAAAATCTTTGAAATGGTTCCGTTCATTCTATTCCACTTTTAGAGTGGGTTTCAAGTAGCCCAGACTTATCGAAATGAAAAAACTATTGCGTATAACACCGGCTAGAACAATTCCAGAATTAAGACTAAAACTTCAAGAAATATGGGATAATTTTACTCCTCGACAATGCCAAGACCTTGTAGATACTATGCCTAGGAAGAATTAATGCCGTTATAAAAATAAAAGGTGACGTTCCCAGTGGTAACTTCTTAAATAGGTTTCCAAGTTAATGGCTTTCCAATGGAAATATTATTTTTTTCTTATTAATTTACTTTAATAGTTGTAAATATTAATCGTAAATCTCTAAAATGTTTAATTGAAAATAAAATATTACCTAGATTTCATAAGCTATTCGCATTCTGTTAATTGAACACCAATAAGTAAAAATTCCGTAGCTGGGCCAACTGATAGTGGACAGGGCTCGTACATGTGTTCGTTTATCCACGGTTCCATTTAATAGCTGTGAACTAGAGGTCTGCACGGGCCTATTTTGGACTACCTTTACCTGGCCCGGCTCGTTATGTTTCCAGTCCGGCCCGGCCCGAGCCCGAAAATATTAATACAATAATTGCATCTACCTGGTCCGAACCCAACAAAATTTTAAATTCGGCCCGAATAAACCTCGTAAAAAAAGTATTATGATACAAAAATTGCTTACAATTTGTAATAATTATAAAACTAGAAATTTAAAAAATATATATATTTTTTAACGAAGGTTTAAAAATATATTATTTAAAGGTATTATTGTTCTTATCCGGCCCGAGTATCCAGCCCGAATATAACACATATCAGTGGGGCCGAACCTGGACCTCGGGCCGGGTCGGGCCCACGGGCCAAGCCCGAGCCCGTGCAGATCTCTACTGTGAACCGAGTTTATACGCGTAGACTATATACATATGAACACCACACTACAGTCTACACTGTAGAGTGTAGTGCTCAATTATTTTATTATACTATTATACGTTTTGATTCAACCTATTGTTTGAATTACTTTAGTTCTGTGTTTTTAATGTACCAAAGAGGAATAAATCATTTATAATAATGAAATACTTATAAATCAAATAATACATTATTAATAATTAGAAATACGTTTTTGAAATTGAAAAAAATCAGTCACTTGTCAATATATTTCTTATTAATCTAACGAAGACGAAGCAAATGCAAAAAAAAAAAAAAAACGATGTGGTTTTTGGAAAGGTATTTAATTTTGCTTTTAATACTCAAATAACGAATAATAATGTTTATAAAAAAACTGTTGAATTTAATGCGATTATAGAAAAAATATTCTTAGACATCCAGTATTATGTTGGCCTCTTATACTTATTAAATATCTACAAAACCCTGAATACTTGAAACTACATATGTTTGGAAAAAAACACAAGGGGCGGGATGAAGGAGCTCTGACCAATAGATAAGTCGACAAAATGATCACCCAATGCAATTCTCACATAAAGCAGGCAGGAACATTTCTACAGTTTTGATGTCCGACTGTGATGAGTAATATTTAACTTTGTATACATAACTAAGAAATATAATACAAGTGTTAGAATATGAATGGACAGAGCCGCCGTAAGGAAAACTTGCCCTAGGGGCAAAACTGTGTTTTGACGCCCTTGACAAATAAATTTGTGATAAGCAAAAACAAGGTTCTCACCTCCCAAAATCTAAATGATGAGGAAAAAAAAGGTCCTCACCTCCTAAAATCCAAGTGATGAGCCAAAAAAATAAGGTCTTCACCTTCGCAATGTGGCGCCACTTAGTCAAACTCATCGGCGCCCTTTTCCTTAGTGCGCTAGGGGCCGTCTTACTGCGGCTCTGTGAATGGATACTTGTTTTTTAGACTGTTCCCTGTAAAGCTACACGATTCAAACGATGAAAGTAACTAGATTGCAAAATCTTGTTTCGCCTAAACGTTTGGAATAGCCTAAATAATATATTAACACATAAAAAATCTTGAAAAAACTAAACTGCTGGCGAAATGTGACGAAAAATAATTTTAGAAATTTATTAACTAACATTTACCATCTACTCTAGCTTACATAAACTTCGTGTCAAACTTCCATGTTTGCGATTGTCCTACAACGCGTCCAACTAAATTCACCGAACACCTTCGTGTTCGCGAGAAAAACTGACACAGAGTGGTTGCAATCGAGCGCTTTGCGAATCGACAAACTAAATAAAAATGTTACACGGCGTGTTACATTACGCGGTACATTACAGGATCAGCTCACTAATATGGAGCCAGCCTAATTGTCTGTAGTATCTAAGTGCGGTGCGCACCAACTACCCTTATACCGGTAAAAACCACCCTTTCTCGAGACATTTGCCAAACAGTACGTGATATCCAGGGCCTCACTTTAAATGCGTCTAATATTCAATAAAATTTGTTATAAAATAAACCCATAAATCTTTTAGTTTTTGAATTAGACCATGAGACAGATAACAGATTTAACAAACTGTTATTTCCGTGTACCAGTGTCTCTACATTTCCTACGTTGTAAGGTGCTACTAGTGACATCTACCTCCACTTCCCGCGTGATGCATCCATTCAAAGTTTGTTTAATTTGTTCCGGGTGTCCCGGGGGTGAACACCGTCAGTTCGTCCCCCTCCCCCTTCACTCCTCTACTGTTCCCGGTCCACAAATCCCTCCGTAAGCTCAACGGAGGACAAGCTGATCTTATCGACTCGCCTCTATCCACCAAACAACACTTGTTTCTATGAAGACTTTCTTTTATTTATTTTCAAAGAATTTAAAACAATTAAACAAACAACTTCTTTTGTAATGAGGATTTCTTTGTCAGAGAGAATTAGAAAATTATAATTTGGTGGCAAAGTTTAATTTAAAATCTGAAGAATAAGAGTTTTAAATTGTGGCTGCTATAAACTTCAGACTTCAAAAAATAAAATAAAACTTTTTTGGACTAAGGGTAATTAAAATATTTTTGCGGCTTCGTAGATTTTTTAGTCATTCATATATCTCTTTGTACAGAACATTCATCAAAGATTAATAGGCGTTTGAATTTCCCATTCATTAGATTAATTATTTTGGTACATACAAGTATCTGTACATGGAAAAATTTACAAAGTCATTGACAAAGCAATTTTTTTAATAACATATTGGGTTGATGCATAACTTAGTAGCGTTTGACGACTTCTTCACCTCCAATCCACCAGATTTTTTCAGGTGTGGAATAACTACTAGAACTAACATCAGAAGTGGGATTGACGTATAGTTTGTTTCACAATAAGTGGAAGTGACTATCTACTTATGGTCCTAAACACAGTGGGTGGTAGTTACAAATAACTCTACTCCCTTGTTTGCACCCATAAACTAGTCAGTGATGTATCAGGTATAAATTGCAGATGTTATAAATATATTTTCACTTCGCTTTGAATTTTTATATCAGATAACTTGTGATTTGTGTTAAATAGTTCAGTACGTGTTAGAAAAATGTGCCGTCCTTGGAACGAACAATTAACTTCTGTGCAAGCAAATGAAGCAGATGACTATGTGACCATGATAGTAGATGATGATATAGTGCAAGATACAATAAAAAAAAAATCGGGAATAAACTTATATATATTTACCTCTAGAAGCTAAAGAAATTGTGGCCAATGTGTATTTATATTTAAGGAACCGCAAAAACAAACAAGACAACGAAAGTAGCTATGACAACAGTATGGAATATTGTAAATAAATCCATTGATAGGAGAAGAAAACAAAAGGATTCAGGCATATCAAAATGTTTGGATCGTTTCCAGAAAGATGTAATACGGCAAAAAATTTACCAAATGTACACCGAAGAGTATGTGCCAACATTGGACATATTGCTCAAAAGATTAATCCAAGACCAATGTGAAATTAATTGATCAAAGGTGACCTTATGGCATGCCCTTAAAAGTATAGGGTTTCAATTTAAAACTTTAAATAAAAAGCAGTTCCTTATGGAGTCAAAGCGATTAAAACTTTTGAGACAAAATTATTTAAAAAACAGAAAAGATAAAAGGTCAATAATTTATTTAGATGAAACTTGGTACGACACACATGACACAAACTCAAAAGGTTGGGTGGATACGTCAAATAAATGTCAAACAAGAGCACCGTCTAATAAAGGTAAACGTATTACGATACTTCATGCAGGTTCTGAAACTGGATGGATACCGAATGCACTCTTGCTTTCTGCGAAAAATATCAAAGATTCTAGACTCGACTACCATGACGATACCACGGCGGAAATGTTCGAAAACTGGTTCGAAAATAAATTACTCCCGAATATACCGGCTAACAGTGTTATTGTTATGGACAATGCAAGTTTACATAGTCGGCAACTAAATAAAGTACCGAATAGTGCAAACAGTAAGAAGGAAATCCAAGACTTTTTATATAAAAATGATATTTATTTTGAAGAAAGTTATAAAAAAAATTGTTTAATTAAATTATTAAAAAGTTATAGTTTTTCTAAAGAATATGTTTGCGATAATATTGCTCAATGCAAAGGACACACAGTTTTACAACTACCTCCGTATTATTGTATATTCAATCCTATTGAACAAATGTGGAGTCAGTTAAAGGCGAGAATAAAACGGAATAATGTTTCTCCCACTTTAAACGGCACTGTGATAGAACTTATAAAAAAAGAAGTGGAAAATATCCCTGTAGATAGTTGGAAAAATTGTGTAAATCATGTTATTAAAACAGAGGACAGATATATTTAAATAGAACGTACTATAATCATTAATTTAGCGACTGATTCAGAGAATGATTTGGACTTATTTGTAATTACCACCCACTGTGTTTAGGACCATAAGTAGATAGTCACTTCAACTTATTGTGAAACAAACAATACAAGATTTCTTAAAATAGAAGACATAAGTGCTATAAAACAATTGTTTAAAAATTTGTTCTTGATCCAAAAACGTACGAGGGCTACTTTTTAAGTTTTTACAAAAACTATGAAAGAAAAAAAAATGTAACAAACTGTTGTATTGCTTTTCAAAATATTCGCCTTTAAGATTTATACAATTTTACATGCGTTCAAAGCAATTCTCGAAACATTTTTTCCATTCTGAAGTAAGTATCTCAAAAACATGGTTTTTGAAGACTTCAACAGTTCCTTGAGGTGATGAAAATTGCTGTCCATGCATTTTTTGTTTGAAATTAGAGGGAACGATGTTTTTCTCCTTCAAATAATAAATTGTTTGACGCGCTGTGTGGGAGCTTGCATTGTTATGATGAAGCATGATGCGACGTTTTTGGTTGTTTTTCTTGATTCCGTCGATGACTTCTGGCAAACACATTGTTGTATATCATTCAGCATTAACTGTTCTCCGATCCTATAAAGAAATGGTTGTGAAATATCCAGTACAATCGAAAAATAAAAGATCATTTTCTTGGAAGTGCTTCGTGAACGAACAACTTTTGTGGGTTTCGGTTCATCTTGGAAGACCCAAACAGTGGATTGTTGCTTAGTTTCCGGTTCATATGAATAAATCCAAGTTTCGTCACCTGTAACGATGTTGTATACGGATTTGCAGTGCCTAGGTTGAATTTTTCTAGCATTCCCTTACACCAATCAACACGAGCTTTTTTTTGAGCTTGGGTCAAATTATGCGGAATCCATCGGGAACAGATCTTTTTCACAGCTAAATGTTCATGCAAAATCGAATGTATTACAGTCTGCGATATTCCAAAGGATGTCTCTATCTCACGATAAGTCACATGCCGGTCTTCTTCAATCATTTTACGCAAAGCATCGATGTTTTTTTAAATCACAACCGATTTTGGTTGACCTTCACGAGATTCATCACTGGCGGACGCACGACCATGACGAAATTCTGCAAATGAATTGTATACAGTCTTTTCTGATGGTGCTTCATTCTAGAGTGACCCTTTAAGGGTTATTATTAGAGAGCAACCAACCTAGGTGTTAATACGTTTTGATCCTTTTAAATTAAAAAGGACAATTTTTTTCAATTAAGGGCCGCTTTTACAATCGTTGGATAAAGCTCGGATAACGCTATTCCGGGTATAAAATCAAAAAATCGCTTTTACAATGCTCGGATAAAGCTCAGATAGGATAAACATCGGAATAAACACCAGAATATCTTATCTGGCCAACGACACTTCAGATAAAGGGCAGTATAAGTTTATACCCTTGCTCTGATTGGCGAATAAGTATTTTTTACCCAGCAACGGTAAAAAAAATAAATTGACATATGATAAATGTCACATTATAACGTTTTATTTGAATTTTTATTACAGTTATATAATTGTGGTTGCAGCAGCGTAGTGGTTGGCTCACTTGCTTTGAAAGTGTGGAATCATGAGATCGACCTAGTATGGGTACAAAGATTAAAAAAAAAAAAACTTGGCTGTTGCACCTATAGGCGCAGATTTTTTACAATGAATGCCTGTATCTCTGAATTAGTTTTCGAAAATATGGGGCAAGCTACTACATGTCCGAGGACGCTAGTCGCGACCTTAAAATCTCTAAAACTTAAACATTGCCATACGAAGTAATAATAGTACGCTATCCCTCGATATCTTTGTATTTTTTCAGCAGTTTTGATTACACGCAGTTGTGAAATATAATTTAATTTATTTTTTAAAAGCGTAGCAATGAACAGTAGCAGCCGATTACCGCTGAAATATGCTCCTAGCACTTTGAGCGTTTTGAATCTATCTGGCCACTATCATCCCTCCCACACTATGTTCATATAATGCTAGTTTTTGTATATGTATGTATATATGCAGTATTGGGCTGGAGCCAGTTCGAATGAACCGGTTGTTATTTATTAATTTATTTTTCAAATAGCGAACAGGTCGTTAATGTTGTTATACACTGAAAAAAAAAAAAACTTCTGTTATTAATTAGTGAAATTTTACTCTTGAAAGAACTGGTTGTTACAATTTTGGCAGTCCACAATTGTACATAATATGTATATGCTTAATCTTATTACTCGCGTTATTTTGTCCACAGTATGTTAGTGGAACTTAAGCACTGCGGTGACAAGGAATTACAGTACATAAATAGTACAGTTTGCGCCGCACACGAGCGGCTCATCAAAGGGACGGTATTTGGTATAGATTCTAATAGAATTCTATTAGTAGAGGGTGATCTTATGAAAATTTACACATGGGCGGTATTTGAGCTCGATTCTATTAAAGGGCGTTTTTATGAATATTTGCACACGAGGGGCTGACACTAACGCGGTAGATATAGCACAATAAAATAATTATCTGTGTCGAATATTTCGACATCTCCCAATATTTCTCCAAACATGCTCAAATGTGTTGTTAATAATATGTAAATTTAAAATATGACTTTTCTAATATGTCAGTTTATGAGTCAAACAATACCAACTTTATTTTATTTACAATAAAACCATGGATACAGTCTGTTTCAAACACTTAGGCGGAACTAAATGGGAATTTCGTTCTTTTAGGTTGTCACGACAAGGGACCTTGCTTGGGTTATTTCATTTTTCACGTTGCAATGTCAAAATTTAAAATTACAACAATGAAACCATGGAAACGAATGACCTATGTCAAAATTAAATTATTTTTTTTAATGTATTTAATACAATGTTCCATTACTCGACGAAAGTAACCGCGGTTGAAGTTTCCCGTTCCGAAAGTGTACGACATTAACCTTTTCAGGAAAATTGTTAGGTTTCGGAACGCGGTTACTGAAAATTTTGGTTACTTTTTTGTAACCAAGCTAACCGTAGAAATATCGCGGTTAGTGTAGTTGTTTCCTCCCACTACAAACTTCAGATCTAATGTAAACTACAAAAGGCGGGAATTTCAAAACAATTACAATAAGGCGAGAGTTAAGTGGAGGGAATTAATCGTTTCTTTGTAGTGTAAGTAGTAAATTATAATATTATTTTACTATAGTCTATAATTAAAATAGTAAGAATGAGTGTAAGTAACTGATTTTTAGTAATATTGATCGATGTCGGGAAAAATCATATATGTTCTTATATAATGTGCCATTGTAAACAAGTACTAATAGAAGAAATATTTTTATTAATAAGTTTGTAAGAGAATATCTATAACCTATAACGTCTATAAAATGACAGATCAGTTGTCTGTTTTATCAACTGTGAAGTGTGACTACCGTTCCGTAACTAAAACTCGTTTTCAGGTAACCACTGGGTAACCATAACTTACCACGACTTTACCGTAACCGCGACCGCGGTAGTTAGGTGTGCAGTTACGGAACATTGTATTAATTTTGACAAAAAAATTAATAAATGGGAAATTTGTATTAAGAATGACACAAAAAATCAAAATATAAAGAAAATGACAATTTAAAATGATATTAACCTTAACAAAAAATGTGTATTGTAAGTACGATTTACAAAGCTTAAACAAAACGGTCGAAAAGCACGATTTAAACGATGAAAGTAACTAGATTGCAAAATTTAGTTCCGCTTAACCGTTTGGAACAGACTTGTAACTATCCGAGAATAAAAAATGCATTGTAAAAGCGAACGTTGGAATAAACATTGGAATAAACTTATACCTTAGATAGTTATACCGCTACGTATCCGAGGTTTGTAAAAGCGGCCCTAAATAGGAGTAAAATGTATTATGATCTAACTTAACCGTACTCTAGTTATTATTGTCTATTAATTAGTGTGAAATATTTAAGTGGTTTAATAAAGATTTAAAACCATAATTTAATTTGTCTTATATTTTATTGTAACCATGTAACAATATAAAATGATTTTATGTGGAATCTTAAAAAACGTTCTTTAAATTTTAATAAAAATTTGTAACGTTCTTTTTTTCTGGAATCATATTTACGTGAGATGAAATTGGGAAGGTATAGAGTGCCTGAGTTGTAAGGGGTGCTGAAGTGATACAGATCAATAAGGCAGTCAGTGGCGGGCTGACATCTATAATTAATATCAGCCCCGATATATAAGATTACAACTGACTTACACCGCTGCATTAAGAGATTGAGAAACAATGCTGATTAATTGGGAGGGTGAAATTAATAAATTGCCGATACAATTGGATTGGCAATTAGCTTCGACACTCGGAATGTCTATAGCTGTATCCCACTGCTAGGACATGTTCGTTTGTACACCGTTGTTGTAAAGCAAATTTTGTCGTAAAGCTATTCTCTTTTATTGTCTATCTTTAAAGAGAAACATCGGAAAAGTCTAGGAATATAAAAAAATATATGAAAATAAATAGCGTATGGTTTCTTTTGTACGTTTATTGTATTCTATCAATTAAAATACTCAATTAATGGGTCTATTCTGTATGAGTTTTCTACCGCTGTAAGCGCTATAACTTTGTAAAATACAGCGCTGTAAGGAAAGTGCTATTCTGTATTGACACGCGTTGCTCTGGAAACTCTACACCGATGTAAAATATCGCTGTAACGTATTTTTCTGGCCGTACGTCAGTTACAGTACTGTATAGAAGTCAAGTTGTATATGTTCGTATTGTTCGTGTCACCTTAAAAAAAAATTAATGATCCAAATTTCGCCATATTTCTAATGCAACTACTACAAGAGGATCATAACAGGTAATTATGCTTAAAATATCACGTTACAACCACACATAAACTTTTTTTTATGCATACATGTTTTCATTTATATATTTTTATATACAGGTTTTATATCAGGCTACTACAGGGGCTCACAATTTCACTTCTTTGAGCCAGCCTATGGTTAGTAGATCGATGATAGAAATTTGTTATCTGATAACAACATATCTAATGCCAATTCATATAAAGTTCCCCACTACGAGGGAAGAAAACCGTGTAGTGAAAGAAGGGTAAATTTTGCATAATATAGCAACAAAAGCAAGAATACCTAACTATGCTGAGATTGATGATGATGAGCTTGAACCTGTAAATAATGAAGATCCTGAACCTGAAAATAATGATGATCCTGTACCAAATGGTAAAATATTTGAAAAGTATTTAAAATTTTCAAAAACTGATTTAAAACTTTTTTTAACAGCTAATCAAGATATGAATTTGGGAAAGCAGATTAGTATTTTATATGTTCAGCAGTCCATTGTATAATTTGATGTAAAAAATATGTTTATATTGGAATAAAGATACATAAGATGCAAAGAGAAACTTTTATTTTTATAAACAAATTATAACAATAATTAATAAAAATTACAAACGTAAAAAACATGAGTATATGTGTATATACAAATATGATATACAATTACCGATCGATGACATTGATCAATACCTCAAATTTTGAGGTTAGAAATAAACACAGTGAAGTTAGCTACAATGTAAGCAAAGTTTAAATCGACCGAAATTACAGAATGTGTTACAGAATAGCTAATGCTCAATATTTACAGAGCCGCCGTAACTTGGCACTTTACAGTGCTAAGCTCACTACAGCGCTATAGTGATACAGTACTGTAAACATTTTTTTACAGAATAGACCCATAAGAACAGTTCACAACAAAATAAGCTAAATGATATTTATAAAAAAGATCAATATTTAAAAAAAAAAAAATGTAATGTACAGTTTTATATACAGAATTGTAAAAAATGAAAAAAAAAAAAAACAATTTTAATAGAGAGTTATGACCTCCACGTTGGTTGATCACAGCCCTACATTTGCGATAAATGGACAATATAACATTATCGATATCTTCTTGAGGTAACTGTGCCCATTCTGCTCCAGAGCCGGCCTTAGCAAGTCTGGCGCTCCGGGCGAGATTTTTTTGCCACCCTCATAAAAAAAATAATTAAGAAGGTCTTCACCTCCCAGATCCAAGAGAAGAGCAAAAAAAAGTTCCTCACCTCCCAAATCCAAGTGAGGAGCAAAAAAAAGAGGTCCTCACTTTTAAAATACAAGTGATAACCTGACCATCCGCCGCCCTTCCTGGTCTGGCGCTCCAGGGCGGTCGACCAACCGCCCCCCCCCCCATAAGGCCGCTACTGTTCTGCTCTTAGAAGCTCTCTGAATCTAAAACTATCGAGGATGTTATCTATATGTGGAGTAATTCTTCTCTTAAGCATGTCCCACACATGTTCAATCGGATTTAAATCCCGTGACTGTGCTGGCCATGGTATCGCATCACAATACCTTCGTTATCTAACCAGTTCGTTACAATTCGCGCAACATATGGCCGAGCATTATCCTGGGCAAGATGAAACTGATCACCAACAGCACCGCGAAATGGACGCACAATAGGTTGAAGAATATTATCCAAATATTGTTGTGCTGTTAAAAATCCATTGGGAAAAACGAGATCAGTTCTACCGCCACTGATTATCCCACCCCATGCCATAACAGTACCTCTGTAACTGTGAACTTCTTGGACGTGCCTCAAATATTTCAAATTACGGAATCTTCTCCATATCCTTGTTCGACGAGAATCTGGATGAATTCCAAATCTGGATTCATCAGTAAACAAAACTGTATCCCAATCATTATCACACCAATATTAAAAATTGTGACACCTGTCTAATCTTGCTCTGCGATTGCCTCTAGAGAGGGATTGACATCTGATTGGTCGTCGAGATAGAATATTAGCTTCGTGGAGACGATTTCTTACAGTATCGCGACTAACAGTTAAGTTATGCGCTCGCTGTAACTCCCTTACCAATTCGGGTGCTGTAATAGTAGGTTGTCTTCTAGCATTTAAAACCAAAAATCTCTCTCTGATGATGTACACCGACCACGTCCCGGATGTTTTTCGGCCGGACTCCCTGTTTCCTTGTAACGCCTCCATAACCGACTCATGACAATTTGAGAAACTCCTATCCGCTTGCCTACATCAACTTGCCGGAAGCTAGCTTGGAGAAGTCCCACCACACGATTCATCTCGTGGATAGTTAAATGCTATCGCTCCATTATTAAAAAAGAATGCCACTTACTTAAAAACACTGCAATTATTAATATAAACGTTTTAAATCGAATTAAAATGAAATATGTGATCAACTTACGGATCATGTACTGAATAAAATCTGTCAAATCTGTATTTGTTTTGTCTTTTTGGTTATTGTTTTTACTTGTTTTCCATAGCCAACAACTCATAATTGCCTACTTTAATTGAAATACAACATTAAATGTACAGTAAGCAATATATTTTCATATTTTTTTCAATACCCCTAGACTTTTCCGATGTGTGTATATAAAAGGGAACTTTTATATACTATTGATAATTGAGTATAGTCTTTATTATAGTTACAGCTCACTAGTTTCGCTCAATTCGAGTATTGTCAAAGAATTGAGCGAACTGACCGAAACAAGTCAGTTGTAACTTAGTACAGGAAATGAAACATTTTGGCTCGCAATTTTTTCGTCCAGCATGGAATTACGTGAAATTTTCACAGAAGGTAGGGAATAGCCCAAGGATCAACCCCCTATTTACCCCCCTAATTAAAATTGATCCTCACCCTTCTGTGGTTCTCTTCATATATGTATTTTCAGTACACCCAAGAAATTTGACCCAAGAAATTTGATCCAAGAAATTTGAGAAATTTAAAATGCCTAATTTTAGAAAAATTTGAGTTTAAAGAAAAAACGATTTTTTGCGATTTCGTATTTTTCACCCTTTTCTTCAAAATATCTCCGAAATTACTGGAGATACGAAAAAAATTATACAGCACTAAATAGTAGCTTTTTTAATGACTTAAATTTCTCTGTGCATATATTTTCTGTACAGTGAATATTTGGCGAGATATAGCCGTTTAAAACCTCTATTTACAAGCGAACACCACCTTATTCGAGCCCTTTGAACTCACCCCATTTAAAAACTAAGGGATCTTAAGGAATTTAATTTACATAGTCTTATAGCTCTTGAAAAGCCCTACAAAATCGTTTTTGAAAAAACTTTCTATCACTAAAAATGAAGGAGCTATGTATGCTTAAATATATGTGAATATGCAGTGTAATTTGAGATTAATATTTTTTTTTTATGTAACTACTTTTTTTTTCTATGTAGATCTATTGAAGTACTTTATAAAAATTACAATGTTATTAAGGGTGGTTTTTAAGGGTTGAAATATTATGATATCATATCCTAAAGCATGAAACTATCATTACTTTACCAATTCAAACAAAATTTTACCCATATTAAGGTTTTGCAATGTTATTTTATAATTTTTGACAATAAGGAGTAGTTTTCACTTCTAAAAATAAACAGTGCCCACATGAGCACGATACAAAATTTGAAGTAGAGGGTGAGATGAGCCTAATCCCAAATTTTTATGCAAATCGATGAAAGACGAAATCATTTTTTTAGGATAAATAATTTTTTTTTATATCAAGCTCTAACAAGGGTGGGTTTTTAAGGGTTGAAACATTAGAAATTGTATTCCAAAGCATGAAACAATCATTATTCAACTAATCCAAACCAAATTTTACCCATCTTAAGGTTTACAACGTTATTTTATAATTTTGGACAATTAGGGGTAGTTTTCACCCTTAAAAAATAAACAGTGCCCATGAGCATGATATAAAATTTGAAGTAGAGGGTGAGACGAACCTAATTTCAAATTTTGGTCAAATCGATGCAAGATGAAATCATTTTTTAAGATAAATACTTTTTTTTTACATTAAGCTCTAACAAGGGTTGATTTTTAAGGGTTGAAACATTATGAAATTGTATTCTAAAGCATAAAACGATCCATATTTAGCTAATCCAAACCAAATTTTAACCATATTAAGGTTTAAAATGTTATTTTATAATTTTTTACAATTAGGGGTAGTTTTCACCCTTAAAAAACAAAAAGCGTACAACGGCACAATGTAGAAAATGAACTAGAGGGTGAAATGAGCCTAATTCCAAATTTTTATCTAAATCGATGCTGGACGAAAAAATTGCGAGGTTTTGTCATTTTTTGACCTTCATTTCCTGTACTAACTATAATAAAGACTATACTCAATAGGGGATAGGCATGATTTTTTAAATTTTTTATTATGTTCCTCTTGTTGCATATAAATAAAAAACAGTTTGGCATTTTTTTTTTAATTTGAAGGCTTAAAAAAAATCATAAATGTATGTTCCGCGCGAAAACCACGTGTGACGTCATACCCTACTTAAGTGTACTGCGTACAGCCTACCCAGTGTGCAGCGTACAGCTTACACAGTCTGTCATGAACTTATTTGCTTGTATAACTTTTATAGATTGTGTAAAGTTAGAGTGATTTTAATTAAAATAAAGTTTAATTCTATAAAAACAATTTATACATATTTACCGAATTAAATTTTATATTAAAATATATAACCTATATTGCAGTATTTTAATTATGCCTCTAACGTTTTGTAACTTCATGTAAATGATGTAGTAAAACTCTGACATCTAAATTACATAAATATTTACATTTTACAGAGTTGCAGAGTGTATTGTTTACATAAAGTTATAGAATACATAAATGGTTATTACAAGTCTGTTTTAACACCACGTATTTCTTCAACATTGTAGCATTCATTATTTTTAATATATTCCATAAGCATAAAAGCATAAATGTTGGGTAAATTATCACTCTGAGCTCAAACAAAATCTTTATCTGCAATTTTAGTAATAAATGCGTGAAAAATTGTTTAAAAACAAATACAAAACTCTCGAACAATACAATATACACACGTAAAGTTTATGTTTTAGTCTGGGCTGTCTGGGGTTTGACGTCTTGCTCTGTCGTATTTTTCGGCAACCTTCGCGCTGTGGTCGGCTTATTTCAAATTTACAATATTTTAATTAAAAAATTTGGCTGTAATATTAATTAAAATGTGATTTTTGTTTTGTTAGGTGACATAACTAACATTAACATATCAAAAAAATGTAGTTTTAAGGAAATATAAATTTTATGCGTATCCCCTATTATCAACATTATATTTATTCGGTGGAAATCCCAAAAAAACCCAAACAGCTCCTATTATACTAACCACCAATAATCTTATACATTCGATTATGATGTGATTTTGGTCAGCACATTGGGCATTTGTCTTGAAAGATTTTAAGCTATATACGAAAGTGGAATAAAAAATTGATAATATGGATCATAGCCAAGAAGTAAGTTTTAGTTTAAAAAGATAGTTTAAAAAATTGATGTGAAGTGTGAATTTTCACACATTTCTGGGTTTTGCAGGTATTTAGTAACTGAACGATGATTATTTGGGATGTCAAAATATTTTTTTATGAATTTTAATTCGAATGCCTAATACCATTATTTAAGTTTCTAAATATATGCAGTATTTTTTTATATAGCAAAGTTCATTAAGATTTTGAAAATTGCACCTATGGCTTCCATTGGTTGCTTACATCATAAGTTCCGCCCTTTGATTTCGTCAAACATAGAATTAAATTATAATTTCAACACTTTCCACTGGTTATTAAATTTACGCTTTTAAAAATTAAATGCAACATTTACCAAATATAACTAGAATTTTAACAAAATAATTTAAACAAAATAAAAATGCAAAAAAAAAAACAAAAAATAAAATCACCAGGATTCGAACCCTAGTTTGCAAGTTAAGTTATAATATTAAGCGTACGACAAATCCAACCACTCTACGAGAGCTACTGATCTGGTATGTTACACAACGTATTAAATAGTTAACATATTTTAGTTAAAAACACAAAAAATGCGTTATATTCCGAAAACATAATCTGATCAAAAATTCCTGTTGTACTATTCCGGTTCACACCAATGTACATTACTTAGAATTTTTTCAGATTTTTAGTTTAAACCATCTGGGCTACAGGGTGTGGGACAAAAATTTTTTTGCATAATTTTGGCAAAAATCGCATCAAAATAATTTATTTTGCAAAATTAAAATTTTGATCGTTAATCCACGTACTAAGGGCTTTCATTTAATACCCTAATCAGAATTTTAAAAAAATATATATTTTTTTTGATGAGCACATATTTGTTTATATTTTTAGAGGGATATGTTTTTTAGATGTTTTAGTATTTTTCCTATGTGCGGGTCAAAGAGTTGTATAAGCATGCCAAATTTGAACTCTCTAGGTTTAGCCGCTTGGCTACAATTTTTACCGAACAGACAGACAGACAGACAGACAGACAGACAGACAGACAGACAGACAGATGACAAAATGACGGTATAAGGGTTTTTTGGTCATACCTACAAAACCCTAAAAAGGGGGCAGGCTAATAGTTCATAAGCTCCGAGCCTTTTTGTGGACTGTCTTTTTGTATTTTGTCGCAAATGTCAAAATTTTAGACCGTAACTCAAAAATTAACACTTTTTTTTAACACTTTTCTGTGGGCACTTTTCGCGTAGCATTCTTCTTGTGTGGATGTGTCACCGAACCGGGATAACGATACGGCTATGATGACACTACTGTAATGCTGGATGCATAAATGTAATATTGAATTATCTAATTTAGAATTAGAAGTGCAAAAAAAAAATTGATGTGAAGTGTGAATTTTCACACATTTCAGGGTTTTGCAGGTATTTAGTAAGTGAATGATGATTATTTTGGATGCGAAAACAAATTTTATATTAAAATATTTTTTTTGTTAATTTTAATTCGAACGCCTAATACCATTATTTAGGTTTCTAAATATGTGCAGTATTTTTTTTATATAGCAAGGTTCATTAAGAATTTCAAAATTGCGCCTATGGCTTCCATTGGTTGTTTCATAAGCTCTGAGCCTTTTTGTGGACTGTCTTTTTGTATTTTGTCGCAAATGTCAAAATTTTAGACCGTAACTCAAAAATTAACACTTTTTTTAACACTTTTCTGTGGGCACTTTTCGCGTAGCATTCTTCTTGTGCGGATGTGTCACCGAACCGGGATTACGATACGGCTATGAGGACACTACTGTAATGCTGGATGCATAAATGTAATATTGAATTATCTAATTTCGAATTAGAAGTGAAAAAAACAACAATTAAATCTGCCAAATTAAATTTTTTAAATATTTATTGAATACTCGCTGAATTTAATCTGTTTCTACCCGGAGAGAAAAACGAATTTGTTCAGTTTTCCATTGCGTATTCTTTTCGTTTTATTCTCTTTAATATCAAAAAGCATCCAACTAATGAATCCAATATATTCAAGTAAAAACAAACATTCTTCTCCTCAGAGATATTATTGGATCTAACATATCCGCAAATTGCATGTCTGGGTATGAAACGGGAACGGGTCCGGACGAACGGAGCGGCCCATTACACAGTTCCAAGGATAAATCCGTGCGAGAGAGACATATTAGTCAGATTTATGTGTGCATGTGGGAGTTTTAAAAAGTCCGTGAGGCAGCGATCTCCGTTACGCTAAGAGGACATGATCACTCCCGCAGGCGGCGTTACAGGCTGCCTGCCCTTACCTGACTAGCGCCTCACTCGAGCTTACACAAACAGTGGCGTATCTAAAGCTTATTACATCCAGGAACTTTGGTTTGACACCTCATCCATAATTATTTAAAGTTAATAATTCTGCATATATTAAAGTAGTGATGTCAGCAGACCGGCGCACAGTGGGGCAGGAGAGCTTCAAAACTGGCATCAATTCAGATATTATAGGACTGGATTTCTAAGTTAGATATTTGTTTTAAGGGCACTTGGTAGACTTAAGAAAAATGCATTGACAGATTTTTAAATGTTTATTTACTAACTAGTGCACCTGTTGCCAACTGTGTTGGCAAACAAATCATTACCTTAATGTGGATCTTGCTCGACACCTCAGACTTTTTTCTCTAGCCATACGCCTAACTTCATCCAATTCAAATTGAATCAACTCATTATTAAAAATCGCCCATTATTAAAAACTGGACAAATAATGAGCATTATTCCGAATTATTAATTCATTAACTTTTTAAGATGAGAAAACGATTCATTTTCACTCAGTGCATTATATTTATAATGTTAAAACTAAAAATGATTTGAGACCTTAAATTTAAAATATATTTATTAAAATTAATTTTCCATTTTCTTATATAATATAAAAATACGCACACGGAAAAAAACGCACACGGATTAATACGCACACGGAAAAAAGCACACATGAAAAAGTACTTACACTATATCTCAAATCAGGGAGTAGATTTACAATATCCCACTGAACACTGCGCATGCGTCACACACACGTCATTTGTTCAATATACAGAGATTCTAAACAGGTGGGACTGTGCAGAACTTTTGAAACACAATTTATTTTTAGGTGGTTTATAAAAAAAAAAAAAAAAACAGTTATCAACCATAACCTAAGATAGTGCTTTTAAGATGAATCACTGTCCCTGGCCCTGCACAAAACAGTTAAAATACAATTTATTTTTAGGTGGTTTATAAAAAATAAACAGTTATCAACCATAACCTAAGATAGTGCTTTTAAGGTGAATCACTGTCCCTAGCCCTGCACAGAACAGTTAAAATACAATTTATTTTTAGGTGGTTAGGTGGTAACCTAAGATAGTGCTTTTAAGGTGAATCTAACCTAAACTAAAAGGTAAATGATATTTTAATATGATAAATAAACAGAAACCATTGTTTTAGAGCCACTGATAATTCTTGAATTATTTAGTATAGTCGTTATGTGCTGCCATCTGTATAGAGTTTGCAGTGGGATATTGTAAATCTTGTCCTTTAAATCGTAGAAATAAAAAAATAATAAAGCATTGAAAAAACAATAATAAAGAAAAAAAGTCACATTTTTCTTACTTTCATCAAAACCAAATATTTTTTAAAATAATTATTTTTCTGCTAATAATAATTTTAATCAAAAATGTCGAATATCACGGAAGGATAACGTTTTTCTATGTTTTGTTTCGTAAAAAAACCGATCCGTGTATTTCACAACTAAATTAATAATTGTGAAGTGATTTTTTAATGAAAAACACAACTATCATTTTTATTAATTTATTGTCAACACTCAAAACAAAAATTCGCAGCACACTACTGTCCAATACATAAACAACAATTTCTTACAATTCTATCAGTTATTATAAAAAGTGTTCGTAGAATATTCACTATTATTGCATCTTATAATAAAATTTGACATAACAATTTTGACATAAATAATTAACATATGCGCGCCTCTATCGGGGAATGAAGAAACGACCGGTCGAACATACAAACCTCTATGATACGAACATACAAACAGGCGTATTATATCATAGGATATAATTATTATATAATATCTTACAAATTAGTATAAAAATTAAAATAAATAAAATAACTGCTTCAAAATTCATATTCATCTTCGGAATTTGAAAATATATCATCATTTTCATCGGCATTGTCACTGGTATCATCATCATCATCACTGTTATCCCGATGGCTAATGACATGTACGTCTGGAGGTTTTAATAAATCTAGTGCTTCTTTTGGAAGGTTTTGTAGATTTTTTTAGGTAATGTTCGTTTACTAGAGATAACGGGGTCAGAACTTAATAAAAAGAAATTAAAAATATCAGCATTTGTTTTCTCTCGACTACATTTTCTAGCGTAATTCTCTCTATACTTCTTGAAGTCTTTATTGCGAGCTTCCTGTGCTTCCTCTGTCAATTGCCCTATTGGTAACAATGCAGATGATATAATTTCAGGCCCGTGTATAAAGTATTTATGCAAAGTAGGGGGCATATTGTACCATGGATACTTTTCAACGAAATATCTTGCCGTGTTATGAGCGAATACTCTAAATTTTGTAACATTAATTTCATGTCCACATGCCACTGCTATCATAATTATATGCATTTTTTTTTATCAAAACTATATCTATTTTTGTTATATCAGCCGAAATTTCTGCGCTCGCAAAGAAGCGTCTTGCTGTGTTGCCATCATTCGTATTACCGAATCCTGGTTTCGGTTTATCAACAATCAAACCACAGCGTTCTCTAAATTCTTTTTGAATTCGAACTTTATTGTTTGCAACAATTTCTTTGTCACTTCCTCGAGCTTGCCACTTCTTGATTGGTAATTTATAAGCCAAGTGCAAAAGGCATTCAAACATACGAATCCACCCATGTAACACAGATAAGCCGAATCCCAAGTTTTCAGTTTTGTGTGCATTGTAACAAAATATATGATTAGGAGATACTAATGTGAATGTCATAAATGAATTAAATAGCGAAGAATGCCGTACCATTAATTGAAATATTTGACGTTAGTCTGTCATGTGCAGAATGATAAAATTAAAGAAGTTGAGTTTGTTAAACGCTAAACCATAATTCTACTTCTAATAAATACTTTAAACATAAACCATAAACAATAACTATTAAACGTTACAAGTCTTATAAGCCCGGCATAAAAATTATAATTTATTATATTAAATAATCAAAGAAATTATTATTGATAAAATGATAATAAAACATAACACACAGAAAAGGTCATAACACATATTTACAACTTATCGCAACTATGAAAAATTGCAAAAATATAAAAACCATAAAAATGTATTGTCCTATAAAAAATATCTCAAATAAAAGTTGTCAGCTTTAACTTGTTTGACAATTTATGTTGAACACATTTTTGCGAAATATTACTTTTTTTAAGAAATATTTGTCAAATATTAATACGGCTAAAATAATAATAAGATGAACTAATATGTCCGGCGGACGGACTTTTATAAATATCTACGGCACGGGCAAAAACCGGCACAAAAAAAAAACAGATTTATAATCTGTAATCATCAGCCATCATTAAAAACCAAAAATCGAAGCTGGGACGGGTTTGGAACATAAACATAAAGTCCATTGTTTCACAAAATTACATATAAATGCAAAATATTTCTGGCCATTTTTCAGAAGCCTATTTATATACATTGCATGCACTTAAATATTATTTTATTATTACTAAAAGTTAGCTAATAAAAGGAAACTAAGCAACAATCCACTGTTTGGGTCTTCCAAGATGAACCAAAACACACAAAAGTTAATGCTGACTGGTATACAACAATTTGTTTGGCGGATGTCATCGACAAAATCAGGAAAAACAACCGAAAACGTCGCATCATTCTTCATCATGACATTGCAAGCTCCCACACAGCACGTCAAACAATTGATTATTTAAAGGAGAAAAATATCAAATTAATGTTTCATTGCCCATGTTCACCTGATTTATTCAACTTTTTTGTTCCCCAATGTCAAACAAAAAATGCGTGGGCAGCGTTTTCATTACCTCAACAGTTCGAAGCCTTCGAAAACCATGTTTTTAAGATACCAACTTCAGAGTGGAAAAAATATTTCGAGAATTGGTTTGAATGCATTCAGAAGTTCACAAATCTTAGAGGCGAATATTTTGAAAAGCAATAAAATGGTTTGATCCAAAAAAAAATTTTCGTTCTTAGTTTTTGTAAAAACTTAAAAGATCCTCGTTCGTGCATGTGATCCCTATTATTTGATTAAGACAAATAAATCTTCAATCGATAATGATGACACCCCTTACTGAATGTCATCAGTGGCGACCCCTCCCACTCCTCTTGGTACGCCACTGCTCTCAAACTAGCATTGCCAGTCAGGTGAACAAGGATTTCTGCTGCTTAACAATGGGGGAGGATTTCTGAACTGTTTTTTAAATAGGCTCCTTTTAATGACACTCCAAATTAAATGTTTTTACGAAAAAGGTACAAAAGAATATTTTTGCATCTACTAAAAAAGTTCAATGAAATTTTGTTTGCAAAGTGAAGGGTTTCACTGGTTAAAAATTATTTATTTTGGAGGTTTATTGTACAGAAAATGGTTGAAAATCAAATGAAATTATACAGGATATTCAAGGAAGAAAGGGTGTCCCTTCTAATCTAATAATAGTTATTTAAAAATAACTTTTTGTCTGTATTTGCGCTTTAAGAATTTTCATTTGATACCCTAAAAGTAAGTAAGTGCAAAAAAAAAATGCAGAAGCCAAATTTGTATTTAATAAGTGTAAGAAGCCAATATAATACTGGATATCTAGGAATATTTGTTCTATAATCACATCAAAATCAACAGTTTTTTGATACTCACTTTTTTTTTCGTCATTTGACAAAAATCCCAGCGTTTTTTTCTGCATTTGCTTCGTTATCAAGTCTTCATTAGATTAGTAAGAAATACAAGGTCTAAGATAAGTGTCCGGCACAGTTTAAAAGACAGCACGGTGACATAGAATACAATCGATTATTCCTTTGCCAATTTTCTCTAAAATGTGAATTTCGTCCAAAAATAAACAAACAAAAAGATGCCCCAAATTTTGAAAACCACTGACTTTTTTAAAATTTTTCACAACAAAAGTTTTTTGACACATTTTTAGCAAAAATCTCGAAAAGAAAATTAATTTTTCAAATATGATTTTTTTTTGTTGATCCACGCATTATGTGGTTTCATTTGGTATGTCACTCAAAATTTAAAACAAATATTTATTTTTTTATTAAATACATTATTGTTAATATTTATCTCGCGACATGTTTTTTTGAACTCTCAGTATTTTTCCTACATGTCGGTCAAAGACTTGTATAAGAATGCCAAATTTTAACTTTCTATGTTAAGCCGCTTGGCTACAATTTCTATCGTACAGACAGACAGACACATCAGTGACGTTATAAGGGTTTTTTGGTGGTCATACCTACAAAACCGATAACACTGGTCAACATAATTTTAGCTGAATTACATCTAAGACTTGTTTCTTACTAATTTGGTGCTGCTGAACTCAAATATCACATCAGTTTTTGCGTATCACATCAGATTTTTGCTCTACAACAAATACATATTTTCAGCCAAATAATGCTTCTACCGTTTAATTTTAGACGTCGATACTGTAATTTGTACAAATTTGTAAATAGTTAGAAAATATTCTTAAAATTTTATTTATAGGGAAAGAAATAAAATGAGAACAGTTTTAACTACATTTTAATGCATTGGAGTGAAAAATAAAAATACAAAATAATTTAAGCATTAAATGGTCGTTTGTAAGATCTTCTGGAGTGCATCATTCCCGATAAGTCTCTTTTAATACTCCAACAGTAGTCAGCCATCATGTGAGTATCCAACCTTCCTTGATAACGTGTCTCTATCTCTTTTAAATCCTGATGGAAACGTTCACTCTGTTCATCACTAACATCTCCAAGATTGACAGGAAATTTGTTAAGATGGCTATTTAAAAAATGAAGTTTTACGCTCATGTTGCACCCCAGGTGATGATAATTTTCAACGACATCCACATAGTTTTCGGCTTTTTTATTCCCAAGAAAATTTTTGATGAGCGCTACGAAAGACTGCCATGCATTCTTCTCGTTTTTTCTTCTAGCTTTTAGCTTCTCATTACAGAGACTTTGAAATCTTTCAGATATATATTTGAAACAGTCACCATCTTTGTTCAACGCTTTTATAAACTGCTTCATTAGACCCAGTTTAATATGAAGAGGGGGGAAAATGATTTTTGTTCGCTCCACCAAAGGTTCGTGTATTAAGTTTGGGTCTCCAACATTTAAATCTATTCTCACCGGCCAATGCTTATCTCTCGTTCTTTAATGGATGCAGCGGTCATACTAAGTACCTTACCCTTGACCTTGCAACCCCCGCCGTTGTAGAAAAGTCTATAACAAGTACCTGCATGTAAGGTGTTCCTACGAAATATATTGGACAACAAGAACGAAGTTGAAATTAAAGTAGACGTATATCAGAACGTGAAAAGGTGAAAAAAGTCAAAATACGATAGAACAAAAATTTTACGTGATAGGCAGAACCTGTTAACATTTTTTAAATCAGCACCCCAAAATTAGTTAAAAACAAGTATCAGATCGAAGTCAGCAAAAAAAAGTTTAAATTTGTTGACCAGTGTAAACCAGGAACTCTGGGACGGAAAGATAATTCGCTACCGTTCATGCCACACCTGTAGCGTACCACTTATTTTCTGTTATTTAAAATTAATTCTAGAAATGTATCTTTTCTGACGATAAAGAAATCCAATTTAGAAATTTCTAAATAAATTCATGTATAAAATAATGAGATGGAATTTCAAATTATTTACCCAAAAAATTGCAAGTTGCGGCTGTGTATGGCTGTGTTGGTAAGCTCTTCATTTATATTCTGCACAGTGGATTATACTCCCGGAACACTTCTTACGGATATTGTATATTCATCCGACAGAGGAGGTCGTGTCTTGCTGACTTCACTCCCATGATCTTCTCAAAACTGTCGCTTCTACTCAGTCGTTCTTAAAGATGTGTTCATTAGTTTTTACAATTATCATTATACAATTAAAATTATGTGAAGTGTGAATTTTCACATATTTCAGGGTTTTGTAGGTATTTAATAAGTGTTAGAAGCCAACATAATACCGGATGTCTAGAAATATTTGCTCTATAAGCACATCAAAATCAACAGTTTTTTGATAATCATTTTTATTCGTTATTTGAGTACTAATAATTTGCCATTTAATTTTTTCTAACAAAATTTAAATAATTTGTCAAAAATGTCAACTTTTTTTCTGCATTTGCTTCGTGTGCAAGTCTTCATTGGATTAATAAGAAATATATTGATAATATATACAGGGTGTTAAGTAAATGTCCGGCACAATTATAAGGCAGCATTGTTGGCCGATTTAGAGCTAAAAAGTCCTCAACCATTTTTCGAGAAGATGCGTATATCGCTTGATAATCGATGCAGTACCACCGTTTAAGAACCACTAATATTTTGTCTGTTACAACAATCACTTATGTGACTGAGATAAATAGAAACCATGGAAACAATACCGTAATTTTATTTCAACAAAATGCTTTTTCAATTTTATGAAGAAAAAAGAAATAAGAAAAACTTTAATATTAATAATTTTGCCGGTCGCTATGGCGTAGTGGTCAGCTCATTTGACTACCAACCATGGGGGCTCGGGTTCAAATCCCGGTTATGGCATGGAAATTTTCTCAAAACAAAAATTGTCCTGGCTAATTGCCACAGTAGCAAAGGCCATTAAAAATTAAAAAAAAAAAAAAAAAAAATTTAGATTATGACGTACACGTACTTTGATATCCTATTATTGAACTACAATTAAAATATTTTTTTCTCTATGGCAACTACACAACTTCTGGATTAATATTAAAAAATATAAAAAAATTAAAAAAAGTCAGTGGTTTTCAAAATTTGGTGCATCTTTTTGTTTGTTTATTTTTGGACGAAAATCACATTTGAGAGAAAATTGGCCAAGGAAAAATCGAACATTTGTTATTGTGAAATCAGTGGCAGTTTATAAATTGACATAGTAGTTTGTTGACAGTGAACGTTTAAAAAAGACAAGTTTGTGAAAAAATGGATATTACTCGTGAGGGTTTTTGTTGGATGATTTTTTACGATATTAGTAAACGCCTAACTCAACAATGCATAGATTCGCTACGTTCAACTTTTGGTAAGGAAGTACCATCAGAAAACACTGTTTGCAATTGGTTTGCAAAATTTCGTCGTGGTCGTGCGTCCGTCAGTGATGAATCTCGTGAAGGTCAACCAGAATCGGTTGTGATTCAAAAAAACTTCGATGCTGTGCGCAAAACAATTGAAGAAGATTAGTATGTGACTTGCCGTGAGATAGAAGCATCCTCTGGCATATCGCACACTGCAATACATTCGATTTTGCATGAACATTTAGTGAAAAAGATCTGTTCCTGATGGATTCCGCATAATTTGACCGAAGCTCAAAATAGGCTCGTGTTAATTGGTGTAAGGGAATGCTAAAAATATTCAACCTAGGCACTGCAAAATGCGTATACAACATCGTTAGAGGTGATGAAACTTGGATTTATATACATATTTACATATGAACCGGAAACTAAGCAAAACAATCCACTGTTTGGGTCTTCCAAGATTAACCGAAACCCACAAAAGTTGTTCGTTCACGAAGCACTTCCAAGAAAATGATGGCTTGTTTCTTTGGATGAACCATTCCGTTAAAGGATCGAAGAATAGTTAATGCTGAATGGTATACAACAATTTGTTTGCCAGAAGTCATCGACAAAATCAGGAAAAACAATAAAAAAATTCTCATCATTCAATTGCACATCAAACAATTAATTATTTGAAGGAGAAGAACATCGAATTAATGTCTCATTGACCGTATTCACCTGGTTTAACCCTTAACGACTTTTTTTCTCCCAATGTAAAACAAAAAATGCGTGGACAGCGATTTTCATCACGTCAAGAAGCTGTTGAAGCCTTCGAAAACCATGTTTTTGAAATACCAACTTCCGAGTGGAACAATAAAAAACGTCGCATCATTCTTTATCATGACAATGCAAGCTCCCACACAACACGTCAGACAATTGATTATTTGAAGGAGAAAAACATCGAATTAATGTCTATGTATTCACCTAATTGATACCCTAACGTCTTTTTCAACAACTTTTTTTTTTCTTACTCAATGTCAAACTAAAAATGCGTGGACAGCGATTTTCATCACGTCAAGAAGATGTTGAAGCCATCGAAAACCGTGTCTTTGATATACCAACTTCAGAGTGGAAAAAATGTTTCGAGAATTAGTTTGAACGCATGCAAAAGTGTGTCAATCTTAAATGCGAATATTTTGAGAAGCAATAAAACAGTCTGTTCAAAAAAAAAAATCTTTCTTAGTTTTTGTAAAATCTTAAAAGGTAGTCGTCGCCCCTGCACAGTGTTATTTGGGGTAGAACTATATTAAAATTTTGTTTTATGTATTATTTTCACGGCTATCTGTATTTTAACGAAAACATATTATTTTCCAAATATCTAGTGCTACTGATATTCTACGGCATCAAATTTAAACTTTTTAAAAATAAAAACTAATTCTAAACAACTTTTTGTTCTTGTATTTTTGCTCTAAAACAATATCCGCACTTATTTAAAATCCCATGTTAAACTGTTATGTTTGCCTTTCGTTGCACGCTGGGTATATATTTCTTTAATATACTTTTAAATGTATCCATACGCTAAATAAATAACTGTTACGAATTGTTTACTTTTAAATTTTTGTTTTTAGATACCGTTATTTACAACCAAACATTTTTCGTGCGGTTTATTCAGGTATAACTGGAGTAAAGTTAAATTACACAAGGTAATACTGTTAAATAACAAAGAAAAACAGTTGCCGGTGTAAAACAATTTGAATTTGAGTTGGTAAGAGGCGAGAGTCGAGAGCCGTAATGGTGTGTATCTTTATCAGCTGCATGAGTTCGTAAGTGCACTGTGAAAATTTTATACGAAAACTTTAGATTTTGAACGTTTAATTTAAGAAAGTTTCCAGCTTTAGCTCAGAGCTATAAATTAACACATTTGCTGCACGAACAATCCCCATATACGCCTTCTAATTCTTTTCAAAACTTTTTATCTTTTCTCAGAAAGATCAAATCATGCTGCAAAACATTTTTTGATGTGCGTGATTACTACGAGTGGAAACCTTATGAAATACAATTGTACCAGTAGTACTGAAACTTGGAATGGAGTAGCTCAAAGCATTTCTTTTCTTTATAAGTGAATGTTGAAAAATCTCTAGTGTAGGTAACGGTAGTACATTCTTTAATATTGGAATGTTCAAGAAACGTTCGCATAAAACTGAAAAAAACTATTTTTCTTCTATCTGGGTTTCTTTTAGTTAAAAGAAACTTGAGCTATGATCTTTATTTTCTTTATTATATATTTCCAATGACTTTTATGTTCTATCCACCTGGTATTTGGATGAAAACCCGACACAAAACGTGAGTGTTGGCCCATACAAGTGAGACAGTTGACAAATTTGTGTATCTGTGAGTGCCGCTATAGCGCCAAACGCAAAGGGCGTTAAGACCGCGTTAACTAAAAAAAATCAGCTGTGGCCACCACAGGACCAATCGCCATCATAAAGTACTTGTAACGGGTGTTTTTTTTTAGAGGTATAGAACTTTAAATTGCAATAAAACAACGATGGATTATTCGATTGACATGAATTTTTTTTTATTCGAAAGATAATCTTGTGGCATTACATTAAATCATACCAACAAGACGGCGCAACATGTCACACAGCTCGTGCCACAATCGATTTATTGAAAGACACGTTTGGTGACCGCCTAATTTCACGTTTTGGACCTGTGAATTGGCCTCCAAGATCTTGTGATTTAACACCGCTGGACTACTTTCTGTGGGGCTATGTAAAGTCATTGGTCTATGCGGATAAGCCACAAACGCTTGACCATTTGGAAGACAACATTCGCCGTGTTATTGCCGATATACGGCCACAAATGTTGGAAAAAGTCATCGAAAATTGGACGTCCAGATTGGACTACATCCGAGCCAGCCGTGGCGGTCATATGCCAGAAATCATATTTAAAATGTAATGCCACAAGATTATCTTTCGAATAAAAAAAAATTCATGTCAATCGAATAATCCATCGTTGTTTTATTGCAATTTAAAGTTCTATACCTCTAAAAAAAACACCCATTATAAAATAAATTCTAGCAGCAGAGAAGAAATAACTTGGCCTAATATTTTCTAACAGAGATATTATTTATCATGACTTATCGAAATCTCACAGTCGTTGTAAACGGATTTAAATCTATAAGTTATGAGGCCACTTCCGGTGTGCCTCAAGGCTCGCATCTTGGTCCTTTGCTCTTTAGCTGCTATATTAACGACATTTGCCAGGTGATTAAAAACTGCAACTTCTTGCTATTTGCAGATGACTTAAAAATATTTAAAACTATAAACACTTTAAGCGATTGTGATCAAGTTCAAAATGACATAAACGGGCTACATAAATATTGTCTAAAGAACGAACTGTCGTTAAATATTGACAAATGTTATGTAATGTCATTCAGTCGAAAACATAAAAATATCACGTATAATTATAATATCAATAATAGATCATTAAATAGAACAAATCACCTCAAAGATCTAGGTGTTATACTAGATGAGAAGCTCAGATTTGAAAGTCACATAAATTATGTCATAAATAAAGCATATAAAATGTCGGAATTTGGTTTTAAGGCAAAGCTCAAAATTCACACACCCAAAGACACTATTGACATTGTACAATTCACTTATTAGACCTCATCTTGAATACTGTTCACCCATTTGGAATCCTATGTACGATAAACATATCGATGGCATTGAGAAAATCCAAATTAAATTTTTAAGATATTTTGCTAAAAGAAACAACATTATATTTCATTCATCCACTTACATTTCTTTCTTAAATAATATTAATTATGAAACTCTTAAAACAAGACGTATAAAAAATGACATGATCTTACTATTTAAAATAATACGTAATAGTCAACTTTTTATTTCAGAAATTAACTTCAATGTGCCACAAAAAAATAATAGAAAACAAATCACGTTTTACGTTCAAAACTGCAGCACTAATTTTAGTTTAAACTCCTCCCTTAATAGATGTATGTCAACATACAACAGTTCATTCAATTCCATCGATTTGTTTAATGTTTCGCTGTCCAACTTTAAAAAACACATGAATTTAACAATAATTAACACTTGATTTTTCTTTACTTTTTATTTCCCCTCAATTTTGTCTAATTCTCATATTTTTTAATTACAATATTCTTACTTCTTACTTGTGATTTACTTGCAATTATTTATATCTATTTACTATATTTCTAGGAATGTATATATTTTACCACCTTTTTTCGAAATATTAATGCTCTATATATATTTTTTTATATTTCAACATGCATTGTAACATTATATGTATATACGTAGATATCTGTTATTGGCTACTCATTGTGGAACTATATCTTATATGGAAAATAAAATAAAAAAAAATAAAAAAATGACCATGGAAACGTTACACATAAGTATGAAAAAATCGAGACGAAAATTTTTCGAAATTTTTCGTTTTATCAAAAAACGTCTCAAATAAGAGTTATTAGTTATTGCATTCATAGCAACTTTTGTTCAATAAATTTTTTCGAAATATTTTCTTTTGCTAAATATTAGCAAAAATCTTAAAATCGACACGAGTAACTCCCATTTCTAGTCAACCGATTTTTACCAAAAGTTGATCAACTCGTGTTATTGATGTCAAAAGCTTAAATATGCAGTTTCATAAAAATCCTTTTAGCCGAATTTGCTCTGCACGTGTACACAGACAGACTGACGGACGGACTGACGGACAGACAGACAGACGGACGGACAGACAGGCAGACCGATAGACATCATACTAAAAATAGTCAAAACGTTATGTAGGGACCTAAATTCGCGGAGATCCATCGAAATCTCGAAATGTCAAAATTGGTATGATCACAATACCTCCCTTATATTTGTATGTTGGCGGTCAGTAAAAATTGAAGTAAAGTGTGAATTTTCCCACATTTCAGGGTTTTGCAGGTATTTAATAGGTGTAAGAAGCCAACATAACACTGGATGTCTAGGTGTATTTATCACATCAAAATCAACAGTTTTTTTTCATAAACACTTATTCGTTATTTGAGTACTAAGAGGTTCCATTTAATTTTTTTAAACAAAATTTAAATAATTTTCCAAATATCCCAGCGTTTTTTCTGCATTTTCATTGGATTAATAAGAAATATTTTACAGTGTAGAGTGGAGGTGTGGTGTGGTGTGAGTAACTCAGTTTGTAACTATTAAAAAATATATTATTTTCTTAATATTTTTAATTCTAAAAAAATGCACGCACTATCTTAGCTATTAATACAAAAATCCATAACATTATTAGCCATAATTAAAACCATGAATTAAAAAAATAATTCATTTTTTCAAAAACCTACAAAAACTATTTTACTATTTTTCAAAAACGCAATCTGATCAAAAATTCCTCTCGTATGTTTCCGGCTCAGATCAATATACATTACCTATAATTTTTTCAGATTTTTAGTTTAACCCTTTTCGGTAAGAGGGTGCGTGGCAAGAACATTTGCACATTTTTGGCAAATGTTCTACTACACAAAAAAGCGAATTTTTTCGAAAAACTTATCTGATCTAAAATTCCTGTTGAACTAATAACCGGTTCCCATCAATGTTCATTATGGAGATTTTTTCAGATTTTTAGATCAGCCCCTCTGGAATATAGGGTGGGGGACAAAGAGCAAAAATCCCATAAAAAAAAAGATTTTTTAAAAATAAAAATTTGCGTGATTTTCGCATTAAGAGGTTTCATTTGGTATGCCACTCAAAATTTAAAAAAAAATATTTATATTTTTATTAAATACATATTTGTCTATATTTATCTTGACATGTGTTTTTTAACTCTCAGTATTTTTCCTATATGTGCGTGAAAGAGTTGTATAACCGTGCCAAATTTCAACTTTCTATGTTTAGCCGTTTGGCTACAATTTCTACCGTACAGACAGACAGACAGACACATAAGTGACGTTATAAGGGTTTTTGGTGGTTATACCTACAAAACCCTAAAATGTGTTAGCAAATTTATATGTTTTAGTACATATTTTTCGGTGCATTATTTGTCCATATAATTAAGGTTTTTAAGTGTATATTTTGTCTCTCTCTAATAATCAGTAAATATATTTTGTGGCTTATTCAACAATTAATTGATGAAAAATATCAATAAAATGATATTTTTTAATGACAAATATTTTATCGGTCATCAAGTAACCAATCAAAAGAAATGTTCAATAAAATCTTTTCTTTTATTATTTTCAGTCGTTGCAAATCCAATAATGCCCAGTGAAAAAAGAGAAGTGGCGCTATCGAAAATAAAAACGGCAATTCTCGCTAGATTGTATCAATGCAGCAAGGAATGTGGTTCAATATATTTCAATATAAAGCCGTTTTGCTTTTATACGGGCCGCGGCTCGTTCCCGGCGAATTCGTTCCTGAATTACCGAACTCGCCGCCTCTAAGTATGCATATCATTTGGTTTTCGGCTTTTTATTATGAAATATCAGGGTAAAATGGAATGGAAAATGGCTGGATATATTATAACTGACTTAATAATCTGACATTTTTAAAATACCTTTATTTAATATTTAATCTGAATATTAAAATATTACATCCCGGATCATATGAATTTTCGTCAGGCGAATTCTCAGTTATCTCAGCCACAGACGATCTCTTATTTATTTCATATATTCGTATCTAATAACTGGTTTGGTAAAAAAGAAATAATACATACACAGGTCTATTCTCTAAGCATGATGTTAAAATCTTAGCGTCAGAAACTGACGTTAATTTTTTTAATACCATTTTTAACCTAAATGCTATTCGCTAAACATACAGAGTGATTATTTATTGGCGAGACGACGTCACCGAATTTTACGTGCCTCTTAGCAGAATACTATGACTATAATAACCTTGAAGAAAATTTGATTATGAAGAAAAAAAGATTATGCGCATGCACGCATAATCGCCTGCTACGATGTGTATGAAACGGCAAATTATCAAAACTTCCAGTGACTTCGTCTCACCATTAAATAATCACTCCATATATGTGTTAATATTGTAGCGCGGCGGCATTAAAATAGCCAGTTAACGTTCTACAATAAGCGCCTACCGAAACGGTGGCTTTAAAAGTTAACGCTAGTGTTTAGTTTGCAAAAATGCTGATCTTTAAGTAAATGTCATGTTATTTAAAAAAAAAATTAATAAAACACAAGACGGTAGGAATATTAATCAACTTTCTATTACTTTTTAAAGTGAATTCTTTACAGTAGAGATAAGAATGACACTTCATAATTTTTGTTATATAAGTAACCCAGACGCAAGTTCAAGTAATTGTATAGAAAGGAAGTAAATGGAGTATTGGAGAGCAGTTTAGGTTTTTGTTGAGACACAGAACTTAAAATTATAATCCTCTGAAAGCTACAAAACTTCACTTATGCCTCCACCGTGTTTCAAAATATCGCAGTACATTTTAATGGTGTATTATTTGAAGAAAAAATTGAGGAGATTGATAATGACGATCACAACAGTGTTATTCCAGGGTAGAAATAGCGTAATAAACTAAATTTAATAATTAATATCACCGAACACCTTTTTAAAAATAGAATGAACATATAATTCACATATTATTAAAAAATTAGATAAACTGTTATAACACAATGCAGTATATAAATTGACTAAACAAAAGTTGAATAAAGTTATATTTTTATTTAATACACTGTGGAAACCAGTTATAATGAGAATCACAGGACCAAACATTTCTGTTCCATTTTTAAAATAAATTTCGCCACTGAATATTTAATTCAACTACGAAATATTAGGTTAAGATTCTCTTGGCATTTGACTAAATAAATACTCCTGTTAAAATTCAACGTAACAGCGCATGCGCGTGCATTTAATATTAGCCTCTCTTCAGGGTGAGTTAGCACCTCGCGTTAACAAATATTGTATTAACGCTTACCTTAACAAATGTTCTTACAGAATAGCATTTTGGATAATGACGTTAGATATGGAGTTAAAATAAAAATATTAACCTGACGCTAATTTTAACGCATTTCTTACAGAATACACCCGACATACGGTCGTGCTCAAATTGTTCATAGCTATATATAAATACATACTTCGGAAAAGTCTAGGGATATTGAAAAAATATATGATAATAAATAGCTTATGGTTTCTTTTGTATGTTTATTGTATTCTATCAGTTAAAATGCTCAATAATTAATAGTTAACAACAAAATAAGGTAAATTTTATATATGAAAATACTCAATATTTGAAAAAAAAAAAAAAATTAAATGTACAGAATTGTAAAAAATTAAAAAAAAAAAAACAAATGCTAATAGAGAGTATGACCTCCACGTTGGTTGATCACAGACCTACATCTGCGATTTATGGACAAAATAATATTATAGATGTCTTCTTGAAGTAACTTTGCCCATTCTGCTCTTAGAAGATCTCTGAATCTAAAATTATCGTGGATATTATCCAAATGTGGAGAAATTCTTCTCATAAACGTGTTCCACATATATTTAATCGGATTTATATCCGGTGACTGTGCTGGCCATGGTATTGCATCAATACCTTCGTTATCCAGCCAGTTCGTTACAATTCGCGCAACATGTGACCAAGCATTATCCTGGACAAGATGAAACTGATCATCAACAGCACCACGAAATGGACGCACAATAGGTTGAAGAATATTATCCAAATATCGTTGTACTGTTAAAAATCCATTGGAAAAAACGAGATCAGTTCTACCACCAATGATTATCCCACCCCATGCCATAACAGTACCACCTCTGTAACTGTGAACTACCTGGACCTGCCTCAAACGTTCCAAATTACCGGATCTTCTAAATATCATTGTTTGACGAAAATCTGGTAGAATTCCAAATCTGGACTCATCGGTAAACAAAATTGTAGCCCAATCATTATCACAGCAACATTGAAAATTGTGACACCAGTCTAATCTTGCTCTGTGATTGCCTCTAGAGAGGGGTTGACATCTAATTGGTCGTCAAGATAGAATATTAGATTTGTGGAGACGATTTCTTACAGTATCGCGACTAACGGTTAAGTTATGCGCTCGCTCTAACTCCTTTAACAATTCGGGTGCTGTAATAGCAGGTTGTCTTCCAGCATATAAGATCAAAAATCTGTCTTGACCTGCTGTTGTACAGCAACCACGTCCAAGATGTTGTTCGGCTGGACTCCCTGTTTCCCTGTAACGCGTGCATAACCGACTGATGACACTTTGAGAAACTCCTATCCGCTCGGCTACATCAACTGGCCTGAAGTGAGCTTGGAGAAGTCCCATCGCACGATTCATCTCGCGGATAGTTAAATGCTCCATTATTAAAAACGAATGCCACTACTTAAAAACACTGTAATTATTAATATAAACGTTTTAAATCGAATTAAAATGAAACTTGTGATCAACCTACAGATCATGTACTGAATAAAATTTGTCAAATTTGTATCTGTTTTGTGTTATTGGTTATTGTGTTTACTTGTTTTCCATAGCCAACTACTCATATTTGCCTACTTTATTTTAAATACAACATTAAATGTACAATAACCAATATATTTTCATATATTTTTTAAAATATATGAAAATAAGACTTTTCCGATGTGTATATATTAAATCAGAAAATATCAAATTATAATCGTAATTTTCAAAACCCTAATCTCTTTCTTTATTACCTGGCTAATAGCCAAAGCTGCTAATGCCAACAAACAAAAGGGGGGAAAAAAACTTAATCACTTAATATTTTCCGTTCTGAAAATGTCGGAATAAATCGTAAGGCCGTAAATTCGTAAAGCAGGAACTACCTGAACTGTCCTTCCATTCACTTTGTACCTTTCTTGTTAAATGAAAACTCCATATTCAAAATTATTAGACAAAAGTAACGCAATGTCATTTTTAACAGAAGCGAGTGAGTCTGTTAAAATTTAAAGCAGATCTAAAATAGATTCATTCGCTCATTTATCTTAGACAGCGCGTGGAACAATGCGATTCGCGCGCCCTTCGTGTAGGATTGGTTGCACAACTATCACATTTCCATAATTTATCCATTTCTCCACTAGTTCTCTATTATGTTTTAACAAAACAGTAATACATTAAAAACAGACAGTGTTTCTAAACAAATATGTCTCAAAATCAATACATCAATACATACAGTAGTACATCAATATATTGTGATAACTTGTTGTGTATTATTATTTTAATTTTACAGAATGTTCAAAAAATAAGAAAAAAACATTTCGGATTTCGGTTCTCATTTTGGTTTGGTGTATTTACTGATTATTTTCGAACGCAAACAATGGCAGATAGACGGATTAGACCCTTGTAGAGGCAATTCAGTATCACCCGATGATGGACATGGTTTGATGATGATGATGATGATGATGATGATGATGATGATGATGATGATGATGATAACGTGTTTCTTTGTATCTTTTTTTCTTTCCAAGGCAACTAAACAAAGAACTGTTCAAAAAGCGTCCTGAAATAGCCGAAAATCAACGCAAGGTTATCCTTCTCCATAACATCGCCAGACCCCATGTTGCCAAAGAGTCCGAGGATTTTCCTTTTAGATTACCACCTATTCAAATCGTTGCAGCATGCGTTGTCTGATGAGCGCTTCTCGAATGCCAAAGATGTGCAAAAATGGGTGGATTATTGTATTATATGTCATCTTTTTGAAAAGGTAAGAAAGGCCCTTTTTCCATTTTTTTAATTTAAATAACTTCAAAGACCTCTGTACATGCTGTTTACTTTGGTTTAGTGCACATGAGAGAACTCCGAACAATGAAAAAATTAGAAATGGGGGTAGACTAGTGAGAAAGTAAATATATCACAAGCAAAACTCCTATCCCAACTACTAGCTCCAATACTAGGGCTAGTTCAATCTCAAGTGTTTACATTTGGATATTAGGTAAAGTTCGATTATCCAGAGCAGTCCTGTCAAGGACACATGACTGAAATAATAATTAACGTAATGATGGAGAATCACATTGGCAAAAGAGTAAGAGAAATACAAATGAAGCATGTCAAAATTTGTTGTTTATCTTTAACGTATAACTACGATAAACGTATTTACATAATTCGAATATGACCTTAATCGAATTTTACCTTTGCCACTAGCAAGCTAGCTTCTAGCTCGTTTATTAACCTAAAGACGCCAACAGACGATATGTTTAACGTTGGCCGACGCTGGTATTATTATTGGCCGTAACATGTATCATTGGCGGACATTTGTATATGCATGCCATACAGCCGATGAGCTGGTCAAGTACAAAAATAGCGAACATGGGCCAACGTTAGTAAAATGGCGTCTGACAATGAGAGTGAGGTTATGGTCGCAGCTTCGACCTTGATTTTATATTTAAATTAGGTTGAAGGTATAAAGAAATACGATTTACTTTATGAAGACTTCATAATTTAGCAAAAATAGTTATAACCTTATTTTTGAGCATAACACTCTCGACTGATGTGATGACAAATGTGTAGCGTCGTATGTACGGTGCCGACATACATATGCAAGCTGATCAAACCCCTTTGAGTTGTGATAAGTATACCACCTCGAACGCAAACGTCGGCCAGCGTACGTTGGCTGTGACTTGTGACTTATTGTCCATACACACGATACGCGGAGCTAAACAATTGTAAACATTGGCCGTTATATGCCACACCATCTGTAGGCATCTTAATGTAAACTCGCCACTAATACCGAATGAGTGGACGTACGGAGGATTGTAGGCAAAGTGTTGTTCGGGATATGTTTGGACACAGCTTAAGAGTTGTAGAACAATTGATGATGATGATTTATATCTATAGATCGAAAATTCAAAATGATTTTATTCCTGATCTTTAAGTAGTATTGTATAAGTGCATACAAATTGAAGCTACTCTAAAACTTCTATTCGCCTACCCGTATAGTTAAACTTAACAACAAATATAAAACGGAAGCCATTGCATTGTGATGAAGACTGGAGTGTTGAGTACAGTACAGTAGAGTACAGTATACGGCTCCATTAACTCATAAACTGGCGTATCAGTTAATTACGCGAGTCTCTTACATTGATGGATGCAGCGCACTCTGATTGTTATAGATAGGACTGTAAGACACCCCCTTACTCCGCAACCCGTCCATCTATCCGCTCTCCGGAACTTTAAACAGATCTAGAAATAGATACAAGTCCCATTTATCTTTCTCAGTACAGTCGTCATTTCATTCAATTATTTGTTGATAATGGATGGAGTGTAATTGACGTATTGTTTGGCTGGAATAATCATTTGCTTAAATTTCATTTTCCTGGACTTTCAACAGGATATATTTATTTTATAACTATCAAAAACATTAATCTTACGTATTCGAAGTACGTCATTTATCAAGGCATCTGTTTTTTGGCATTGCCATAACAGTTTGCATTAAAGTTTGTATAGCACTGTGTTTATTTCAGGCTTAGCTAGCGTCGGTTTGGGAAGGCGTTCACATTTTTAGATTGTTCCATCTAGGTTTCGGCCAGGAAGCAGTTATCTAGTGCAGTCATGAGATAGGTTGTGTTTCGCGACTGATGGGGGGTCGGCTAAATCAGGTATGTAGTGTCCGGTGATGGAGGTGCTCTGGAAGCACGCGCTCTTCGGAGCTCGTGTTTCCAGGGTACTTTGACGGAGCCAGCGTCGCCGGCGAGTGTCGAATTGGGCAGTTGGTCACACTTTTGGACTGCTCAGTCTTGGTTCCGGCCAGAAAGCAGTTATCTGGTGCCGTTGCGATGTTCTGTATACGGAGGTTTCACTTATAACGTTACTCCACGTCGGTGTGACGGGCGAGAGCTCTGAACATCGGTCGTTGATATCGTTTGCAACCATCGTCAGGCTAGAGAACGGTGATACTCGGAGTACTATTAAAAGCACATGTCTTAAGGACAATAAACTCATATTAACCGGCTACAGTACTGACATCCGGACTGGGCCGGCTTCATTTACGACGAAATCTCCGTGTACTCGCCGTGATCTTGCCTCACACCACGATTTCACAATACGCGAGCGAGCTGGTCGCTCCATCTCCCGTCCGTCCAGGATGACACCACTGCCGAATCCAACCCAACTACAAGCGACCTGTATTTGCACCGTCTGTCGGTTCCACTACGGGAATCTATGTGAAGACTTCTTCACATAGCAACAATAAGAGAGAGTATAAGCCACGAAGCTTCAGTTCAATTTTCGCACTAGTTTTTAAATAATTACTTCAATTTTGCCGCCACTTTTTACAATGAAATAACTAAGGATTTATACATCTTATGTACATCTTATGATGTAATAAATACAATTAATGTAAATGTTTTTCTCTTGTGTACAGCTACTTACGTGAACCTTCCTAACGAGACAAGAGGTCCCGTTTTGCCTGAGGCTGGGAAAATCCAGTTCTCTAGATAGACAGTTAAATGTTGTAAGCATGGTGTTTCTTCGATATAAATTCGATAACTCATCAGCAAAAATCCCTGTTATTCTGGTTTACATTAATGTATATTACTTTCTTAGATTTCTAGATTACCTCACCGGGTTGAAGGAGGGGCAAAACATTTTTTAGCAATTTTAGGCAAAAATCGTGTTAAGATAAAAACATTTTAAAATACTGCTTTAAGGTTTTTTTTTGTACCAAATAAATTGTACCATTTCATAAATATTATTTATGAAACAAAGAATTAGCCTAATTAAAAATGTTGAACTATCCCGTTTCCTTTCAAGGTACATTGCTTAGATTTTTTTTTAAATTTTGGACAAATCCCTCAATAACAATAATCCCTGGCTAAAACACAAAAAAATGCTTTCAAAAAGGTTTTTTTTTTTCTGGAATACATATTTATTTATATTTTTCGCACGATATGTTTTTTGAACTCTTGATATTTTTCGTATAAATGGGTTAAAGCAGTGGTTCCCAAACGTGGCGCCCTTAATGTATCAGAATTTTTCTGCGGCGCCCAAGTCAAAACATTGGTCTAACAACGCAATTACAGGAATATTTCCGCGGCATACAGTTTGGGAATTGCTGATATAGATAAGAAGTAAGTATAAGTTTATAAAGATAGTTAAAAAAAGGGGGCAGGCTAACATTTCATCGGCTATGAGACTTATTGTGGACTGTTTTTCTTTTTTAATTTGTTTGCTGCAAATGTCATAATTTTAGAACTTAACTCAAAAGTGACCATATATTTATGATTTAAGGCTAAAAATATACAAATATACCAATTTACCAAAAAATCAAAAAAAAAAAAATCTACTAATATTTTGAAATTTTGGTAAAAATTTACTCCAATTTTAGCCAAATTCCCATTTAATTTAATTTTTTTTTTGTTTGTTTCTAAGTATGATGTCAAGGTCAATTAGGACTTCAAGATTTTAAAAATTTCAACCGCAGATCTTTATCGAATTTCATTTTTGAGATACGTCCATGCGAAGATGAAAATTTCTATAAATCACGTCATATTAAAATTTTTCATAATTTTAAAATACGCTAAACGAATTGAGCCTCATAGTTTTTCTAGTCTCTAACGCAGTTGGAGGAATATTGTAATATTTTCGCGTCGCACAGTTTGGGAAACGCTGGGTTAAAGAGTTGTTCAAGCATGTCAAATTTCTACTTTCTAAGACCAGCCGTTTACAAGAAAAATAAATAAAAAGTCAAATTTAAATAACTTATTTATTACTAATAAATTATTATTTTTTCATCTGGGCTACAGGGTGTGGGACAATTTTTTTTTTTGCACATTTTGGCAAAAATCTCCTCAAAATAATTTATTTTGCAAAAATAAAATTTTGATCGTTAATCCACGTACCAAGGGCTTTCATTTGATACCCTACACAGAATTGTAAAAAATATATTTTTTTTCGATGAGCATATATTTGTTTATATTTTTAGGGGGATATGTTTTTTAGATGTTTTAGTATTTTTTTCTATGTGCGGGTCAAAGGGTTGTATAAGCATGCAAAATTTCAACTCTCTAGGTTTAGCCGTTTGGCTACAATTTTTACCGAACAGACAGACAGACGACAAAATGACGGTATAAGGGTTTTCTGGTCATACCTACAAAACCCTAAAAACGTGTATTGGTGCAATTTCTATCCCCCATTTTTCAAGTGAATTCTCCAGTCAAAAAGTCGTATGTTTTTAATCTGCAAATCGAAATTTTATTTTGTATTTCAGCAACGAAATTGTTGAATTTTTTTGCTTTTAATTTATAGCTTGTTACTTGTTTTTCCTTCTAACAACAGTAATTCATTTTGAAAAAGTATTTAGTCACTGTTTCCACATAACAAATATTACCGCTCGTATGGTCTATAGCGTGTTTTTGGGAACTGTTTAAGCATTGCTAACTCCCTTATTTTAAGAGATACGAAGGAGGTTAAATTAAGAAAGAGCGAGTAACACTAAGAATAAAGAATATTTATTTACAAAGTTGAACATCGAACAAGTTATTTCCAATGTGATTGACATGGTCAAAAAATCCCAAAATTGTAAAAGTCACTTAGTCACTTTTCATAGTATGCCCACGGTATCTTTCACATCTACCGTGTAGTCCAAATTTTTTTAAGCACATTTAATGTTTTTTTGCATTACACCACTGGTTTTGATTTTTCAGCTAGCATATTTTTTTATTATTACAAAATTAAATTATAAATTTAATGTCAAACCAAAACCCAGTTTTTCTATTAATTTACAAAATAAACAATCCAAACAATAATATTGTTTAAATTAAATTTAAAATTTATAGCAACAAATATAATTAAAATGTATGTATATAAAATAATGAAGCGATTAAAAGTTAAAATTTATACGGTGAAAATTTGAATGTAATTGTTTTATAATTCGTAAAGTGAATCCGGTGCTCATTATTCCACATATAAATCCGCTGGTGTTTCGTCGTCCCCGGGTTCTCTTCGTCCCCGGTTTCTCGCCCGTCCCCGTCTCCACTGCCGTCTCCGTTCACCCGCCCTATGGGAATTCTCACGTAGCTCCTTCCTGAAGGATAATCCTCTCTAAGACATTAGCAATTAAAATTATTTTAAACAAGTGCTCGAGCTAAATAAAATAAAATAAAATCTTAGTATTCTGCTCAGGCTACTTTTAGGACATGGCTCTTTTAGTCACTGAATTTATTTTACAGTTTTTGGAGGTTTCGACTGTACTTTTGACTACGGTTTTATCCGGGTGGGACATCAGATATAACGTACAGAATATTTTTATTATTAATATCTTTGAAATTATTATGCAATGGTCCAATATTAATGCGGAGAGTTATTTTGGACGTTTGCCATTGCTGATAGTACTAGGCTAGAATAGTACAATATAATGAGTATTAGTATCGAAAATATATAATACTTCATGAGACATATAAAATTCTGGGACGTTTCAGAAATTGCTCAACGATCTGTTTCCATCTTCAGAGATCACCAGAGTGATAAACATTTCAATTTACTTCGAGTTTTTATACCGGGTATTGTAAGAGTGTGACCAGGTTATAGGTATGTTGCTATTGGTTGGGTGGTTTAGGTCAGCTATAGGTAAGGCCGTGCGGATGATTAACGACCGGATTAAGGTTGTTTCTCACATTATTGTGTGGCAATGTGTTGTTTGTTACCGGATTAGTGACTTGAGGATTAGAAATGTTCTTTTGAATAATAGACAGCCAGAGTTGAGGAAATTCTATACTAGCTTGGCTGACAGCATCTCCAGAGTTTTCGATAGAAGCAAACTCTTTCAATTTTCTTTTGAACTTGTTTTCCTCATACATTAAGAGTTTACTATATTTTCCTTGGAAATGGTGTTCATTTTCCCAAGAATATTCGTCAGTTTGGAACTGTAAATTTTGCCCTGCTGAACTTTTTTCTTTGCTTGTTGACCCTCACATGCAAAGGTCTGCAAGTCTCGTTAATATATTGTTTCCCGCACTGGCAAGGAATAGAATAGACACAGTTTTTGTTTAGGACAGATTTGGGTTTCGTGCATGATAGAATAGATCTTAAAGTCGATCTCGATTTGAAGGCTACTTGAATATTATGCTTCTTTAGTATCTTACCAATTTTCTCAGATACCCCTTTATAATACGGCATGTAGACATATCTCACTTCGTAAGTTCTAGGTGCGTCATTTTTTAGGGTTTTGTAGGTATGACAAAAAACCCTTATACCGTCATTTTGTCGTCTGTCTGTCTGTCTATCTGTCTGTCTGTCTGTCTGTCTGTCTGTCTGTCTGTCTGTCTGTCTGTCTGTCTGTCTGTCTGTCTGTCTGTCTGTCTGTCTGTCTGTCTGTCTGTCTGTCTGTCTGTCTGTCTGTCTGTTCGGTAAAAATTATAGCCAAACGGCTAAACTTAGAGAGTTGAAATTTTGCATGCTTATACAACTCTTTGACCCGCATATGGGAAAAATACTAAAACATCTAAAAAAACATATCCCGCTAAAAATATAAACAAATAGCACGTATTCGAAAAAAAAAATATATATATATATTTTTTTTTAAATTCTCTGTAGGGTATCAAATGAAAGCCCTTAGTACGTGGATTAACGATCAAAATTTTATTTTTGCAAAATAAATTATTTAAATGCGATTTTTGCCAAAATTGTGCAAAAAAAAATTTGTCCCACACCCTGTAGCCCAGATGATTTAAACTAAAAATCTGAAAAAAATCTTAGTAATGTACATTGGTGTGAACCGGAATAGTACAACAGGAATTTTTGATCAGATTATGTTTTCGGAAAATAACGCATTTTTTGTGTTTTTTGGTTGACGATGCATAAAGGTTATACCAATATAACACGCTGAGTTGTAAAGCGTATGGTGGTCTAGTGGCTGCGTTGTGCGCCAACTACACAGATTTGTTATTCATTACACAGGTGCGTTCCTGGCTTGTGGAGTCAATTTTATTTGTTGTTTTTTTTTTCATTTTAATTTTGTTTAAATTAATTTGTTAAAATTCTAGTTATATTTTAGCAAGTTTTGAATTTAATTTTCAAGAGCATAAATTTAATAACCAATTGGAATTATATTTTCATTCTATGTGTCATTTATACGAAACCAGAGGGGCAGAGCGTATGATTTAAGACAACTAATGAAAGCCATAGGCGCAATTTTCAAAAGCTTAATGAACCTTGTTATATAAAAAAAAAAAAATACTGCACTTATTTAGATACCTAAATATTGATATTAGGTATTCTTTAATTCGAATACCTTAATTAATATAATAAATTAACAAAAAAATATTTTAACATAATATTTTTTTTAAAGCTCTGAGATTAACAGACGATAACGATTATTTTAAAAAGATCGTTCATTTTGCCTTGGTTACAACAAAGCAAAATTTGTCCTACACACTCAGCATGCCGCCTTCACTTATTATATACCTGCGAAACCCTGCAATGTGTGAAAATTCACACTTCACATCAATTCTTTATTTATGATTGATAGCAGTAATAATTTTCTCCACGACCACTATAGAATTTACCAATTCTAAAACCGATTTTGACTACAGAAAGTTAATATTCTAACACAAGAGTTGGAATGTTATTCTAAAGCACTTATCTTCTTATGCATTTCGCGTGTATTTCATTCCATCACTTGTTATGGAATAACTATTCCATACTTGTTGTCTTTTGTTTTTGTAGGGTTACATTAAGATATATGCAACGTTTACATTAAATAAATGCAACATAACTTCCTAACCTAAAATAGTGGCCGATGTTAATTAAATTAAATTAAATTAAAATTAAACAAATAATAAATAAAAATATAGTTTAATTAATTGATTAATTTGTTATGTAATATAAATTATTTGTTAAGATAATATGTTTGTTAAAATAATTATTTGCTATTTTTTTTTCTTTCTGGTGGTCGTGGAGAAAGTCGGGTCTGTTACTTAGTTGGAAGAGAAAATTCGATGCTCGTGGTTCCTCACGCTCGCCTACGGCTCGCGCTCGGAATGTTCCACTCGAATCGAATTTTCTCATTCCAACCTTGTTACAGAATATACTATTATGACTGTAGCCATTATCCTGTAAGTTGGAACGGATGTTCTTCAATTCAACTTTTAACAGCTTCTTAGAGGAACAAATTACTTTAGCTCTATTAACTAGACTCAGCGCAACAGCTCTCATAGTGCTATTATGATGGAATGAATTGAAATTAAGATATAGACCGGTGTATGTACAAATGGTAGTTGGATAGTGCGATGTCTGGACCATATGCTCCGACTACAATTTGTTCCGATCTCTACAAAATTCGCTTAATGGAAAAAATTTCGCATCTTTGGACGATATCAAAATTCACCCCTACAGATTTTTCGAGAGCAAAGACGGAACCTTCTGGAGAGATGGCAATATGAAATTTCCTGAGCGTTTGTTCAAAGTGATAGAAAATAATGAACAGTACATTTTATAAAAATTGAGGACCCTTTATTTACAACATACATGCAACTCACATTTTTTTTTTTATTTTGGTCTGATACATTATGAAACTGATATTGGGTTACATCATGTTTTTATTAAAGTGCCCATTAATTTTTTTACATAATATTTACCTCGTCGTTTTATTGTCTCCTTTAATTTCACCACCCGCAAAACCAACATTAAATTTAATAAAATAACATCCAATCTCACATTTGTAAACAATGCCATTATCTGAAATTACATTTGCACAGATAATCTTATATTAGTTTAGTTAAAGCCGGAATTACATTAGATCAATTATAGTGTTCTTTTCATCTGTAACTAGCATAACATGTACATATGTAGAGGCACTTAGGTCGAATCGCTTCCATGTTATGGAGTAAATGGTACTTCACTCACAGTCTCGCAACTCACGCCTCTCCTACGTCGCGCTCTGAATCGGCACAAAACGCCCGCTTCAATAAATGCACTCTAACGTTGGCTGCAGTGCTTTTAAAATTTGCACTGATATTGTTTTATTAGGCTCTTACTTGGGCGTACTTGTTTTATTTGAATAATTACTAAAACAAGAAATAGTATTAGGTACATGAATAGTGATTAGAGTTGCCCGAAGGACTCTTTTATAGAGAAAATTTCATTTTCTGACTCCGATTTTTGATTTTCTTTTCGTTACATCAAAATATTCTCTTTGTTATATTTGAGAATTTTGTAGGTATGACCAAAAATCCCTTATACCGTCACTCAAGTGACTGTATGTCTATCTGTTTGTCTGTATGTCTGTCTGTTTGCCTGACTCTTGTCTGCCTGGCTATCTGTTTGTCATAAAGTAAGAGTAAAATATACATATATATTTAAATCCAGAGGGTAAGCAGCCTTGAATAACATCGATCAACGCATAAAAATGTGCAAAAAGTGGCAAAATTGGTTCGTTCAAACAGGCGATTGACTATTCGAGAGGATACCGAAGAACTGAACATCTCCTACGGGTCGGTGCAAAGCATTTTAACCTATAATTTGAAAATGAGACGGAGAGTGCGAAATTTGTTCCCAGACTTTTGACTGGAGAACAGAAAGAAAATCGTGTGTCAGTTTGTAGGGTTCTTGTCTATCCACGTCCGCCTTACTCTCCGGATTTAGTACCATGCGACTTCTGGCTCGTCCCAAAAATAAAAACCATGCTAAAAAGATAACATTTTGACACCATTCCCGACATTGAAAGGGTCACAACGGGTAGCTGAAGGCCCTTCTGAAAGAAGCCTTTCGGAAATGCTTCTAATTATGGAATCAACGTTAGGATAAATGCATCGCTACCCAAGGACTGTACTTTTTTTTTAATTGGTTTATTTAGGGGTGCTCCAACAACTTGGTTATTAGCACCTCGTGACATTAGTTTACATTGTCTTACATTTGGTACATATTGGTTTAGTTACATTTACAGGTTTTACATTAATTTTGATACATTTTGTGGATATACCAGGTCTACAAGTATGAAATGCGGATTTTTTTCAAACTTGCCGTGCAAACAAAGTGTATAGTTCAAAGTTTCAACACATATGGCGTTTTGTTAAGTTATCATTATGTGTCAAATGCGTATAGGTTATAATTTGAAAAGTGATCATATAGTTTTGTTTTACTGTTTTAAAAATGTCAAATTTTGTGCCAAATAAAGAGCATTCGCGGACAGTACTACTGTTTTGTTTTCATTTGAAAAAAACTGCTACTGAATCATACCGACTGTTTCGAGAAGATTATGGTGAATATGCTCCATCGCAAGATACGTGTGAACGATGGTTTCGGCGTTTCAAAAGTGGTGAATTTGATCTTACAGACAAAGAACATGGAAAACCTCCAAAAAAATATGAAGATACAAAATTGGAAACATTGCTGTAGGAAGACGATAGTCAATCACAAAAACAACTAGAAGAGCAGTTAGGCGTTAGTCATCAAGCTGTTTTCAATCGCCTACGAGAGATGGGTAAGATCCAGAAAGTCGGCAGATGGGTTCCACATACATTGAATGAGAGGCAGATGGAAAAAGGCAAAAACACTTGTGAAATTTTGCTTGCATGATACAAAAGAAAGTACTGGCGATGAAAAATGGATTTATTTTAACAATCCCAAACGCAAAAAAATCATGGGTGAACCCAGGCTCACCATCCACATCAACTGCAAGACCGAATCGCTTTGGCAAAAAGACAATGCTCTGTACTTGGTGGGACCAAAAGGGTGTGGTCTATTATGAATTGTTAAAACCTGGTGAAACAGTTAAGACCCAACGCTACCAACGACAACTGATCGAATTGAACCATTCGCTGCTCATAAAACGACCAGAATACAAAAGAAGACAGCATAAGGTAATCTTTCTTCGCGATAACGCTCCATTACATAAGGCAAAAGCAGTCTGCAACACATTGGAGGCACTCAAGTGAGAAGTGCTACCCCATGCCGCTTACTCACCAGACTTGGCCCCTTCAGATTACCACTTGTTCGCATCGATGGGTCACGCACTTGCCGAGCAGCACTTTTGTTCATATGAAAATGTGAAAGAATGGCTAGATGAATGGTTTGCGGGGAAAGGAGAAGAGTTCTACTGGCGAGGTATTCACAAATTGCCTGAAAGATGGGAAAAATGTATAACTTCTAATGGAGCATACTTTGAATAAATAAACTTTTACTGTTCTTTTGAGTTTAATGTCTTTTATTTAAAAAAAAAAAAAAAAATCCGCATTTCATACTTGTAGACTTGGTACATATATTATATTATGGTATATATGCTAAATTTTATCGAAAAAGTTGATTTCTTTTAGGAACTTGATGATCTTATTTTCGTTTTGGATTGAGAGGATTTCATCTGGGTCTGATGGTAATTGGTTGGAGCTTCTTTCCATACGGTATTGAGGGCATTCTATGATAATGTGCCTTACTGTCAGTCTGGTGTTGCAGGCCTGGCAGTTTGGTGGGGCTTCTCGTTGGAACAGGTGTTTGTGTGTTAATAGAGTGTGTCCGATTCTTATCCTGGTTAATACTATCTGTTCTCTTCTGGTAATGTTGTTTTGGGGTTTACTTCTGTGTATGTGGATGCGAATGTTGTTCCATGTTTCTTTTGTTTTGTTTTTGTAGTGGTTTTTTATATCGTATATTTGTGGAAGGGGGTAGATTTCTTCGTTTATTGCGTCTTTTGCCGCTATGTCTGCTGCCTCATTTCCTGGGATGTTTTGGTGCGCTGGAACCCATAGGATTGTAACTTCTTTCCCTTGTGATATGGAGTCATGTAGATGGACTGTACTTTGAAGGAGATTAATTCAAATTTGATATAAGCTTAATATCTTGTTCGTAATAAAATTATTCACCGTTTTTTTTTATCACACCTCGTAATATTATTAAACGTTTCCGATGAATATTTAGTTCTTTCCATCCTGCTTACATTGCATAATATTGCATCTTCGTTGTGAATATGATATAAAATATTAATGACAATAATCGTAATAGGCAATATTTTAAATGTTTGCTGTGGAGGGTAATAAAAAATGAGGCAGTGAGTGAGAGTGCCCCAGAAATGCCAGTTTACGTCTACGGAGCACTGACATATAGAGTCATGGCCGCGAGCTACACAGACGGAAAATCATCTCTGCCAAACACTGCTGCTGCTATTTAATGCCAGTTGCATAACGTTCAAATATAAATAACCTTTTTATTCCAACCTTAATTTATTCTCCACAACCTTTATTTTCCGCATCCTGGAGTCTTAGAGACCATGGCGTTTTAAACATATGACACAACACAGTTTTTACAAAATAATATTTTTTAGGGTTTTGTAGGTATGACCAAAAAACCCTTATACCGTCATTTTGTCGTCTGTCTGTCTGTCTGTCTGTCTGTCTGTCTGTCTGTCTGTCTGTCTGTCTGTCTGTCTGTCTGTCTGTCTGTTCGGTAAAAATTGTAGCCGAACGGCTAAACCTAGAGAGTTGAAATTTGGCATGCTTATACAACTCGTTGACCCGCACATAGGAAAAATACCAAAACATCTAAAAAACATATCCCCCTAAAAATATAATCAAATATGTGCTCATCGAAAAAAAAAATATTTTTTTTTAATTCTGAGTATGGTATCAAATGAAAGCCCTTGGTACGTGAATGAACGATCAAATTTTTATTTTTCCAAAATAAATTATTTTGAAGCGATTTTTGCCAATATTGTGCAAAAAAAATTTTGTCCCACACCCTGTAGCCCAGATGGTTTAAACTAAAAATCTGAAAAAATTCTAAGTAATGTACATTGGTGTGAACCGGAATAGTTCAACAGGAATTTTTGATCAGATTATGTTTTTGGAAAAAAAAGCATTTTTTGTGTTTTTTTGCTAATAATGTTGACAACTTATAGTTATATAATACGCTCAACAGTAACGTGTTTCTTGGTGCTGTGGCTAAGATACTTGCGTTCTGTCCAAGAATTCGTAATCGGACTCATGTTCGAGTCCTACGTGAGGAGACAATATTATATTTATTTATTTTTTGCATTATTATATTGTTTAAATTATTTTTTCAAAATTTTAATTATATTTTGGCAATTGTTGCATTTAATTTTTAATAGCGTAAATTTAATAACCAGTGGAAATTGTTGAAATTATAATTTAATTATATATTTGAATGTACACGAAATCAAAGAGGAGGAGCTATGACTAAAAACAACCAATGGAAGCCATAGGCGCAATTTTCAAAATCTTAATGAACCTTGATATATAAAAAAAAAAATACTGCACATCTTTAAAAACTTAAATAATGGTAATAGGCATTCGAATTAAAATTCATAAAAAAATATTTTGTCATAAAATTTGTTTTGGCACCCCAAATAATCATCATTCACTTACTAAATACCTGCAAAACCCTGAAATGTGTGAAAATTCACACTTCACATCAATTTTTTAAATTCACAATCACGGATGGCAAGACAACAAGGAATATAATAGCGAGTATTGGTTACTGATGTACACTTGTACACCATATTTGAAAAAAATATACTAAATACATGACTACATGAATATCAAAGACATTATCGCTCATGCAGTATGAAAGATGACGGAGATATAAATTGAATAAACTGCTTTAAATATGGATTCAATTTCAGTAAAGAGTGCTCCAATCTTTGATGAATGCACGTTAGTACGTATCGATTGAATTATCGAAGAAGACTTAAAAATCCTTTTCATCACAAAAGAAATAGAGAAAGATGCAAAAAAAAAACTCATTGGACATGACATGAGTATGAACTGGTGGTAAATTTATTCAACTAGCTTGACTATAGATGGTTAAAGAGACTTTGACCAAAATACCTACTACAACGGTGAAGACAGTGACATAAGGAGAAACGTCGTTGTAATTTTTATCACTTCCCGCTGTTATTACAAACCGCTAAATAAAATGTTAACACTTACTTACTGGCCAATAAATACCATGTGTTCAAAAAGAAATTACATAAGGGTTGGCTGTGGAAAAATAAAATAATGTGTACTGCAAGCTTTAACTGTCATCACTGTTGTTGTCATAAGTTTCTATTGAAAATTCAATTAATCTAAAATTATAATGATTTTTACAATAGAACACAAAAAATGTATGATTGAATCATATTTTCGAAATTGTGTTTGAGTGAACGGCGAATGGATTTACAGTGCGTTGTCATGTTTAGAGGAATTTCGGCTATAATTTCCAGATATTGCTTTCCTTGAAGGAGATTTTTACAGCGCACTTAAAGATGTGTTGATTACTTCAAGAAACAGGGAGCATTACTCATAGAGATAGAACTGGAAGGCCAACAGTTCGTACTCAAAATACAGTTGATGATGTTCGTCAACGTATGAACGAGCAACCCACTATATCACTACGTACACTGTCGCAAGAGACTGTATTATCATTAGGAACTTGCCATACTATTGTCAAAAAAAGATTTAAAGCTGTTCCCATACAAAATTCTTGCTTTACATGAGTTGCTGCCAGCAGTTCACAATAAGCGAATTGTGTATTGCCACTGGTTCCAACAAAATTTAATTAATAATGATGATTTGTTAAATTTAACGTTTTTTTCTGACGAGGCCTGGTTCAGCCTTCCGGGGATATTAATTCATAAAATATGAGGTTATGGAGTGCTCAAAATCCTCATACTTTTCGTGAAACTACCCTTCACCCGTTAAAAGTTGGTGTTTGGATTTCTGTGTCTCGAAGACGTGTTATCGGACCTATATTTTTCCACGAAACTGTTACTGCTCAGAGATACCGGAATATTGTACATGAATTTATTAATCAGCTTCATGAGGATAAGCTCCAGCAAGGCTACTTCCAACAGGATGACGCGACTGCCCACACCGCTCAAGAGACCATCAATTACCTTCGGGAATTTTTTGAAGATCGAATTAGTTTACGTTCAAATCCAGAATTTCCACCTAGATCACCAGACTTGACTATTTTAAATTACTTTATGTCCCCTTATCTGAAAAATAATGTATATAAGACTCTTATTAACAATATAGAGGAACTGCAAAACAGAATTACCGAACAGAGTGCCAATATAACTCCTAAAATTCTTATAAATGCTTTTAATAGTATGAATAGACGAGTAAATTTGTGTCTGCAACAAAACGGTGGTCATTTTGAACAGCTTATTTAGTTTTTACCGACCGTCAACATATAAAGGAGGTATTGTGATCATACCAATTTTGATGTTTCGAGATTTCGATGGATCTCCACGAATTGAGGTTCCTACATAACGTTTTGACTATTTTTAGCATGATGTCTGTCGGTTTGTCTGTCTGTCTGTCTGTCTGTCTGTCTGTCTGTCTGTCTGTCCGTCTGTCTGTGTACGCGTGCAGAGCAAATTCGGCTGAAAGGATTTTTATTAAACTTCATATTTAAGCTTCTGCCATCAATGTCACGAGTTGATCAACTTTTGGTAAAATCGGTTGACTAAAAATGGGAGTTTACTCGTTTCGATTTTAAGATTTTTGTGAATATTTCACAACATAAAAATATTTCGAAAAAATGTATTGAACAAAAGTTGCTATAAAAGCAATAACTAATAACTTTTATTTGAGACGTTTTTGAGTAAAACGAAAAATTTCGAATAATTTCGAAATTTTTCGAAATTTTATCAAAGTCTCAATATTTTCATACTTATATGTAACGTTTCCATAGTCATGATAAATAATATCTCTGTTAGAAAATATTAGGCCAAGTTATTTCTACTCTGCTGCTAGAATGTATTTTATACAAGTACTTTACGTTGGCGGTCGGTCCTGTGGTGGCCACAGCTGATTTTTTATGTTTAATTTTCTGTACCTGTGAAATCAAAAAATATATTGTATTTATTGTATATAATGTATAAATTTGTATTTAGCTGGCTAATATGGTTGTATACACTGTAAAAAAAAACAGGGAATTTACATGATACGTCAAGAAAAATTAATACAGTATTCCAATTAATTTTACAGAGCTCTGTAAAATTAATACAGTATTCCAATTAATTTTACAGAGTTCTGTAAAATTAATTGGAATACTGTATTAGTTTTTCTTGACGTATCATGTAAATTCCCTGTTTTTACAGTGTAGACTAATGGCCAATAAAACAATATAATTTAAAAAAAAATAAAAAATAATTTCCAATTTTAATGATTACAAAGTCTGTGCCTAAACGTTAGTCAATTGTTATATAAATCTTGCAAAAGACATTATTTTATTTTTCCACAGCCAACCCTGATGTAATTTCTTTTTGAACTCATGGTATAAGGCTTTTAGCTGGAACTGTTAATTAAAAAACTCGTTTTCTAACTTTGACACTTACGGTTGAAACTTGTGTTTTAATATACTATTACACTATTTAAATTGCTAACTTCGAAATACCGCACTTCTGCTCCTACACAGAGCTGCTAATAAAATTGTCCATTTTAAAAAGTAAGAAGTGCACAATACATCCTATTTTCCATATATAGATCGTAAACAACATTGAATTGTAAGTGAAATAATAGATGAAATAATGAATTAATAAACAATGAGAGGTTGTAGTCATGGCTACGTAATTCCGCGCATAAACTCTGTCGCTAGAATGGAATGGGATGGTGGTGTTTTCAATTAAGCCGCAACGTTGATGTGACGGCCCTTTTGTCAGGATAAGAGTGACTGCCGAGCCAAGTACCATCGCATGACTCCCTCACACGCGGAACGACCGGAGCACGGGGCGCACTTTCAACAGTTTCGACAACACGCCTGTCACAATTAATTTACGGATTTTGGTGACGTTATATAAAGTAGTATTTATGAATTATGGTAGTTACTTCAAAATAGGGGATACGCATACAATTTGTATTTCCTTAAAACTACATTATTTTGATATGTTAATGTTAGTTATGTCACCTAACAAAACAAAAATTACATTTTAATTAATATTATAGCCAAATTTTTGAATTAAAATATTGTAAATTTGAAATAAGCCGACCACGGAGCGAAGGTTGCCGAGTAAAAACAACTGAGTATGACGTCAAACGATAGGGGATTCACATCACAGATACAGCTACAACATAATCTTTACACGTGTGTGTATTGTATTGTTCGAGAGTTTTGTATTTGTTTTTAAACAATTTTTCACGCATTTATTATTAAAATGGCAGATAAAGATTTTGTTAGGGCTCAGAGTGATAATTTACCCAACATTGATGCATTTATGCTCATGGAATATATGAAAAATAATGAATGCTACAGTGCTGAAGAAATACGTGGTGTCAAAGTAATTTTTATTTTATATTCTATAACTTTATGTAAACAAACGCTGCAACTCTGTAAAATGTAAATATTTATGTAATTTAGATGTCAGAATTTTACTACATTGTTTACATGAAGTTACAAAACGTTAGAGGCATAATTGAAATACTGCAATATAAGTTATCTATTTTAATATAAAATTTAATTCGGTAAACATGTATAAATTGTTTTTATAGAATTAAACTTTATTTTAACTAAAATCACTCTAACTTTACATAACCTATGAAAGTTATACAAACAAATAAGTTCAGAACAGACTATGTACGCCGGTAAGCTAGTAGTGTCATACGTCAGTTAGAAGGGGTATGACGTCACACGTCGTTTTCGCGCGCTACATACATTTATAATTTTTTTAAGCCTTGAAATTACAAAAAAAAATAATTAAAAACTGTTTTTTATGTTTATATGCAACAAGAGGAATATAATAAAAAATTTTAAAAAAATCATGCCTATCCCCTATTATGGTAGTAAAAAGATATTTTTTGTAAATTATCATATAATTCAGGATTTGGTAGGTATTTAGTAAATCAAGGCGACAAAGTTGTTGTTGATATTCTCTACTTCCGGATTATTTATTATTCTTCGGACACTTTCATTGTGGGGGCATATGTAGGATCGGTCGAAATGTCAAGGTTGGCTAAATGAATTTAAGTATTTTCGTTGTACTTCATGGTACTTACTTTGAAAGGCCCTCCAAATAGTGCAGGGGTTCTTAAACTTATGTAGTTCGCGGACCCCCTCTTGAAGAACATTTTTTTTTGCGGACCCCATCCCAACCCTAGGCATTTTACGTCGTTCTTGAGACTTAATTTCTGGTTCAATAATCTCATAAGCACTACGTTATAATAAATATTGGTAAAAATGTATCGCTGGTTATTTTAATAAATTGTCTTGCGCATTTATAGATTTTTATTAGAATATAAAATAAAAATCATAAAATGAATAAAAATAGTAGTAAAAAGAATTAAAAAAAGTTAAAAATTATAATACGTTAAACTCATACAAACATTTCTTGGTCAAATATTATTCAAAGTAGACCTTATAATAATATGTTTTCTGTAAATAATTTGCAGTTGAATAAAAATAATTAAATTTTTACTAATTATTGCTTAGTTATGTCAATAACTAGTTAGAAAACAACAAATACAAAAAGTCTTGACCATGTATTATTTTTTTTTTTTTTATTTTTTTTAAATTTTATTTGTTAGGCCAATCCAACAGGACAAGATATCCCAATTACAGGTTTGGCACTACATACTACACAAAATTACAAAAACAAAAAATCATCTGTAGTATAAACTTAAGGCTAGAATCTTATTAAAATAACATAAAGAATTGAAGTATAATTAAATCAAATTTGAAATTTGCTTTTTAAAACTTACAAGTGACGTGCTGAATATGTCTTGAAAACCAGGAAGATTAGAGTAAAAGTTATGCAAAATAGATACTCTATTCATACTAGAGTTTAAATAATAGTTAGTCCGAGTTGGTGCCACAGAATTTTTTTTTTTTTTATTAAATAAGTTATTTGAATAAAAGGGAAAAGTTGGGGAAAAGCGTAAAGTTAATGTCAACATGGTTTCGCGGACCCCCAGTTTAAGAATCGCTGACATAGTGGATTCCAAGACTTGCGAGCGGTATCAAGTCTGACACCCTAAAGGTTCGCCGGTCGGTTGCTTAGGTTCTTTATGACAGGAATGAGGGTGTTTGGATTAAAGTCTGCATTTTACTAAATCTACGTTTAATGTTTAATTAAGATCTAAGTTAATAATTACACTAGACTTACATTTAATGATGGCTACAAAATCCCATGAGAGAAACTCAAACACAAAACTTCACAATCACCGTTATCACCTCACAAGCCGTTAAACACCTCACAACACGGTGTTTAACCCGTTATCGAGATTCGTTCAATTCGTTTAAGACTGTCCTTAACACTTCCAGACTACTTCTGGTTCGCTACACGCTACCGGGTTTCTCATCCAAAATTATTGGGAGGTTCGTCCGACTCCGGTGGTGGTTTACTCACGACTCTGGTTCGTTCGTATACGGTGACGGTTTATTCACGACTCTCCGTCTCTCACAAGATTTTCCTAGCCCTTTTCTTAAAACTAATAATTTGATCTCTGAACCCCATTATTTTGTCGTTGTAAAAATAACCAGCTCTCCAATTAACAACAAAAACCTTTTAACTTCTCTTGAAGACTCATATTTCAACCCCCAACAATTCAACAGCCTGTATAATTTAATATAAATAAATTATCTGTGTTATGCGCAAATAGCCATAGTTGCTATATGCCAAAAAATAACTAATTAACTAACTAACTAAAATTAAATCACTGAATAATCCAATAGTGTTATTTTTTATGTGCACTCAATTAAAATTCTGAACAATTGTAGTCTTGATTATAAAATTAATTTTGAAACAAAACCCTTTGCACCTTTATAATGAGCTGTGTAGCTACGGGCTGCTCATATAAATGAATATAATTTCTTTATAATAATGAAATAACTGCAGTGTTGCAGAGGTGGAGGCTAGCGAACAGCGAACAGCGAGCAGCGAATAGAGAGCGCTGTTATTTTACGTGTCTGGTGTTGTTGGATGTTATGACTTTGTTTAATGCAATCACAGCCAGGCCTCGTTATTCTATTAGTCTTTGATGCACTCATTTCCTACATATATGAAAAACTTAACATCGTAATCAAGCTCTGTGGATAATAATTCATATTAATAATTATATATGTAGAGAAGATAACGTCTAGTATATTAGATGATGCAAATAAAATTCACTCAACTCTTTGGACAAAGCACTTATTTTAGTTAGCCTATGATGGAATCCGGGGTTAACTCTATCTTGATGTCAAATTTCGTATTTTTTTTCCTGTCGTTCGTGAATCTTGGACGGACACACAGAGACATATATACAGAGAGATATACAGATATACATACAGATAGATAGATAGACAGACAGACAGACAGACAGGCAGACAGACAAACAAACACTGTTTTTTTGTCTTATAATCATCTGAAACGTGTGGGAACCAAATATGAGGCCGGAAAAAAAGATATAGCCTCCAAATTTATTAATATCGTACATGTATATAATTAGCAAGTGTGTTTTTGTGATCTGGGTAACATTGTGACGTAATTTTTTCCTAAGGTTCTCGTGATTGGCTAACTGGGGACTTTTTAGGTCTCTTGATTGACAGGTATTTTGCAGATTTATTCTCTACGAATCTACGAATATAATTACATATAGAAATGTGTAGCATTTCGTAGGCATAAACAAGAAACTATAGATACTCGTATATGATTTGACCAATATGAACAATATTTTGCAGATTTATTGTCCAACAAACTGCAAATAAAATAACATATAGAAATGTCTAGGGTTTCGTAGGCATAAACAAGAAATTCTAAACACTCCTATATCCTATAATCGATATGAAAAATATCTTGCAGATTTATTTTTTAAGAATCTACGGAAAAAATAACATATAGAAATGACTAGGATTTCGTAGGCATAAACAAGAAACTCTAGACACTCCTATATCCTACGATTGATATGAAAAATATTTTGTAGATTTATTTCTTAAGAATGTGCGGATAAAATAACGTATGGAAATGTCTCGGATTTCGTAGGCATAAACAAGAAACTCAAGACACCCCTTACGTTCTTTGACTGATATGAACAATATTTTGCAGATTTATTCTCTAAGAAACTGCGGATAAAATTACATATATAAATGTTTAGAGTTTCATAGGCATATAAGAGAAACTCTAGACACGCCTATATCATTTAACCAATATGAACCATATTTTGCAGATTTATTCTCTAAGAATCTACAAATATAATTATATATAGAAATATTTAGGATTTTGTAGGCATAAAAAAGAAACTTTAGACACTCTTATATCCTTTGACCGATATGAATCATATTTTGCAGATTTATTTTCTAAGAATCTACGAATAAAATTATATATATAGAAATATTTAGGATTTCGTAGGCATAAAAAATAAACTTTAGACACTCTTATATCCTCTGACCGATATGAACAATATTTTGCAGATTTATTGTCTAAGTATCTACGAATATAATTACATACATAAATGTCTAAGATTTCGTAGGCATAAACAAGAAACTCAAGACACCCCTTACATTCTTTGACTGATATGAACAATATTTTGCAGATTTATTCTCTAAGAAACTGCGGATAAAATTACATATATAAATGTTTAGAGTTTCATAGGCATATAAGAGAAACTCTAGACACGCCTATATCATTTAACCAATATGAACCATATTTTGCAGATTTATTCTCTAAGAATCTACAAATATAATTATATATAGAAATATTTAGGATTTTGTAGGCATAAAAAAGAAACTTTAGACACTCTTATATCCTTTGACCGATATGAATAATATTTTGCAGATTTATTTTCTAAGAATCTACGAATATAATTATATATATAAAAATATTTAGGATTTCGTAGGCATAAAAAATAAACTTTAGACACTCTTATATCCTCTGACCGATATGAACAATATTTTGCAGATTTATTGTTTAAGTATCTACGAATATAATTACATACATAAATGTCTAGGATTTTGTAGGCATAAATTAACGTCTCAAATTATTTTCAGTTTTAACAATATAAATGTAATGTACTGAGAAAAAATTAATCGTTTTCCCATCTTAACCCTTACGTTACGGTGTCTTTTGGTTGCGGTATGGGGTACAAATGTACCCCATTTTTATTTTATCGTAAATAAATAATTTATCAATGATTTGTATTCAGGTTTACTATGGAATATATTAAAAATATTTTTTAGCTGAAATTACAATATTTTCAATTGCAATTTTTTCATACGTCCAACATTCATAAAATCCTAATTCATACTAACCAACTAAATTTCTAGCAAAGCATAGTATACGCCCAGACTGCTACGTCCGTCCTGTCCGACGTACAGATTCATACTGAATCGAGTGTTTAGGCGTAGCTGCTTTTGCAAATATCAGGGAATTCACTCGAGTTGACTCCGCCCTTTACTTAAAAATAACCAATAAAATTCATGAAAAATAAATTAATTAATATTAAGTGTTTAAAATAAAAAATGAAAAAAATATTTAACTAAATTGTTTAAAAAATTGTTTCATAAGTAGGTAAATAAAGTATTTATGGTATTTATATAACTCAAGAACGATTATTTTATTCAAATTTTGCGGGGTACATTTTAAATAGCACCGCTTCGTAAGAGTTAAAAAGTTCATGAATAAATAATCTAACTATATAATTAGCAAGTGTCTGTATGTAGTGTCGGTAACATTATGACGTCAATTTTTCCTAAGGTTCTCATGATTGGCTAACTGGGATTTTAAATCCGTCATTGTTGACGGGTAATAACCTAGCACATTAATAATTATATTGTAAGACAGGTAAAACCCGCTTAACGATGATTCGACGAACGCCGTGTAATTTTAACGCGTATGGATATATCAAAATTGGTAATGTTTAAACGTGAGAACTTCCCAAACACGCTCAATATTATTGTATTTACTTTAAAATTGTTCGAAATGTAATGAACATAACATATGCTCATGTAAAATTTTTGTTTATTTTAAAATTTTTGATGTATGTTTTGAGTTTAATGTTGAGCTTAATTTAAATTTTATGTGTTTATAAATAAATTATATATTTTAAAAGTCTGCTTTAGTATTTATTTTTCTTGAGGTACTGTTAAAAATACAAAAAGCTGGAACCAGATTAAAGGATTAGCACCAAACCGTACCTCATGTAGGAGTTAGACGACCCAATATATAACACGGTGGCCCGGAGGCCTGCCCCCCCCCCTAAGAAGGAGAGAAATACCAAATTTTTTAATTTTTTATCACTATTTCTTAGGTAAAAATATGGATTTAAAAAGAGATGAGGACTTTTTTCCAAGTTACCACTTGTATTTTACAAGTGAGGGCCTTTTTAGGGTTTTGTAGGTAGGACCAAAAAACCCTTATACCGTCATTTTGTCGTCTGTCTGTCTGTCTGTCTATCTGTCTGTTCGGTAAAAATTGTAGCCAAACGGCTGAACCTAGAGAGTTGAAATTTGGCATGCTTATACAACTCTTTGATCCGCACATAGGAAAAATACTAAAACATCTAAAAAACATATCTCCCTAAAAAATATAAACACATATGTGCTCATCGAAAAAAAAAAAAAAATATATACATCACTTGTATTTCAAAAGCGATGAACTTTTTATTAGTCTTCCGCACCCCCCCCCCCTCCCCCATAAAAAAATCCTGGGTTCTCCACTTGTATAATACTGTGGTACCCAAACCATAAGTCTTTTGGTAAGAGCTTCATCACGTTTTATTCAATTCTGAACTACAGCCTTTCTCCATATTTTCTCTCTTCTTGTGTTGTGGGTCTTTCATTGTTTATTTATTTTTCATGTTTCTTTTGTTTAAAAATTGTTTTGTTGAAATCAAAGCTGAATAACAACGCGGCATAATAAAAACATAATTTTATCCTGCAGTTACATTTTATCAATAAATATTGTATAATTTATTGTTTAAATTACTAATCATATTTTAATTTAAATAAATTAATTCATGTCATTCATTATATTATTTATAACTAAAAATATTTTTTGGATTTATTATAATAAATTTATAGGTATAAAATCATAAATAAAATAAAATAAATATTGACGTGAAGAATGGATATTCAATTATTTCAGAATTTCGTAGGTATCAAGTACCGTATTTTTTTACCATAAGACGCACCGGACGTTAAGACTAGAGATGGGTCGTTCATGAACGAACCGGCTCACTGAGCCGGCTCAGTACACTGACCGAAATGACACGGTTCACCAAATTGAAATGAGCCGGCTCACGGCTCATTGTATAGTTTCAAGTTTCAAGGATACGATTGGTCGGGCGATTGTGAGCAGTGACCGGAGTGATCCGGATCTGGATCGATGTCATGTTGAACTTCGCGAGAACTCGGCTTGTAATGTATTATCATAAAGTGTATTTTGTCATCAATTTGTAGAGCAGTTTATTTTAAACTAATAGGCTGAGTCTGTATTTTCTTACAACCATACTATATAAAAATATTGCCCAAATCCCAAATGTCCGATTTATAAGGGCAATAAACATCGCCATAAACTTAACACATCTGGTTTAAAATACAGTAGCTACATAAAGTGAATTCACTTTATGTAGTTTGTTTCAAAAATGTGAGATAAGAGCCGGAGCTAAGCGACGTTCTACCTACGAGCGAACGACCGACAACTGACTGGCCAGTGTCTAGGGATCATGTTTACAGTTCATATATTGCAAGAACTGGCTCTAAGCAAGAGCCGGCTCTAAGCGACGTTCTACCTACGACCAAACGATCGACCGACCTGTGTTTCGGGATCATGTTTACAGTTCATATATTGCAAGAACCGGCTCTAAGCAAGAGCCGGCTCTAAGCGACGTTCTACCTACGACCGAACGACCGACCGACCTGTGTCTCGGGATCATGTTTACAGTTCATATAATGCAAGAACCGGCTCTAAGCAAGAGTCGGCTCTAAGCGACGTTCTACCTACGAACTAACGACCGACCTGTGTCTCGGAAACATGTTTACTTAACCGGATCAGTGAGCCGGATCAAGGAACCGGCTCAACCAACTGAACGACCTCCACTGATCCGGTTCCGCAAACTGAGCCGAAATTCCCATCTCCAGTTAAGACGCACCAAATTTATGAGACAATTTTGAAAAAAATAAAAAATATATTATATAAAAAAGTCATGTGCAATTTAAAGATATTAATTAATAATAAGTTTTTTTGTTTATTGCTAAATCTCGTTTCAAATGAATTAATTGTTAATTTATTAATTGTGAAAGTTAATAAAAAATTATCAAACTAATTTTGATGTAATTATTTGCTTCTATTCCTCAGAAAAATTAATTTTATTATTCTTGGCCCAACTTACCCCGTAGCAGGAACTTTTAACCGCGCTAGTGGGGCAAAAAGAGACAAAAAACTTGACCACTTAAAACTTGCATATCACACAACTTGAATGTATGCTCTGATAGTTGTAGTGTTTGTAGCTATGAATGGAACAACTCGTGAGTCTAAAAAAAAAAATAACTTAATCCTAATACTTTTGCACAAATACAGGTAAAATGGCACTTTGTGCCCCGCCCTACCCTATATGACGTCCATGACGGGCGAGCTTAAGTCCGCGGAAGCATTTGTGTAAACCCCACTAGTTTGTATTGTTCTTATTATAGGAGTGAAAATATGACACGTTAGGGAACTTTCATATACACTTTTTATTTTTAGGGTTTTGTAAGTATGACCAAAAGACCCTTATACCATCATTTTGTCGTCTGTCCGTCTATCTGTCTATCTGTCTAACTGTCTGTCTGTCTATCTGTCTGTCTGTTTATCTGTCTGTCTGTCTATCTGTCTGTCTGTCTGGCTGTTCAGTAAAAATTTTAGCCAAACGGCTAAACCTAGAGTGTTAAAATTTGGCATGCTTATACAACTCTTTGACCCGCATATAGGAAAAATACTAAAACATCTAAGAAACATATCCCCCTAAAAATATAAACAAATATGTGCTCAAGGTATCAAATGAATGCCCTTAGTACATGAATTAACGATCAAAATTTTATTTTTGCAAAATAAATTATTTTGATGCGATTCTTGCCAAAATTGTGCCAAAAAAAATTATCCCACACCCTGTAGCCCAGATGGTTTAAACTAAAAATCTGAAAAAAAAATCTTGTACATTGTTATTAACCGGAATACTACAACAAGAATTTTTGATCAGATTATGTTTTCGGAAAATAACACTATATTGGAAGGCGTATCCTGGTCTAATGCTTAGCTTGCTCGCTTGCTACCCAGCATACTAGGATTCGCTCCCGGGCTGAGGAGACAATTTTATTGTTTTTTTTTTTCATTTTTATTTTGTTTAAATTAATTTGTCAAATTTCTAGATATATTTTGGCAAATGTTGGATTTAATTTTTAAGAGCGTAAATTTAATAACCAATTGTTGGAATTATATTTTCATTCTATGTGTCATGTATACGAAACCAGAGGGGCGAAGCATATAACTTAAAACAACCAATGAAGGCCATAGGCGCAGTTTTCAAAATCTTAATGATCCTTCCTATATAAAAAAAAAAGTACTGCTCATATTTAGAAACCTAAATAATGCATTAGGTATTCGAATTAAAATTAACAAAAAAATATTTTAACATAAAATTTGTTTTTAAAGCTCTTAGATTAACAGGCGATAAATTATTTAAGTAAGTAAGCAAAATTTGTCCTACACACTTAGCGTGCCGCCTTCACTTATTATATACCTGCGAAACCCTGCAATGTGTGAAAATTCAAACTTCACTTCAATTTTTTTAACTCGCACCTTAACAGGCATTTTATGCACAAAACATGTGAAATATACCACGGTTTTTTTAACAGAAGCAGAAAAAAATGGTTTATAATGAAGAATCGTTTACACTGCCCAACAAAATAATTTTTTTATCTTGGTGCCGGAAAAGTAAGAACTGATTTTGGATATTTTTGATGTGCTGATTCCAAAAGTACCTAACTCTTTTTCGTAGCAGCTCTAGTTTTTGAGATACAGACTAATTGATTTTAGTTTTTTCTCTAAAAACGGTAACTTCCTCCTTGGACAGCAAAGTGGATATACAAAATATCCTTGATTTTTATGTCTCTGGGACAGCAGAGCTAAGGATCAGTACTGAGTTAACAGAAAATGGGTGATTTTCATTAAGAAATGTCATAATTCAAGAAAAACAAAACGTTGTCAACGAATCTTTGGTTGCGAGAGAGAAAATTATATTTCCACCCTTGCATATCAAGTTTGGGCTTATCTAGCAATTTTTGAAGGCATTAAGTTGAGATGAACTTTGTGTAGGCTACTTGACACGTAAATTTCCTGGGATTAACTCTGAAAAACTGAAAGCCAGAATATTTGATGAACCTCAGATAAGGCAACCTACTGAAGATCCACAATCCAATCCAACCGCATCAATGAACGAGATTAAATCTAATTCTTGGTTCATTTATTCAAGTGGTACAAAATTTTCTTGAAAATCGTAAAGCAGAGAATTAGTGAAAATATGCTTTCCAACTTTAATATTCTCGGTTGTATTATGACCAGTTACCAGAAAACCTAGGTGATTTTAGTGAAGAACCGGGGGAAAGATTCCATCAGGATATAAAACTATTGAAGATAGATATCAAAGAAGAAAATTGATGTGAAGTGTGAATTTTCACACATTGTAGGGTTTCGCAAGTATATAATAAGTGAAGGCGGCATGCTGAGTGTGTAGGACAAATTTTGCTTTGTAGTAACCACAGCAAAATGAACGATCTTTTTAAAATAATTTATCGTCGGTTAATCTCAGAGCTTTAAAAACAAATTTTATGTTAAAATATTTTTTTGTTAATTTTAATTCGAATACCTAATATCATTATTTAGGTTTCTAAATAAGTGCAGTATTTTTTTTATATAACAAGGTTCATTACGATTTTGAAAATTGGGCCTATGGCTTTCATTGGTTGTCTTAAATCATACGCTCCGCCCCTCTGGCTTCGTATAAATGACACAGAATGAAAATATAATTTGAAATTGGAAATTGGTTATTAAATTTACGCTCTTGAAAATTAAATTCAAAATGTGCTAAAATATAACTAGAATTTTAACAAATTAATTTAAACATAATAAATATGAAAAAAAAAAAACAAAAAATAAAATTGACTCCACAAGCCAGGAACGAACCTGTGTAGTGAATAACGATCCTGTGTGGTTGTCGAGCAACTGAGCCACTAGACCACCAAACGCTTATCAACTTAGTGTGTTATAAGAGTATAACATGTATGCATCGTCAACCAAAAAACACAAAAAATGCGTTATTTTCCGAAAACATGATCTGATCAAAAATTCCTGTTGTACTATTCCGGTTCACACCATTATACATTACTTAGAATTTTTTCACATTTTTAGTTTAAACCATCTGGGCTACAGGGTGTGGGACAAAAATTTTTTTGCACAATTTTGGCAAAAATCGCCTCAAAATAATTTATTTTGCAAAAATTAAATTTTGATCGTTAATCCACGTACTAAGGGCTTTCATTTGATACCCTACTCAGAATTTTAAAAAAATATTTTTTTTTTTCGATGATCACATATTTGTTTATATTTTTAGGGGGATATGGTTTTTAGATGTTTTAGTATTTTTCCTATGTGCGGGTCAAAAAGTTGTACAAGCATGCCAATTTTCAACTCTCTAGGTTTAGCCGTTTGGCTACAATTTTTACCGAACAGACAGACAGACAGACAGACAGACAGACAGACAGACAGACAGACAGACAGACAGACAGACGACAAAATGACGGTATAAGGGTTTTTTGGTCATACCTACAAAACCCTAATAAGATAGCTACATGATGGCCTACTACTGTAGGAGTCTTCAGAAAAACTGTTCTGGTAAACTCCATGCTAGAAAGTCGTACAAAAGAACATTTTTAAGTGATAAGTGATGAATGTATATTTATCTACTTTGTGAAATAAATACCTTTGTCTCTTTTGTGTTTGTAACTGGCAGTTGGAGCAAAAAGTAACAGTAATAACGTAAAAAATACACAAGTTAAAAAATAAGATATTTTATTGTTAAAGATGCCAATATAGCGTATCTCAAAAACTAAATCTGATAGACCAAATCTGACGGCTATTTTGGATTCTGTGCCCAAAAATTACCTAGAGACAGTTAAAAACTCGCAGGCACCAAAATGTCTGTTGGGCTGTGTTACTTTCTGATTAAGTTAGATTTTATTAAAGTGAATATTTGGGAGTCATGGAGAGCGCTACACTTGAAATATCTCAATTATCATAATCACATCAGCTTATCTATAAAATAGTTACTCTTATAATAACAAAATAGTTCATTATTGTCAAAAGCAGATCCTTCTTTTTCCCCAAAGACCACATCTAATGAGACCACCACTATTTCAAATAGTTCCGGTAGTAAGCACAACATTAATTTGACCCAGAGGTGTATTTAATAATTTTACAAAATAAAATAGTTGTGAGTTGATAGTTTATGCACACAGAGAGTGTATATAACGGTGTGGGGAGGGGCGTCGCTAACAATTCGCGTTATTCACCAAGCATATAATTTTGTAAACTAATCTATCCTGGCACGATAATATTATTCCACTACTCACAATATGTAAACTGCATATTTATGTAAATATTATTGTTCATTGTAAATTTATTGCAAATGATTTTATAATGTGAATATCAAGTTAATAAATAAATTAAGAGGTTAATTTATATAAACATTAAATATAAATTACTTTTTAAATACCATCAATAATACATATTTTCATTCCGAAATTAACTCCAGAGGTATTATTAATATAAAACAATGTGGATTTTACATTTGAATATATATTTTTAATCGTAACTATTACATAATTTGGTTATATTTAATCCTCCTGGATCCAGGATAGGTTGATCCAGAATAACATAAAACTCAGGATAGAGAAACGGAAATATAGACAGAAAAGAAAAGCATCCAAGTCATAGAATTCTGACCAGAGTCTGATAACAAAAAAAATCAGCTGTGGCTATCACAGAACTTACCATCATCACAAAATACTTAAACAAAATACAATCTAACAGGGAAATAGTTATTGAAAAAGATAATAAAGTGTTATATACTGTAACGAACCGTTTAGACCGGCGGAACAATGACTAACTTTCACAAACCACCCGTCGCGAGAATTTCTTTTAAAGGCATTTTTTGGGATTTTTAAAAGGTACATATTTTTGAAAAATCAGATAACAGAAAATTAGAAAACTTATGTTTACAACACGTAACTTTGAAATATATTTTTAAATGGTTCATTGTTCAAGGAGACATTTGTTCAAGAGTTATTGTTTAATAATTTTGAACACTAGCAACTCCCCGAACATTTTTTTTACCCTTCTTCCTAGAAATGCCTTATAAAAACACACGTTTCTCTGAAGACGAGATCAGACAGTATTCGATCCGGTTAGCATTAACATGTAATTTATTGAATTCTTAGAGGCACTGTGTCGGCACTCTGGTGGTCTATCCGATTCTATTTGTTTTAATCTTTGTCACTATTTTTACCTATATTTTAATCTTTTAAATTAATTGTAAATATTACTTTTAATAAATCAAATTCATTAGTTTTCAACCGTCTTACTTAACGTGTGTAAACCTGCAGCTTTAAGAACTTAAGTGAACAGCTAAGTCCAGACTAATTTCAAGATGTCTGATCAGTCGGTTGGTAAATACACTAATAAATATAATTTAATTCACATATCGTAATGATGAACCCTGGATAACACTCACGCCTACTACCCGAACTCCTTGTCAGGAATCTCATTTCAGTTTGAGATCAGACTTTTTATGTATATCACAGGCTCGCTACCGACTGGACCTTAAATGGTACGTTGTAAAGTAACGTACCGGGCTCGCTATATTACGTAAAGTCCCAAAATAAAGAAAATAGCGCATAATGGGTGTAGCTGGGACTAAAGGGCTTTAGCATTGTAGATAAAATAAAACTAAATATGACACATGTTATACAAATAATAAATTTAAAAATACATTGCATGTAAAAACCAATCGTAAGAAACAAATTAATGTGTTTAGAGCATTCCAGACGTTTAAAGCGGAACTAACTGGAATTTTCATTTTCCTAAGTTGTCATGAGATCTCTTTTTAAGGTTTTCAGCGTGATGTCGGTTGTGGATAGTGATTCTTCTCGAGAATTTCTCGAGAAATTCTATGTAAAATTTTACGTAATTCTCATTTTTCATTTCTCGACAAATGTAAAATTTGCTCGACGCCTTTACTTTAGTACTTTGATGATTATAATTTTAACATGTTTTTATCCTCTACAATATTTTCAACATTAAAAAAAGATGTATATTCTAATAATTATATAATTATTTTTCTCGAGATTTAAAATAATTCTAATGTCGAGAAATCAGAAACACTACTTGTTGACACGTGTAGAGCAAATTTGGTAAAACGGATTTAAAGAAATTTCTTGTTTAAGTTTCAGAAATAAATATCTCGATTTGATCAACTTTTGGTACCATTCTACCGGAATGGATAGTTTAGTGATGTACCTTTTATGTGTGTCACGAATATCTAGCAACAGAAAAGTATTTTGAAAACATATATTTACCAAAAGTTGCTACACAAAAACTAGCAACTTTTATTTGAAACAATTTTTGATACGAATTTCGTGCGGATCTAAATAGAATTTTTAATTTTCAAGTTCTCACAAGTACACTTTTAGGCTATTGAAATGGGCTATTGCTAAACAAAATCACCAAAAACTTCAATCAATCGTAAAAAGCTATTATATTTCAAAATCTAGTACCGTTAGAAGTTAAGTAATGAATAATATACTTTTCAATAATACTATATGTTTGCACTAGCGCGCGAATTATTTATTTTGAAGTGGTAGGGGGGGTTATTAGTCCAAGATTTGGACCATCTGTGTCGTGTTAATTTTTGTACTCAGTTCTGTATGTACGCGACAGGTTAGTTTACCTGCATTGTTGCAGTTGACGAATGTATGTTATATACATTCGTCAACTGACCAAAACCGGTCGGTGCTTTAACAAATGAAAACGAATTAATTCTTTCATTTTCATTTATCATTCATATATACCGAATTAGCTGTTCCTTTACTTTCCTTTGCTGTCCTTTGATGTATGCAAACCCAACATAATACGTTTGCTGATAAAATAATGTTATAACTATATACTCATGTCCCCATTTTTTGCATCATAACGCGATAGAAAAGAGCATGTTTTTGTCGCGGACATGAAAGGACGCGCAGGGTGAGAGACGGACAGTTATTTAATTTCATTCTGCACTTCCATTATATGAGCTGAAAGCGTGTTTCGGGTCATCAAGTAATTTTACTGTAATGTAATTTTTAATTATGAACAGCGAAGGCAACATAGCTGCACATGTACATTACATCTGTAAACTACTAACTAATTTATAAAAACCTAGGCAGGATTTTAAGTCACGACATTTTTAAATATGACCCAACTCACTCGCGACAAGGTTTTTAAATTTAAAAGGTTTAGGGTGGCAGAAATACAGCAAAACCTTGGATAGTAAAAATTTATTTTCAAAACTAATTCTACAAAAGCGTTCAAATCAGAGACGTGAAGCTGAATTTATTTAGGTTCAGGTTCAATATATTAATTGCAGTTCGGTTTCAGGTTCCATAACCTAAACCAGTGTTTATCAACCTTTTCTGGCATGGGACCCCCCAAAATACCTGATATATATATTGATACAACCGACGTGGTCAGACCAATGATATCCAACAGGCGACCTAAGACCTACCGTTATTTAAAGGATATCGCGTGTATATATGCCAGATATAGAATCTACCAGTTATAACTCTCAGGGCACACTGAGAGGGGCAAGAAAATCTCAAAAAAAAAATTCGCTATGTATAATAAACATTATTAGACCCAGTATATGGAACCGCTTTTTCAGTATCACCTGTATAAAATAGTGTTGTTCAATCGACATTGTCAGGCCTTGCGACGTTGCCAATTTTATCATAGTGTATAATATGATTTGTAAAGTTGAAAACATTCAAACCGACTCATTCAGTCCTATTGTTCAGGAGTATGTTTACACTCAAGAGTGCATTTTAAATAAATAATAATAATATTATATGTGAAAAACACTTGTTGATAATTTATATACGTATTTGCAATGTAACATGTGGATCAAAATGTCCTTTCTTCGGGCGGCTATGTTTTATATAACAAAATCTCCTTTTTTTTCGACAAATGACACGTGCATTATGAATACTCAATTAACAAAAGAAGATCTGCAATTTATAATGCATAAGCCATCTGAGACTGAAAGACTTTTTGATCATAAGTTAGTAATTACATTTAATATATGCCGATTATTATTTTATACATAAAATATATTCGGGGGATCCTCCTGTGCTGTTTTTTTCACGCGTTTTTGAAAATGATTACACTTCAAATTAAATAATTTTGTTACTCAATAAAATGAAGAAATGTTAGTCAATACTGTCGCATACCTGACCCGAAAAGCACAGCCACTAGGTTGTACTGCGCATTAAAATATATTTTTACAAATTGTATCTTGGTTTTAATTATATTGGCGTATTATTTACGTATTTTGTTATTAAGGACATTTATTACTGTATAAATTCAGTAAACTATTACTGTCGTGATAATAAAAGGTAATATTTACAATTATATTTCTCATATGAAAAATAAAGAGAAGTCATCATCATCATTGACGCGACAGCGCGAGATGAGTCTAGATCTCTTGATTTCAAGTTTTGTGACCACATTTTCAATCTGTGTACATGTAGGAGTAATATAGACAGGATTACGTCTATTTTTTAGCGCACACAGAAATGCCCGTACAGCTTATAGCCGGTTGCTAAGCAGAGCCCGTAATTTGTCTAAATATTTTTTACACAAATTATTTTAACAATTTAATTATTATCTACTTGCGAGCGGTCAACGGCAAGCACAAACGATTTATTGCTGGCAGCCACAGGCTTGCTTGTGATAAGTAAAATTAAGCAAGATCCTTAGAATCACCGATAAACGAAATTCTATACACCAAAAATAAGTATGCGTGTCAGGTGGATCATAAACGAGAAAAAAATAATATTTGTAAAAGGTTGTTTAATTAGACCTTTTTGTTATATATATATATATTTTTTTTTTTGAGTGTAGTTTCGGCTCTGGCAATTCTCAAATTTACGGTGAGCCGAAACTACAGTCAGTGAACTAATCTGTGAAACGTAACAACAAGCATCATTTAACAACCTTTTATCTTCTAAGTGAAATTTACAAAGTTGTGGAAAATTTACATATATAAATAAAATTGGAGGTTAAATCTGTTCTTTTTTAGGGTTTTGTAAAACCCTTATACCGTCATTTTGTCTGTCTGTCTGTCTGTCTGTCTGTTCGGTAAACATTGTAGCCAAACGGCTAAACCTAGAGAGTTGAAATTTGACATGCTTATACAACTCTTTGACCCGCACATAGGAAAAATACTAAAACATCTAAAAAACATATTCCCCTAAAAATATAAGCAAATATATGGTCATCGAAAAAAAAAAAAAATTTTTTTTACAATTCTGTGTATAGTATCAAATGAAAGCCCTTGAAACCTGAATTAACGATAAAAAATTTATTTTTGCCAAATAAATTATTTTGACGCGATTTTTGCGAGAATTGTGCAAAATTTTGTCCCACACCCTGTAGCCCAGGTTTAAACTAAAAATCTGAAAAAATTCTAAGTAATGTACATTGGTGTGAACCGGAATAATGAAACAGGAATTTTTGATCAGATTATGTTTTCGGAAAATAACGCATGTTTTGTGTTTTTAACTAAAATATGTAAAATATTTAATCCGCTATTTAACACAGTAAAGGAGTGAACGTTCGTAGATCAGTGGTAACGTTCTCGCTTCGTAAGTTGCAAACTACTGTTCAACTCCCGTCAATTTTTATTTTTTCTGTTTTTTTTTTGCATTTTTATTTTGTTTAAATTATTTTGTCAAAATTCTAGTTATATTTTGGCAAATGTTGCATTTAATTTTTAAAAGCGTAAATTTAATAACCAGTGGGATGTGTTGATATTATAATTTCATTCTATGTTTGAATGTATACGAAATCAGAGGGGCGGAGTTTATGACTTAAACAACCAATGGAAGCCGTAGGCGCAATTTTCAAAATATTAATGAACCTCGCTATATAAAAAAAAAAATACTGCAAATTTTTAGAAACCCAAATAATGGTATTAGGCATTCGAATTAAAATTAATAAAAAAATATTTTAACATAAAATTTGTTTTGGCTTCCCAAATAATCATCATTCACTAAATACCTGCGAAATCCTGAAACGTGTGAAAATTCACACTTCACATAATTTTTTCTTGGTACCCATTTTTCGTTTCTACATGTTCCAAGTGAATGTAAGACAAAATTCACAAAAAAAAATCTCTCTGTCTGTCTGATATGCTTTTTTTCTATGGGTTTATTTATCTGACATTCAAAAAACAAGAGCTATATATATTTTCTCGTAATTTAATGTCATGACAGAGTGAAACCACGTTTCGAGCCTATGATATGGCATCTTAAAATTTGAAGTTAAGAGGCGAATGTAGCCACCTCCAAAGTCCATCGTTGCACGCGGGGTGCGGTAACGAAAAGTCGTATTACGTCATTGGGGGAGTGACCAAAGTGGAAGTAGCTTACAGGGAGAGGGAAAAGTGCTAATATTTATAAATCAACCTGTATTTTTGGGAATCATAAAATATAGATTAAATATATTCGAATCAATTTGATTTTTTTTTTTATTTCAAGATATGAAAGAAAATATCAAAATTTTAATAAGTAAATAAGTAAATAAATTTTAATAAAAAATAAAGTGAATAAATTAAATATTTTAATAAGTTTAAATTTGTATTTTGATTTATATTTAATTTTACAGTGCTATACTTTTTTCAATTTCACATGACTGTTACTCAGTAAATGAATAAAAATTACAAATGTTAACACTTAACCACTCTATATTGTAATTTTATCTTTAAAATAAGCTCTTGTATGTGAAAAGTGATTAATATTTATTACCAATTCTGATTTTACAGATAATTTTGTAGAAATAATAGTTTTTTTTTTTTATCATCAAAAAATTATGTTAATAATCATAGATTCACCCCTTTAGGGGTTGATTTAACCTTTTGGTTAAACTCGATTACAGTATAACAATCCCATACGTTACCATAACAACCATGTTCTGACCATTTGGTTATAGTTAACTAAGCTTTCAGAAGCCGGCCATAATTATTTAACTTAATTTTTGGGACCATTTTTTTGTGTCAATATGAATTTGTATTCTACCACGGAAAGTCTAAAATAAAACAGGTAAATTTGACGTCACAAACTGTTTTATTCCAAAAATCTTCTGTTACCCATTTCAACCGAATTCAAAGGTATGTGTAGGAAACGAAGGCGGAGCTTAAGACTCCCTCTACTATGATTAGATTAGTTTAAAACCACGCTACCAGATGGATACATCTCTCGATGCTTGTAAATGCCAGTATTTCATATAAATAGTGCTTCGGTGTGGGCCAAAGAATTGGTGCTAAATATTAATTCATTTTCATAAATAAGGGCTCATTTTAAAGATAAAAGTACAATCTATAGGATTCTAGCTATGGAATTTGCAATTGTTATTGATTTACGGAGGAACAGTGATGTGAAGTTAGATAAAGTTTAGGACATTGTAAAACTGAAAATTAAAAATAAAACCAAATTTTAACTCTTAAATCCAACGGAGCCAATCTTTATCTTCAAATTAAAAAAAAATCAAATTGATCCGACAACATTTGGTTCAAATTCTTTGGCCTTTTCAAATGCACGTATCCGTTGAGCGTAACCCAGGTACAGTACGCTCTTAAACGTACACATAAATGTTCAATACTCAAAATGAAATGGGAACTTTTGTTTTTTACAATTATTTTTATTTTTTACAATTAATAAAAGTAATTGTTCAAACGAGTTATTTGTAATTTGAAACCTTTTGTGTTCTTCTTTGGAATTAAGAATAAATTATGGACATTGATGTCCGTATTAGAATAAGGCAGCACATGTGATTAATACAATAATACAAAAATGGAAGTACGATTTCTCTGCCTCCAAAGCAATATATTTATAACGAAAATATTGCCCTATATTTAATCTACATTTTATTGTCATTTCATTAATATTGAAAAGATTTGTCTTTATAATAAATGATTTTTGTAAATTCGTTTGAAGATGTCAGTGTTTAGTATACAAAAGTGAGTAAGTCGATTTGGTTGGAGAAAGACGAATGTGATTCGCTTTGTTCAATGGCGGAAGGAAGCGGCAGGATGTTTTATTGTGCTTTGATAATAAAGGATAAAAGAACGATTGAACACTGCGAGAAGCATTCACAATCATTCTTCATATATTTATTCAAAATATATTATTCACATTTTAAATTATGACTTCATTTTCTAACAAAATGTTTTGTTTGTTCTTTTCTTCCCGAAAAAGTCATTTAGCAGCTCAGAAGTGGCAGTTTATATGCGACTACCTGTTAAGGGATATATTCATGTTCATGTATATATTCAAAGATAAATAAATGTTAACTAAAATGTTTGGCGTACAACAACGATGACTATTTGCGCCTATTCATAGTCTACCACTATATCACTAACAGACTCACAGCACTAATATTATTGAATATTAATTTATGAAAAGAAATTGCAATTGTTTTTTCTGTTTACGCTTAGGTGATTGTGTTGGCTCCTAAGCCAACTGGGGAAGCATCATTTGCTAGTACTACAGCCATTGGCACAGCCAAGGGAGGGGCCGACAGGCCTGGGCCCTTCCCAGGACCAGCAGATTACACATCGCTGCTCGGAGAGTTGAAGATAAAATTTGTTAACCATAACCAGTGCCGCAACCAAGGGAGGGCGAGGGGCCTGGGCCTCTCCCAGGACCAGCAGATTACACGGCGCTACTTGGAGAGTTGAAGATAAAATTTGTTAACCACATCTGTAGTTAATTTTTCAATTACTTCATTGTAAACAATATTGGCATTTTTTTCTTCGTATAAACTTTTTTTAAGATTGCCTACTCTTGATAAAGTGCCATAATTATGGTTCAAGTGAAAATACATCACTTTCCAAGAATGCTCCACCGAATTATATGAAGGGGAGCGTTGATCCTTTTTGTCCCTGACGCATCGACTAAAATATTCGCCCAGTCAAATGATAAAACTGTTTTAAACAACTAATTACTCGATTCAGATAAGATAAAGTGAAAATCTGACTTCGGTATAACATTTAGAATGTAATTTTAAAATGACACCTCAACCGTGAAATAGACTAGAAATAGTAGAAACATAATAAAGAGAGTTTTGGAGACAATCGCGCTCTTAAAATCGGTATTTGATTTTATTTTGTAGATAAATGTGAATATCAATATCTTCTTAGGTATTTTTGAAATTATGATGTTATACACAGAGAAAGGACTGATATAAGTTGTACTGAACAACAGTGGCTTTTGCCCCCCCCCCCTCTGAAGGTCCAATGAAATGAAAATTTAACAAATTTATCATGATCGTACAGCATAATAACTTATGTATTTTACAATAATAATAAGCTATATTTTATTATGATTAGTGATGAAATGAACAGAAAATGCATATTTACATGTTATATTTAGGTTTTCGTAGGTATAATCAAGAAATCCTTATTCTGCCACATGAGTCTGTTCGTTCGGTACAAATTGTGGCCAAGCGGCTGATTTAGAGAACTGAACATAAGTAAGAGAAATATTGACTTCAAAAATATATCCGGCGAAAAATATAAATAAATATGTATTTATCGAAGAAAAAATAAAGTGAAAGTTTTTGATACATGGATTAACAATTAAATTTTTGGGTCAATAAATAATGAAATTATTATTTGATATAAACATCAATATCCAACAGCAGGAGTGTCGAACTAATTTAGAAACAGAAAAGAGGAAGAGAGTATATTTTACATTTTTAAATATATTTAAATTCCCTCTCTATAAAATCTTCTTGAATTTCGAAAGAACCTCGCTGGCTTAATTTGTTCACTAATTTGGCAAAATACTGCCTTCTCGGCTGAGCTCTATCAGGATACCTTTCCTGATAGAGTCGCTGGGTCCTAACCGCTTTTCTTTGGCACTCTCCGTATATCAGAACCATATCTGTCATCTCTTCGTTGGTATATCGTACATAAACCATAATTAGGTACAAATAACGACTTACTACCAATTAATACAATTTTTTTTTTCAAACAAAAATAAGCAAAATAAACTATTAAACTCTTGTTATTTATAAAACATTTAATTTAAAAATTAAAATTTAAGTTATTTCATATAATAACTAGTTATAACAGTTTATTTTAGAGATATTTTGTTTCTTTTTTTATTGTTTTCAAAGCTTGCTACGTTCAACTTTGTAAAACTTATGTTGATTATTATTTTGTAAATAAATGGTCGCCATTTTTAAATGGTTAACATAAAAATATGACTTTCTGGTGTCATTGTAAAGCTAATTTAATGTACTTTTAGGAAAAAAATATAAAATTATCGATTCCCTATGCTAGATCAAAAGTTGACATCATTTCCGGTGAAACCGGTAGTGCCTCAGAATTATTATAGTAACCTTTAGATGGTAATTATAGTAACCTTTTTGTCTAGTTTAATTTTTGTTCTGAAGATTTTTTGTATCTTTACAAATAAAGGAGATTTTCGGGGTGCCTGTTTCACACAAACACCCTGTATATTCATAGAAAAAATGTTTTCTCAAATTTTTGGTGTACAGCAACGATGACTCTTTGTGCCTATTCATAGTATACCACTATATCACTAAAAGACTCACAGCACTAATATTATTAAATATCAATTTATGAAAAGAAATTGCAATAGGGGATACGCATAAAATTTGTATTTCCTTAAAACTACATTATTTTGATATGTTAATGTTAGTTATGTCACCTAACAAAACAAAAATTACATTTTAATTAATATTATAGCCAAATTTTTGAATTAAAATATTGTAAATTTGAAATAAGCCGACCACGGAGCGAAGGTTGCCGAGTAAAACGACTGACTATGACGTCAAACGATAGGGGTTTCACATCACAGATACAGCTACAACATAATCTTTACACGTGTGTGTATTGTATTGTTCGAGAGTTTTGTATTTGTTTTTAAGCAATTTTTCACGCATTTATTATTAAAATGGCAGATAAAGATTTTGTTTGGGCTCAGAGTGATAATTTACCCAACATTGATGCATTTATGCTCATGGAATATATGAAAAATAATGAATGCTACAGTGCTGGGGAAATACGTGGTGTCAAAGTAATTTTTATTTTATATTCTATAACTTTATGTAAACAAACGCTGCAACTCTGTAAAATGTAAATATTTATGTAATTTAGATGTCAGAATTTTACTACATTGTTTACATGAAGTTACAAAACGTTAGAGGCATAATTGAAATACTGCAATATAAGTTATCTATTTTAATATAAAATTTAATTCGGTAAACATGTATAAATTGTTTTTATAGAATTAAACTTTATTTTAACTAAAATCACTCTAACTTTACATAACCTATGAAAGTTATACAAACAAATAAGTTCAGAACAGACTATGTACGCCGGTAAGCTAGTAGTGTCATACGTCAGTTAGAAGGGGTATGACGTCACACGTCGTTTTCGCGCGCTACATATTTATGATTTTTTTAAGCCTTCAAATTACAAAAAAAAAAAAAATAAAAACTGTTTTTTATGTTTATATTTAACAAGAGGAATATAATAAAAAATTAAAAGAAAATCATGCCTATCCCCTATTGTTTTGTTTCTGTTTACACTTAGGTGATTGTGTTGGCTCCTAAGCCAACTGGGGAAGAATCAGTTGCTAGTACTACAGTTATGTTTACATTAAAATGCACAAGAACATTGTCATTTTTAATGTAGTTAAAACTGTCTTCACAATTACATATTCAAGGTAACAAATTATGACATTTATTATATAATTCAATAAATAAATAAGATAGTTCTCGACTTCTCGGCTTTACTTTAGTGGCGACGAGGTAAAAGTACAAATGACTCAAACTCCCTCTTTAGAAGAAGCTAAAAAAGCAATAAAATATCACCATTCGCTAACACACGTCTTGAAATTTAAGAGCAATTATGGCGAAAATGTGTAACACTCCAAGATACAATAGTCGAGTGAAGCCAAATTTTTACTCAATTCAAGGTACTAAACGAACGCTCGACGGTGCATGTTGTTGCCGGTAAAGTTAGCGCAATAAGGAGAGTATGACAAACAGCTGGAAAAAATGTATTTGTTTTTCTTGTATAGGTCTTCGACAAAGAGATAAATAGATAAATATATAGATAAGTGAACAGACCACTCGACAGGTGAACAGTACAAAAATTTGATAATTTTTGTAAAAATTATCTAAAGAAAATCCAACGAACTATGCCACAGTTGTCCTAAATAAGTCAGACTCAACGAGTTTTTGTAATTCGATTTTGGGTACCTTAGCTATTTTTAAGATGGGCCTAATCGAAGGAATTACAATCTTAATAATTATAAAAGTTAGTGAATTTACACATTTTTTGCTGTTTTTAAGTACAACATAGAGTGCGGTAACAGAACAATCAACCTCAACCAAAGTATACTAAGGTATTTATATATAGGAGGTATTTATATACAGGGTGTTTGTTTGGAACGGGGCACCCCGAAAATCTCCTTTATTTGTAAAAATACAAAAAATCTTCAGAACAAAAGTTAAACTAGACAAAAAGGCACATCTAAAGGTTACTATAAGAATTCTGAGGCACTTCCGGTTTCACCGGAAATGATGTGAACTTTTGATCTAGCATAGGGAATCGATAATTTTATATTTTTTTTCCTAAAAGTACATTAAATTAGCTTTATAATGACACAAAAAATAATATTTTTATGTTAACCATTTCAAAATGGCGACCATTTATTTACAAAATAATAATCAACATAAGTTCTAAAAAGTTGAACGTAGCAAGCTTTGAAAATTATTATTTTGTAAATAAATGGCGACCATTTATTTACATTAAAATATGAGTTGTTGGTGTCATTGTAAAGCTAATTTAATGTACTTTTAGGAAAAAAATATAAAATTATCGATTCCCTATGCTAGATCAAAAGTTGACATCATTTCTGGTGAAACCGGAAGTGTCTCAGAATTCTTATAGTAACCTTTAGATGGGCCTTTTTGTCTAGTTTAACTTTTGTTCTGAAGATTTTTTATATCTTTACAAATAAAGGAGATTTTCGGGGTGCTCCGTTTCAAACAAACACCCTGTATAGGTATAAATATAGGAAAACATTATGATTCATAAGCAATTATATTTAAAAATTGAAATGTATTTTAAAATTAGCGTTATTTACAAAAAGCGCATGAAATAAAAGCATTTGCAAAGAAAACAAAAATGAAATTCAGTAAGCTTTGCCGTGCGGCGTTCGATGACAGTGTTTGATTGATTATGATAAAGATACGAACAGGGATATCATATTTCATATCGGAGAAACCATGAATACGGCTCAGCGACCGCCAAATCAAACATGAATTTCATTGCCAAATTAAATCAACTTTTTTAATACAAACCTATTTTGTCAGCATCGGAATAAATTATGTTTTTAAATTATGATAAATTCCATTTTTAGAATACATTTAAAACTGATTATAATTGTTACCAATTTAAATGGAAGCATCTAAAGTTTCACTGTGAAACATGATGTAATAAAGAAATTAAATAAATACTTGGTTGGTAAAAAGTCAGAGTTTCCCAAACTATGCTCCGCGGAGCTTCTACTAGTGGTCCGCGAGCAGATTAAACAGAAAAAAAATACAATAAATTTGATCAGATGTGAAAAAATTGGGTTTTTTTCAAAACAAATGTTTCACTCAGAAATAACGCTACTGAAGATAACAAAAGCCAGTACAATAACATTTTATTGCCCCCAATAAATGTATATAAAGGCGCTTGAATCTCAATGGTTCAACTGGTCATTGAAAAAGTTTTAACCTAGGTGAAATATAAATATACAGCCTGGTCTATTACAAGGGTGATAACATAAGGCTCCTATAATAAGTATTATAGGAGCGGCATATTTAAATGCAGTACAAATTCTTTAAAATTTGCCAAATAATAGATAATGGATGTTGTGACTTTTCATGCATAAGGAATATTAATTACCCATATTCTTTAGATATCTTATAATTCAGACAATAAGTCAGTAGTCATAGTAGTGCAGTGATATTTATTTGTTTTTGCTGCGATTATTTTTTCGCTGGCTAAAGTACGGATCGTTAAAAAAAGCTGTCCCAATCTCTGTCTCAGAACGTCCAGCAGACAACAAGTATGTTTAGATATTATAAAGAAAGTATTTCAATAGTTTTGTTATCGGAATTTTCTATTTTGTAGACCGCTGGCCATAAATGTGGAAAATCATGAACAAGCGTAGAAAGAATTCAAAAAACCCCGACTCTCCATTTTCAGCAGAGCAATTCAATGAATATTTCTCCACAATTGCCAAAACATTAAGTGATAAACTACCTCCCTTTGATGTATCGCCTGAATTCTTCTTACGGTCTCGCCTTAATTCTTCCTTCCCGAACTTTTCATTTGAACAAGTTAGTGAAATTACAGTCCGGGACATTATCTCTTCGCTAAAAAACAGCAATACTCGTGACGTCTACGACCTATCTTCAAAGGTCATAAAATCTGTCAAAGTTCCCTTAATTCCGATTTTAACCAAGGTGTTTAACGACTGTATACAGAATAATTGCTTTTCTGACGTATTAAAACGGGCCAAAATTTTGCCAATATTCAAGAAAGGAGATTTAAATAACCTTAACAACTACAGACCCGTATCAATTCTTCCGATCTTTTCCAAGATATTAGAAAAAATTCTTCACAAGCAGATAATGCAGCATTTCACTAAATATAACTTATTCTCCAATAGTCAATTTGGTTTCAGAAACAACCTAAACACGACTCACGCACTCCTAGATTATATTGCTTATGCCACGGAAGCACTTGAATCTGGCGAGTACTGTCTCAGCACTTTTCTGGACTTAAGCAAAGCTTTTGATTGTATTTCACACCGCATTTTACTTAATAAACTCCCCTTTTATGGCTTTGACGACAATAGCTGTTCTATGCTTAAGTCTTTTTTATCCAATCGACAACAATTCACCCAAATTGACGGCCACAAATCTGAACCTCTCCTCTTCTTCTCGGTGTCCCCCAAGGTTCAGTTCTCGGCCCACTACTATTTTTTATTTATATCAATGACTTCTCCCTTTCCATGGAGTCCAAAACAATCCTTTACGCTGATGATACAACTCTGTTAACTGCAAATTCAGACTTAAACTTACTTCTATCTGAAAATGAACCCCTCATCAACAATACCAACTTATGGTTTACTAGCAATAAATTATGCTTGAACGCAAGCAAATCCCAGAACCTTCTTGTAACAACTAGACCACATGACTAAATCAATCCCGCACATGTAACATTCCTTGGCATTCATGTTGAACCCCATCTTCGCTGGGACCAACATACGGAATTTCTTAGTCGTAAACTAACAACTTTCAATCCCATTTTGGGCCCGAAATGGCTTTTATGGAGGATATATATGTTCAGTAAATAAAATTCATTCATAAAAAAAAATTGTGTTTTTTTTTTTTCATTTTTAAATTTTTTAATGATTACTGACGGGGCATTTGTCGTAACGGGAAACCAGTTTTGAACCGCTTCTTTCCCAACCACACTTTCATCCTGGTGAACAAATGAAAATCGCTTGGTACTAAATCCGGGCTGTAGGGCGGATGGCCGAATATCCCATTCGAAATTCTTGAGCGGTTCATTTTTTGTGCCGTGGTATGAGAGCGTGCATTGTCATGAAGAAAGACAATATCTGATGACAACATGCCACTGTTTTTTCCTGTATTGCTCTCCGTAGACATCCGTAGAGAGTTAATAAATTGTGAACCGTCGGCGCTTACGAATCACTTTGTTCACTTTTTCGACAACGTTGTCTGTTCATCATGGACATTAGTTCGTCCTTCCCGAAAACGCATACACCATTTTCGCACTGCACTATCACTCATAATGTTTTCCCCATACACAATTCTCGATGAATATCTGTAGTATTGTTGGCTTTTGCTTGTAAAAAACGGATAATATCAAAACTACAGCACGTAATGGCCAAACTGGTTAGGAGGTACTGGACTTCAAACAGATTAGGACGAAAAAGATCTTTTTGGTTAAGGTATACATTATATTTTTTGGGCAACCAAAAGTAACTTTTATTAGAAAAATTAAATTTATTTATTTACCAGACCTACAAGTATGAAATGCGGATTTTTTTTTAAATAAAACACATTAAACTCAAAAGAACAGTAAAAGTTTATTTATTCAAAGTATGCTCCATTAGAAGTTATACATTTTTCCCATCTTTCAGGCAATTTGTGAATACCTCGCCAGTAGAACTCTTTCCCTTTCCCCGCAAACCATTCATCTAGCCATTCTTTCACATTTTCATATGACCAAAAGTGCTGCTCGGCAAGTGCGTGACCCATCGATGCGAACAAGTTGTAATCTGAAGGGGCCAAGTCTGGTGAGTACGCGGCATGGGGTAGCACTTCCCACTTGAGTGCCTCCAATGTGTTGCAAACTGCTTTTGCCTTATATGATGGACCGTTATCGTGAAGAAAGATTACCTTGTGTTGTCTTCTTTCGTATTCTGGTCGTTTTATGAGCAGCGAATGGTTCAATTCGATCAGTTGTTGTTGGTAGCGTTGGGTATTAACTGTTTTACCAGGTTTTAACAATTCATAATAGACCACACCCTTTTGGTCCCGCCAAGTAAAGAGCATTGTCTTTTTGCCAAAGCGATTCGGTCTTGCAGATGATGTGGATGGTGAGCCTGGGTTCACCCATGATTTTTTGCGTTTGGGATTTTCAAAATAAATCTATTTTTCATCACCAATAATGATACGATGCAAAAAAAGACTTTCTTTTGTATCGTGCAAGCAAAATTTCACAACTGTTTTTGCGTTTTTCCATCTGCCTCTCATTCAATGCATGTGGAACCCATCTGCCGACTTTCTGGATCTTACCCATCTCTCGTAGGCGATTGTAAATAGCTTGTTGACTAACGCCTAACTGCTCTGCTAGTTGTTTTTGTGATTGACTATCGTCTTCCTGTAGCAATGTTTCCAATTTTGTATCTTCATATTTTTTTGGAGGTTTTCCCTGTTCTTTGTCTGTAAGATCAAAATCACCACTTTCGAAACGCCGAAACCATCGTTCACACATATCTTGCGATGGAGCATATTCACCATAAGCTTCTCGAAGCAGTTGGTATGATTCAGCAGCAGTTTTTTTCAAATGAAAACAAAACAGTAGTACTGTCCGCGAATGCTCTTTATTTGGCACAAAATTTGACATTTTTAACACAGTAAAACAAAACTATATGATCACTTTTCAAATTATAACCTATACGCATTTGACACTTAATGATAACTTAACAAAACGCCACATGTGTTGAAACTTTGAACTATACACTCTGTTTGCGCGGCAAGTTTGAAAAACATCCGCATTTCATACTTGTAGACCTGGTACATTTCCAATGTAACCATGGAGATCTTAAAAAACTTAACAAAGGTAACTTAAAAAATGACACAGATGGTTTTAGCTTCCAGCGGCCAAAAAAATAAGCGAATCGGCCTAGGCCGAAAAAGATTTACTTTTTGGCCAGTACTAGATGATAAAAAAAACTGTTCTTGATAAAGTCACCCAAAACAAATGTCAGTGTTCTCGACTCTGGTTTAAAATAAACATCCAAAATTTAAATAACAACAAATCATTATTATAAAAATAGTGCTATTAACGTAATAGTTCCTTTTTCAATCCACTAACCAAAGTGCACATCGAGTAAAAATATTGTTATACCGTATAAGCTTTAAAATTCCGAGTTAATATTTAAAGTTGAAGAGCACAATAAAGTTTAAGAATAGTACGTGCAGTAACAGTATGGTAGGATAACATAGTTTTTAAAATAAGAGCAAAGGTGATAGCATGCAAGGGCATGTCGTATCTAGATCTGTGGTGCAAGTGTGTTTGTCCATGGATTAAAGTGTTCGGATCGGAGTGTAGTGTGTATGTTTTATCGCTCCACATCTTATCTCATCGCTGCATTCGTTCGATAAGCAATACTTCACTTTATCGCCGAGCTGAGAGCAAACCACTTCACAACCCTATACTTTTATTTTTGATGAATTACACGAGTATGTTCCATCAAATGGGGTAATCTATAAAAATAAGGTCTTCAAATGTTCATCCAGACCAGTGTTCGTCAATTTGTTTCCATCAGAGATTATCAAACAGTGTTTTCTATACATAGTAAATTGATGACTTTAGCTGTCTTGTTTGTTTTTGGTTTTATTTAGTACTGGAAACCGAAACTGATTAAACGGGTATCTGGTTTCGGTTTTCGGGTAAAACTGGGTACGTAATTTTCGAGTAACCCGGTTCCAGATACTCGGTTCTGAATACCCAGTGCGGGATACCCAGTTTTAGGGTTGAAAATCAAAGCGGAACCGATTCTATTTTTGAAACCGAGTCTGGTTCCAGCGAAGTCGATTTCTTACAGTACTAGTTTTAATCAAAGCCAGAAAATAAAACCAGAACCGTACCTTTGAACCCTGAGAACAACAATGAAATATTAAAATTTTAAGGCCCAGTTTTTCCACCTTGAGTTAAACCTCTGTGTATCTGACAGATAAAGTTATGTGATTCTTTCTGTGCAGAATAAATGTCATACCGTCTTTGCATACAAATTTATCTATCGGATAGTTATCTAACGGATAATGAGACTGACGTATTGAATTCACTGATAAAGTTCCAGATAACCTTATTTGTCAGATAGTTATTTAGAGGTTTAGAAGGTGGAAAGGCTGGGCCTAACCGAAACAAACAAATAAATAAATAAATATAATAGGTTCTCAGTGCCTAAATAGGCGTATTTCGGCACAGAAGGTAAGTTCTCCGTTTCTAAAAGCCAAAACCCAAGACTTAAATTTTAAGAACCGGAATCGGTACAGGAACCAGTATTGGAATCTCGCGAAAAAAGAAGTTGATGAGAGTTCCGTCAGCTATCGTTCAATAGGCTTTCGTCAGCTCGCTGAAGCATTTTAACAATATCTTGTTACTTCCATAGTGACTTTAAAATTTTTCCAATTCTATAACACACATTTATATAAGAACGTTACAGTGGTGATACGTTTTTTGTGAACTTTAATTATGGTTAACAGGTGAGAAATTTTAACAAATATATTATTCTGAGCAAAAATAAAAAATTCTAAAAGCAAATATGAAAAATTAGTCAAAACAATTTCTTCTTTTGATTGATTTTTAAAAATAAACGATAAATTCATTGTGTTTATGAATTTTAAATTGATGTTTTTGTTAGAATTTCATAAATTAGGAAATGCAATTCATGACTTGTCGCAAGCTAGTAATAACGTCGCTGTCGGGAAATACCCGTAACTCATTTGCAGTCGAACACTGGAGTGTAGCTGGAATTTCCACTTCGTTTTATAATCACGTATCTGGATAGCAAACTTACTTTTGACACTCATATTGACAAAATCACCTCGTCAGCCCTACGTAACCTTGGTTTTATTATTAGGTCAACTAAAGATTTTACAACACCTGAAAGCGCTATTCATCTGTACAAATCACTTGTCTGCAGCAAATTAGAATACGCAAGTCTTATATGGAACCCACACTACCAAATCTACATAGATTCATCTACATGCCATTCAAAAACGTTTTGTAAAATTTTTAGATATCAATTTTAATAAGAATAATATTTGCGCTACTTATGAGGGCCGACTTAAACGTTACCATCTGTCAAGTCTTACTAACAGATGCATGTTTCTTGATATGTGCAGTCTCTATAAAATAGTCAACAATATGACCGAAAGTACTGAAATATTACAATATTTAAATTTCAATGTTCCCCAACCGATTACCAGACAAAAATACACTTTTTATATAAAAAATAGACAGTCAAACTTGGGAAATTTCTCGCCTGTCAATAGAAGCCTTGCTAATTTTAACAGAATTTTTAATACTTGTGATATTTTCTTCCTAACACTGCCAAATACAACAATTGTTTAAATTATTATTATTACTTCTTTTCTTTTCAACTATTAATAATTTTTTAATGTATTAATGTATTTTTTGTTTTACTTCTTTCTTTTCTATAATGGTTACTATTAGTTTAACCAATTAATTTGTATTTATACTTTATGTATTATGTGAAAACTTTTTTTAGGGATTTTTTCCCTGTAAGTTTTCCTATTTACAATAAAAATAAAATACATAAAAATAAAAAATGTTATATAAGGGATTTTTTTTTTAATGCACTTTTATCATTTTTATAAAGTAGGACAAGTATAATAATTTATTATTGAAAATATTATTTGAACAATAATAATAATCAATTAAAAAATAACGTCAATAAAAAAATCAAATAGGAAAATAAAAATGAACGAAAAAAAAAATGCTTGAAATGATGCATTTATGCATTTTTTTTTTTTTTTTTATTTATGAAAACAATTAAATAATAGAAAGTTTGTCTCATTTTCGCCTATGGCCAGAATGTCTATAAAACAATATTTGGCTACTGAATATACGAGTATAATGAATCTCGTATGTGGAATACGATGGAATACGAATAAACATTTCTTAAAACGGTTACAAACAACAGTTAAGTATTGTAAATTATTGGATATTTAATTTGATTAGTCAGTTTTTACCGTGCAATTAATAAAAAAAAAAAAAATTATTTACTTTAAATTGATTTTGATTTCAAAAATGTAATTGCATAACTTACTAAAACCTTGTTTAAAACCAAACAAAACAAAAATCGGATCCATGCCCTAAAGCCCCTAAATGAACATAAAACCGAATCCTTAAAAAAAATAATAGTGTTTGCCTTTTCGGGTTTTAATACTTTTATGATTAGGCTGTTTTTGCTATTTAACAAAGCGGACAAAAGTACTTAGAGAAACCAAATAACACAAAAATGTACTTCGGTAAACCAGCAAAAGAACAATATGTCCAAAGAGCCAGATATGGCTCCAGAGTTATATGTTACCGACCCTGATTTATCACAATACTATAAATAAAATGCTTTATGGTGCCGAAGAATGAAAAATGAACGATTACGAGAAGAAAAAAATTTATGTGAAGTGTAAATTTTCAAATATTTTAGGATTTCGTAGAAATTTCAAATGGTCATCGGCTTATAATAGTATTTAAATCAAAAAGTATTTAAAAAATTTTTTTTTCCAAAAAAAAACCTCGATGTTTTAAAAAACTTATCACATCAGAAATTCCGAATATGCTATTTTGGTTTACATCAATGAAGCTACGACAGCGTGACTCATTGGTAAGATACTTGGGCGCGAAATTGCAAGTATGAGGCTTCGATTTCTCAGGAAAGCTTGAATTTTAATATTAACTTCTACTTTACATATACCGTATCACTTTTCGACCTGTCATATTTTTAAACAAATGTGTTTACATTTGTTTTTATTACACCTTTTTTACATGGAAAGAGACGCGCACTAGAATTTTTTCTTAGGAGGGGCTTTGAAGCATTTTTTTTTACTTTTAAGCTTTTCCGCCGTTGTTTGTACATAATGTCTGTTTGGTGGAGTTACTTGTTATTTCAATTACTATATTGTTCACGCTATCATAAATTTATGGCTCATTGATATCAGAACTGGACGCGAAAAGATTGGGTCCTTAGGAAGGCTTGCATTTTGATAAAATTTCTACTTCAATATTTAGTAATTAAAACTTTTATCAAATAGCACTCTATAAGTTTTTACAGTAGAAATTGAATCAATTGTAAAAGGAATTAGTAACCTGATTATTTAACACAAAGGAATTAATTTTATATTTTATTCCAATTATTCTTCTGTTTTAAATTAGAATAATATGGTAAGAAAATCCGATTGAAAATTTAATAAAATTTTCTTTGATTAAAGCTGCCTTCTCTGTTAATCAATTTTTCTTTTTAATTATTCATAGTTTATTGAATTTAACAAGATTCATTTCAACTTCAAGGTAAGCTTGTTGGAATATTAATATTCAAAAATAAAGCCAAAATATTTCTAAAAAATTGTGTAAACGTAAATTTTTACTCATTGAGGTATTTTTAGGGTTTCAGTGAAGGCTCTTTTGACGCAATTTGCGCCAAAACTGTATTACAAAAACTTTAGTCCTCCACCTAGAGGGGCTGGTTTAAAAATGTACTAATTACACTGATAAACACACTATTTCTGACATGGCAATGAAAAGCTTACACACTTTATTTCGAAGTTAAAGTTGGAAACCAGGACAAAACATGAGCTCCTCATATATGCTGTAAGACGTGTGTAAGGTTGTTAACTGGTTGGTTGAAGGACACAAATCGTAAAATGCACTATGGAAATGCAAATGGTTTGGAGAGAACCAAAAGAACATATTACGGATTGCTATTTTTGCCTCACTAATGTAACAGGTATTGGACCAAAGACTAGACATACTATGCAGTATCCCACTTTACCGTCAGCTTTATGACCCGTCCAATATAATAATGGACTGCCTGTCCCAAAACGACCAGAGTCTTTAGATGAAGAAGTTCTTCTTCATCTAAAGTGGTGAATCCGCTAATTCTTCAAGTAGCCTCGCAGGATTCGTAAAATAAATCGAAACTGATTCTTTATTTAACGTACCAAAATATTCAACAGAGCCGCATCTGATATTACAGGTTGAACTTGGCTTAGTTCGAGACTTAAATCTATCAAGAGATATCGTGAATGAAGTACTTTATGACTACAAAGAAATAGGATGTAACGATTCTATCAAGACATTTCCGCCATGGAAAAGCGATATCAAGGTAAATAGAGCCCAAATTTTCTTGCTTAACACTGGAAAACATTAGTTAGGGATGCTTTTCAGCAACAAAATATCGACGTAAAACATCATAAACAACATTTTGAGGTAAGTTAAAATTAATAATACGTCTATTGCTATATTTCGTTAGAAACCAACTATACCTCATAGCAAAAATATGATGGGTGATAGAAAAAATGTGTGGCCATTTTCGGCTTTTAGGTCAAATTTTAAGTGGGATACACTAAGTTTTGTCCGTGTCACAAAAAATAAGTTCATTTTTGTTTACCAGTGTAATTAGACTACAATAACACTTAAACAATAAATATCGCTAAGATCCAACGCTTAAACTGTTCCAACTATATCACCATGCAGTCCAGACTAGTCCAGGTATTTGATAAACTAAATCAATCAGTCACCGTACTGAATTCCACTAACTAAGTATCTCTACTTGAGTTCGATCATTTGTCTAATTCTACGCTGATATTGAAAGCATGAAACTGACTTATTGACGACCTTAAATGTCCCGCTAAACTTGCTTAACTGCTTGAATAAGACTGACTTGACTAACTGTCCTTAAAGACTACTTGAGTTTCACTGCCTAAATAATACTGCCCTACTCCAGCAGGTCGCGAGTCTCAAAGCAGCCCCTAAATAGTTCCAAAGCTTTCAAGAACCTTCGGGCAACTCAATGTTCAATGTTTGCCGTACGCTTCAAGGCTATGGTATTCTTTGGCAGGGTCGTATTCGTAATATTATCTACCGTTTAGGTAAACATACATAAGCATATGAGTGATGACATCTTACTTAAACCCATTTAGTGTTTAGGTAACGTCATCTTACTCTCTACAGGTACAGGTTTTTACCTGTTTGACGAAGTAGGGTTTTTTTTTTTCTTTTTGCCAAATAAAAATCTCATAAAATGTATTTTTACGTAACATCCTGTATTTGAAATAATGTAGAATTAGAACGGCACCTCACGTTTTTGTAGAGCTTCGGTCTCCCCTTGTTTAATTTATTGAATTACTTAATGGATCAGCTAATGAGTTTAAAAATTTACAGAGCTCTCGTTAAACAGACCCAAATTAATTAACAGCGATCTCTTTATTCTTTTCCAACATCACCCATTACCCGACTGTCGCCCTCAAAGTAAAATACACAATTAATATTTATTAAGTATCGATATTAAGAAATATCAGCTGTTGTTTCTTTTTGTGGCAAAATTATCAGATTTTTCATAACATTTTATATAAATATTTTTTTTAAATTTTCAACCACGACCTAGAAGCACTAATGAAAATATTCAGCTCATTTGGGCTAAGGTTGCAGAAAAACAAGAAATTTCGACCAAAAGACTCAAACTGGCACACGAAAAGTTTTATTGCGAATGATCGAAATGGTTATCACAATGTAAAGGAATTAATTTTGGTATTGTTTCATAATTAATTATACAAGGTGTCTCAAAAGAAATTTTATATTTAGTGGATCGATTAAAAAAAAAGTAAGCCGTATATAGAAAAAATGTTTATTAATTATTAAAATACACTTTTTGGGGATTTATTTCTTAAAAATAATATCGTCTAAATGTAGACCCTCGCGTTCTCGGCACTCATTTAATCGAACAGTAAAATTACTTATGACGTCTCGGCAGGTGGACTCAGGGATGGCTGCCATTTCGTGACGGATATTTTCTTTCAAATGCGCCAGTGAAGTCGGTTTATTGGCGTAAACTTTAGATTTAAGATAACCCCATAAGAAAAAGTCCATAGGGGTTAAATCTGGACTGCGTGGAGGCCAATTTATGTCACCTCTCCGGGAGATCAATTTGCCTGAGAAAATTTCACGAACACGTGGCAGAGACATATTGGACGTGTGTGAAGTTGCTCCGTCCTGTTGGAACCATGTTCTTTGGTTATAGCCAGGAAAGTTTTGCAGTTCATGTACCAAGAAGTTGTCTAACATCTCCACATAATGCTCTGAATTCACTGTAACTGCACGCCCCCTTTCGTCTTCAAAAAAGTAAGGGCCGATAATTCCTCGCGCCGACATCGCAGCCCATACGGTCACTTTAGGCGAATGTAGGGGTTTCTGATGTTTGCGTTTCGGATTCGTTGCACTCCAGTAGCGGCAGTTCTGCTTATTTACGTGGCCATTAAGATGAAAATGAGCTTCATCCGAAAACATAATGTTGGTAAACGTTGAAAATCGCTCAATCACCTGATTTACGAAATTAAGCCTCTGACTGGCATCTTGGGGCTTTAATTCTTGCACCAATTGAATTTTGTAGGGGTGCAGCTTAAGGTCTTTGTGCACAATGCGATGTATGATCTATGCACATTTAAAGCACTTGCGCGCTTCCGAATTGAAAGGTTCGGGTCGTCACGAACAGACTGATTAACATTCTCCACGTTTTCTACCGTTCTTGATGACCTAGGTCGCCCGGATTTTGATTTATCCAGCGTTGTACCAGTCTCTTCAAACTTTCTAACCCAATGTCGAATGAGAGGAATGCTTGGCGCATCATTTAAGTGGCGAAAACCTCGAATAGTGCAGAATTTTCTACGCGCTACAGTCGCCGAATCACCGTTTTTGTAAAACTCTCGCACGCATAACGCGCGGTCTGCTTTCGAGAAACGCTCCATAGCGACTCAATTCCCAAGAGCCAGGCTACCGATTGACATATCCCCGCGCCCCTCGGATACGTTGCGTTCACGCAGTAAGCTAAATAAATATAAAATTTCTTTTGAGACACCTTGTATATGTCAAATTAATAGATTAGATGTATTCGGGCTATGTGGACAGCAATTCATTTTTGTCTTGAAATATAAACATTTGTTTGGTTATTTTTCTAGGGAGTTTATATTATTGAATGTATAATCTGTCTCAATTTGTAATACGAAACTATGGTCTATTTCAAAGTAGAAAAAAGTAGATAGCGCTGCGAACCGAGTACGATTTACACTGATCAAATACAGTATAGCGGGAAATTTAAAATAAGTTACAACTAGGGCATGAGCGTAGCAACTGGGTTAGCAAGCGATTTTTTTTTTAATATAAAAAAGATTAATAAGATATTGAAATAAACAAGGCAGATAATACACTTACGTTATTTATACGACATAAATTTAGTTAAATGTGAAATTTGAAAAAGTTAAAAAAATATTCATTTTAAAAATTATGTACTATATATAAAAAGAGAGATTTGGCTAAAAGAGTTTAAACAAAGCAATAAAACAAACAATATTTCTTCAGAGCTAAAGTTTATTATTTAAATAATTATTGTAAATAAAAATTAAAAATATATGTATATATGAAGGTCTAAAAATTATATCAATAACTTTTTCTGTGGGTACAATAAGCGGGGCAGTCTTTTGGCCTCACATTAGTCCTCTCTCTTGACCTGTTAAATGTCAAGTGTCAAAAAAAATTTATATGTAAGATAACCTAAAAAATATATAACTACGTAAAAACAAATTACATGGAGAATTTTCTCCATAAAATCTACGCCAAGAATATAAATAAAAGTCTAAATATGTAAATAATAACAAAATATATGAGAAAAATTAAATAACATAAATAATATATATTTCCAAAGTACGACACTGAACATCTGTCAACTTGGACTAAAAACAATATTTTTACAGTGTAATAGGGATGACGATCTAAACCAATCCGAAGCAAGGACAAACAGCTCCTATCTTCTTACACACATTTTTCTACTTTGAAATAGACCATAGATCTGGTTAATTTAGTGACTGTTGTGGTGTAAATAGACTTTTGTAGAATCATGTGAACTTGTAAATCTGGCTTTTAAAAGTACGGTTAAGTTTCATCATATTGAGGTTATTACTAAATTGACATGTCAAATATTTTGAATGTATAAGCTGTTCACTTTTGTAAGAACAAACTAAGAGGGAATTTTGTTTTCAATAGTTTGCACCTTTGAAGCTGTATGTCAGGTTGGTATTAAAAAATGTCACTTTTTTAAAATGTCGATCCATTTGACATATGTCATAATGAAAAATTATATTTTAATTATAATGATCATAACCTTATCAACCTAAAGTCGGTTTTACAGCGTAATGAATATTTTTAACTGACATTTAAAGTCAGTAACACACCATAAAAGTAACCAAAATAACCAGATCTAGTGTGTTCTTACAAAAGTGAATAGCTTATATATATTAATATTTATTTCATCAAACTTTCGATTATTACTCGTATAATAGTAAAAAAATATTACGATTATCAATGAAATATCGGGATAAAATATAAAAAACAAAAATACATATTATATAATAATAATTTATCATTTTATTCTGCTGTCCTTAAAATCTAATTCTTGTTTTGCAAAATTTAATAACATATTTAAACAAAAATATAAATTTTTTGAATGTAAATCCTAAATTTTTCTCTGCAAATCTTTCCGAAACATGTAGTCTGTGGTTCTATCTTTTTTCTTATTATTACCTCTTCCCATGTTCATCGGTCTTAAATTTTTTACACCTTCATTTAAAATTTTTATTACTTCTCCTTCAGAAATCTAAAGAAATTGAAATGGGTAAATTATTTTATATTTCACAACAAAAAGGACACCAAGATTTACTGAAAAAATATCTGCCACAAGGTTTATAATTTCGCCCCTTTTTAATTTTGTTCCATTTCTTTCTAAAAGTTTTCCATAAGCGTTATATATATGTTTTTTTGTATATTTATCTAATTGTTGTCTCTTATGTATATTTTCCGATGTTATGTTCTTATTTTGGTTGTATAAAAATACTTTTCAATTAAAAAATAAATTGACATAAAATTTAATGTCAAATATGAATTGTCAAATGTTTTAAAAGGTGCCATTTCAGCAGTACCACCCTAAGATGATATTTTAAATAGACAACATAAAAAATGAAATTTTCCTCTTAGTTTCGTATTACAAATTGAGACAGATAATATTAACTGTCGTCTGGATGGTCGGGATGATATTTTACTGTTTTACAGTGCCCGTCTCTCGGTGCAGTTCAATTTATACAGTCACGAAGTTATAAGCTGTTCACTTTTGTAAGAACACACTAGATCTGATTATTTTGGTTACTTTTATGGTGTGTTACTGACTTTAAATGTCAATTAAAAATATTCCTTACGCTGTAAAACCGACTTTAGGTTGATAAGGTTATGATCACTATAATTTTTCATTATGACATATGTCAAATGGATCGACATTTTAAAAAAGTGACATTTTTTAATACCAACATGACATACAGCTTTAAAGGTGCAAACTATTGAAAACCAAGTTCCCTCTTATTTTGTTCTTACAAAAGTGAACTGCTTATACTACAAGTTAAGAGTTCATTTTAGACAGCCATATATATAGGTAAAACATATTTTTTAGAATGTTCGGTCGAGTAAAATGTAACAAATATTTCTGTACTTATAGAGTGCATATGTTAGTTAGTGTAGTAAAGAATGGAGAGACAATATTTCGAAAGTTGGGAGAGACAACCGGTTTTCTGAAATGCTAGAGAGGATTGATGTCCGGTGGATACATTAGTGTCTGTGTGTTATAGAGTCTCGAGTGTTTCTGAATGTGTGTAGTGTAAATATTAAAGCATGTGAATATTAAATCCATAATCATAATTAAAGTAGGTAAGTTAAAATATCGAGTTTAATTCAACAACTCTTAACTTCTTCCTAAGAATTATTTCAGCCAGTCAGCGGACATGGGATGTTCATATCTGTAACCGCTCTCAGATTTTGAACTCATTATGTCGAAGACCTGGAGTTTGAGGGATGTATATAGTAAGTACAAATGAAGTATATCAATGTTGTGGCGCACAATGCGCGTTGGTTGGGTAAGAGTACAGTGACTGTATAAAGACAGTGTGGCCATACGATGGTCTCATTTTCTATTGGTCGAGCTGAAGTCCGCCATGTTTCTTCCAACTTTGTTACAGATTATATATGGTTTACATGTGTTTAGCTTGTGTTTCAACAGATTTAAGTGATATTTTCAAATATTATACGTATATTTAGACGTTTAATAGTGAATATTGTTGTGTTTGTGATGAGTAATGTAGATAATGTAAACTGTGCACATATTTTAAATTGTTACAAATTAAAATTAAAAATAAGGAAACGTTTTGTTATGTTTAGGTTAAAAATTGCTGGGAAAAAAGGCTAAATGAACATAAAAAAACATTATGCCAGTAAATCATGGATAAATGGATGGTTTCACAATTATAAGAAGTATTTACTTTCATTAATTTTAATGTTATTCCATACTGATTTCATTTTATTTTTCACCTGACCATAATTTTAGTTGAATAAATGCATAATTGATAATATATACATCAGTTTTCTTTATTAATATATCATTTATACCATGAGTTCAAAAAGAAATTGCATAAGGGTTGGCTATGGAAAATAAAAGTAATGTCAACAGAAAGCTTTAGAATTAATTTACTGTCTGAATTAATTAAATCACTCTTGTTGTCATAAGTTATTTATTGTTACATAAAGCTTGTAGTATACATTATTTTATTTTTCCATAGCCAACTCTTATGTAATTTCTTTTTGAAGTCAGGGTATATAACATGTTCTGCTTATTCTTTTTTAATATGAAAATATCCTTTTTTTTTTATATAAACATGCGTTTTTCAATACTATTTCGAGATATTTTAAAAAGACACATTTGTGCAAAAAAGAAATTGTATAACACAACAAACACAGGAAATACGACGGGATGTATAATTCACCCCGTTTGTAGATTCACACCTTCAGGGGTTGATTAGGCAAAATCCTGAAATAAGTTTTTCGGCATTTGTATGAGTAATCTTTGTAAGCAAAAACCAAGTCGGTATCTTATTGGTCCTAAGAGATATTAAGGAATCCTTGAAATCACATGTCACCCTTTTTCCCCCTTTGGGGCTGAAATTTATAAAACTGTCATTTCGAAATATTTTAAAAATACACCTATGTGCCAAAAAGTAATGTTACATCTCAACAATCACAGGAAATACGACGGGATGTATAATTCACCCCAATTGTAGATTCACCCCTTTAGGGGTTGATAAGAACAAAATCCTGAAATTAGTTTTTCGGTATTTGTATGGGTAATTTTTGTAAGCAAAAAGCAAGTCGATATCTTATTGGTCCTAAGAGATATTAAAGAATCCTTGAAATCACATATTACCCCTTTTCACCCTTTAGGGGTGAAATTAAAAAAAACTGTCAAAACCATTTCGAAATATTTTAAAAATACACCTATGTGCCAAAAAGAAACCTTAGAACTCAACAAACACAGGAAATACGACGGGATGTAAAATTCACCCCGATTGTAGATTCACCCCTTTAGGGGTTGATTAGGGCAAAATCCTGAAATAAGTTTTTCGGCATTTGTATGGGTAATCTTCGTAAGCAAAAACTAAGTTGATATCTTATTGGTCCTAAGAAATATTAAGGAATCCTTGAAATCACATGTCACCCCTTTTCACCCTTTGGGGCTGAAATTTAAAAAAACTGTCAAAACCGTTTCGAAATATTTTAAAAATACACCTATGTGCCAAACAGTAATGTCACATCTCAACAATCACAGGAAATACGGCGGGATGTATAATTCGCCCCAATTGTAGATTCACCCCTTTAGGGGTTGATAAGGACAAAATGCTGGAATTAGTTTTTCGGTTTTGTATGGGTATTTTTTGTAAGCAAAAAGCAAGTCGATATCTTATTGGTCCTAAGAGATATTAAAGAATCCTTGAAATCACATATTACCCCTTTTCACCCTTTAGGGGTGAAATTTTAAAAAACTGTCAAAACCATTTCGAGATATTATAAAAAGACACCTATGTGCCAAAAAGAAACCTTATAACTCAACAAACACAGGAAATACGACGGGATGTAAAATTCACCCCGTTTGTAGATTCACCCCTTTAGGGGTTGATTAGGACAAAATCCTGAAATAAGTTTTTCGGCATATGTATGTGTAATCTTTGTAAGCAAAAACTAAGTCGATATCCCATCGACCCGAAGAGATATTAAAGAATCCGTGATAACCCAATACAAATCTGGAATAAACATGGCGGCTACAGTTCATATGGCCACACTGTCTTTATACAGTCACTGTAGGTAAGAGACGCTAGCGTCACGATGCTACATAGGTCTATGAATGAGATCGAAGGATCTGTCACAAGAGATGAAAAACAATTCTGCATCGATAATAATACATGTTGATACGACCTACAGAATTGCAGGTTAAATGCGAGATAAAGGGCGCGTTAATCCAGAGCAGACGAGTACTAACAAACATATAAAAGAATAGGAAGAGTTCCAGCGTATTACACTTCGGGGGGTTGTTGCCGAAGACATGTACAAGTGGTGGTTGACCCAAGGAGTAAAGGTATACGAAAGGGTCCACGCAGTGATTCTGGAGGATTAAGAACCAAAAATTCTCCTCTTGAAGCCCTAACCTGGCTAAATGATAAAATGATGAATGCTACTCACAATGGTGTGTGAATTCAAATGTAAAGTTGTAATACAATATACAAAATTTTATTAAACAAATTTGCCGTAACTAATAAACTTTGAACAATTATTATGTGTCAAGTAAAACGTATAACATAAATAAATTGACTCTAAATTACAAAGAATATAAAAATTTAAATTATTAGAAATTAGGTTAAGACCAAAGTAAATAAACAAATGCGCACGCAATTACGACAGAAACGTTCTGTTCTGTCGCACAGTACACAATGAAATTTATATTCAAATGAAAAATTTTACTCACGCTCTCTGTATAATAAATATACAGTCTGTTTCAAACGCTTAGGCGGAACTAAATGGGAATTTCGTTCTTTTAGGTTGTCACGACAAGGGACCTTGCTTGGGTTATTTCATTTTTCACGTTGCAATGTCAAAATTTAAAATTACAACAATGAAACCATGGAAACGAATGACCTATGTCAAAATTAAATTATTTTTTAATATATTTTAATGATAAAAAAATTAATAAATGGGAAATTTATATTAAGAATGACACAAAAAATCAAAATATAAAGAAAATGACAATTTAAAATAATATTAACCTTAACAAAAAATGTGTATTGTAAGTATGATTTACAAAGCTTAAACAAAACGGTCGAGAAGCACGATTTAAACGATGAACGTAACTAGATTGCAAAATTTAGTTCCGCTTAACCGTTTGGAACAGACTGTACATACAGATCAATTCGGTAAAAAGTTACTATAATAGTTACCGTGTAGTAACGTTACTACAAGATAACTTTTATAGTGACTTTAATAGGAACTTTAACATTTTTCGTATTCTGTAATATCCAACTATAGGGACGTCGCTATGAAAGTTATATCGTAGTGACAGTTACTGAGAAAAGAATGAAGTTAATTACAGAAGGGCAACACGCATGCGCATTGGTGGTATACAGATGACAGTTGAGGTTAAAAATGTCAAAATATTGTATTGCTTACATTATTTTATATATATATATAAAATAATAAATAATAGCAGGGTGTTAGCTCTGATTTGAAAAACTTGAGTTGTTAAAATTCAATACAACATTTATTTCTTTAATATCCTATATTTCGGCAATTTTATTCCATGCCTTCATTCAGGGATTTCTATAAACAATTATAAATTGTAAGTTACAAATGTAAGTACATAGATTTAATAATTAAATCTATGTACTTACATTTGTAACTTACAATTTACTGTATGAAGGCATGGAATAAAATTGCCGAAATATAGGATATTAAAGAAATAAATGTTGTATTGAATTTTAACAACTCAAGTTTTTCAAATCAGAGCTAACACCCTGCTATTATTTATTATTTTGCATTTCAATGAAGTAGCTCGTTATACTTCCTCGCAACTATATATATATATATATATATATATATATAAAATATTTTATTGCCAGGCAATTAAGGTACAAATTTAAAATATAAAATTACATGGTGGTTATACATATGCCTAATTGTATTTCTATGTATTCAAGTATAAATATTTTATTATTATTTAACAATAGTGTTTAATACTATGTTACCAAACACAATTAGTTACGCCGGGAAAAAGGGCAAAACCCAGCACTTTGTATAATATATATTATGGTATATACATTTATAACATATAAAAAAAAAGAGTGAAAAAATTAAAATTAAAAAAATGCAAAGACAAATTCTCGACAATAGAACCACTGGCGCCGGCGGGTGGGATTTGGGGGTTAGAACCTCCCATGAAGCTGGATTTTTTATTACTTCGATGTATTTTCCATGTTTTGTCATTACTTCCATACGTGTCATTTTATAACCCTCCCCCGTCATGAAACTATTTTTGCGTCAATGAATAGAACTTTTGTTAATTTTTTTAAAAACGAAAACTATTTTTTTTAATAATTTAAAAAAAGTCTAATATTAAAAATGTGGAATTGGAAAAGACTTTTTGATCTTTAATATATTTCATCTCCTGCAATATAAACATTTACCTACACTCAGACAGACATATTTTATATATGTTTAATTTATATAATTTTCTTTACTAATCTTCTTCATTTTCTATTATATCTAAAAATTACACTTAAAATCAAATGTCCGCCATTTTATCTTCATAAGAATTAGGTTATTACTTATAAACACCAGCATTTGGTAGTTACTATGATAGGAACTTTTATAGTAACATGTTACTAAATATTGTAGTAACTTTTGTCTTACGGAATATGAAATACCCCAAAATTACTATGCTAGTAACTAACCTTGCTTATAGTGACAAATATAGTTACTATGATCATAGTAACTGAGTTACAGAATTGATCTGATAGTGATACTAAGCGTGGAATAAAGTTATAGATGGCTCCAGGATTCCAGAATAAAACACGACTATTTCCGTCTGGATTGGGCGATGTCCATGAATTACTTGCAGTGCTACCCTGAATCAGGCCGGTTTCGTAGAGTCATAAATTTTTGCGCGCACACAAAAATTGATGTTACACTCAGTACAGACACTGATATTGTTTCTGGATGAAAAATATTAAAAGGTAATTGATAATTACGTTTATAAATTGACTGGTAGTCTCGACGTTTGTAAACGTAGCTCGATGCACACTAGGGTCACAAAGCCCTATTTTTTCAAACACAACCTGGTGAAACTTATGCACTTACGTTTGTATTTCTCTAGATGATAAGCCAAAGATAACTGATAACTGCTTTTAAAAGAAACGTCTAGCGGTTTAGACTGTAGGAAACATCCTTGCTCTTCTCGTTTGCCGTGCGAGAATTCTGGTTTTTAGCAGAACTATTCAGGTTTAAAATAGTTCATACAAACTAAAAACGCCATAGGGGGGAGGAAAGAGAAAGAATATAAGATGGGAATGGTCAGGGACAGAAATTGAAGAGGTAAATAGTATGAAGTACCTCGGATATGTTCTAACGAGGGACAACAGAGCAGAGCAGCATGTTAGAGAAAGGGTGAAGAAAGCTAGAATTGTTATGGGGAAGCTATGGAGCATAGGAGAGAGGAGGTTTGACGACGATATCAGGTGGAGAATGAAATTGTTTGACGGGATTGTGAAGAGTATCCTCATGTACGGAGTAGAGATCTGGGGATGGAAAGAATGGGAGATAGTAGAAAGGGTACAAGAGGGATACATGAGAAGGATTATGGGATTAAACAGAACGACACCAGGATATAAAGTGAGAGAGGAAATGAAGAGGGAAAAGCTGAGAGTAGGAGCCGGGGCGAGGGCGGCGAAGTATGAGGAGAAAATCAGGAGGGACGAAAGAAGGAAGATATTAAGAGAAGGCTGGGAAGAAAGAATGAAGGAAGAACAAAAAGGTAAACTGTCGGAATGGGGAGAAACAAGGAAAGAGTACTATTGGAGATGTGGGATGGACATAAGGGAAGCTGAGCGAAAGAGAAATGGAGGAAGAAACATAGTAGAAGAATTGAGAAGGAGAGACAAGGAGGTACAGGAGCAGGAAAGAACAGTAAGAATAGACAATTCAAGGAATGTGAAAAGGTATAGGGAGATAAGGACGGTAGGAATACCTAAATATTTGAAAGGGAGGAGAGGAAAGGCAGGGGGCAGAGTTAGAAGGATTGCCAGATTAAGATGCGGAAATGAAGAACGGAGTAGTAAGTATTGGGCAAAACCAGAGGATAGGGTATGCAGAATGTGTAGAGAGGAGGAAGAATCCTTGGAACATCTTACAAAAAGATGTGGAAAGATGACAAAATGGGACGGAGAGATAAAGGAGCTGTTGAGTGAAGAAGGAAAGGGAGAAAGGTGGGTGAGAGTACTCGAGGAAAGAAGGAAGGAATGCGGAGAGGTAATACAGAACTGAGTACAGAAAGAAAGAGGCAAAGGAGGAGGAAAGAAAAGAGGGAAGAGAAGCGAAGAAAGAGGGGAAGAAGAACTGGAGTCAAGAAGGACGGAGACCAGAGACGGAAGCCGAAAAGAGATTACGAAGAAAGAGAGGAACACCGGAAGCAGAAAGTAGAAGAAGATGAAGTAGAAAGAAAATCATAAAATGTATATTATATTATTTTATTTTATTATTATTATGATTATTTTTCTCATGTAATAGTTAAAACCCTATACGCCGCAAGGCCTAGGGGAAATAAAGAATTATATATAACTAAAAACGCAATGATATGTGTAAGAAATGTAAATTACCAAGGCGGTAATTTTAAATACGTTTACAACGTGGATGGTCGCAATAAATATCATATTCAAAATAACGCAGCCAACCGTGACTCTCATTCATGAGAGGGCATAGCTTTAATAAAATTACTGAACATTTTAACTCCTATGCAATTTATGGATTACCTGTAGAAATTTAAATAATTCTAGAGTCTATAAAGTTTAGAATTATCCAAATATTATTCCTGCGCTACTGGTATCGATAAAATATAACCTATAACTTAACACGCTATCGTTTTTAGAAACACTTGCTAATGACGACTGAAGCTCGCTCTGGTGGTAAAAACTGACGTAAAAACTTCAATCATTATTGCATCAAGTGCAGTTAGGTCACGTGACCGGTAGCAATGAACGCGATCGCTGTTCCCTCTTACGACTATATTAACTATTATATTGTAATCCTCTTGTCAGGCTTAGCAAATTTTAGCTTAAGCCGATTACGTGCTAGTTGATATAGGTTTTTGTTCTCTGTTTAAGAATGGGAGTATGTTATGTTTAATCCAGAGAGATTAAACAGTTTTTGTTGTAAGTTATTCTATCAATATCAGCTTAGTAAGACTTGTGTAAGTGTTTTTGTTGCTCTGTCCTTCAGATTCACAGAACATGACAGGGTAAAAATTATATCCGTTATGAAAAAATCGGAAGCTGGGAGAGTGGGTTTCCAAGGCGGATGTAACCTGCGGTCCTGGGGGTCTTTCAAATAGAGCGCCTTTTTAGGGTTTTGTAGGTATGACCAAAAAACCCTTATACCGTCATTTTGTCGTCTGTCTGTCTGTTCGGTAAAAATTGTAGCCAAACGGCTAAACCTAGAGAGTTGAAATTTGGCATGCTTGTACAACTCTTTAACCCGCACATAGGAAAAATACTAAAACATATCTCCCTAAAAATATAAACAAATATATGCTCATCGAAAAAAAAATATATTTTTTTACAATTCTGTGTAGGTATCAAATGAAAGCCCTTGGTACGTGGATTAACGATCAAAATTTTATTTTTGCAAAATAAATTATTTTGAGACGATTTTTGCCAAAATTGTGCAAATAAATTTTGTCCCACACCCTGTAGCCCAGATGGTTTAAACTAAAAATCTGAAAAAATTCTCAGTAATGTACATTGGTGTGAACCGGAATACTACAACAGGAATTTTTGATCAGATTATGTTTTCGGAAAATAACGCATTTTTTGTGTTTTTAAGTAAAATATGTAATATATTTAATCCGCTATTTAACATAGTAAAGGAGTGACCTGTATAGCACAGTGGTAGCGTTCTCGCTTAGTGAGTTGAAACTACTGTAAGAAACTGTGTTTGAATCCCGTCAATTTTTATTTTTTCAGTTTTTTTTTGCATTTTTATCTTGTTTAAATTATTTTGTCAAAATTCTAGTTATATTTTGGAAAATATTGCATTTAATTTTTAAAAGCGTAAATTTAATAACCAGTGGTAAGCGTTGAAATTATAATTTAATTCTATATTTGAAGGTATCAGAGGGCGAGGCTTATGATTTAAGCAACCAATGGAAGCCATAATTTTCAAAATCTTAATGAACCTTGCTATATAAAAAAAAAAAAATACTGCACATATTTAGAAACTTAAATAATGGTATTAGGCATTCGAATTAAAATTCATAAAAATATATTTAAGAGTAGTTGCTATCTTTATGTCCAGGTAAAAATAATAAATACTATAAAAAAAAATAGAATTTACTATTAAAATTTAATTTTTTACTATAATATATGTAGAGGATTGTTAAAGGTAAGAATTCAATTTTTTTAATTTTAAAAATATTGAACAGAATAAAAATAAAATAGGATTATCAAAAGTTGCTATCTTTATGGCCAATACTGTATATATATATATATTTTCTCTCTTTTCTATCATATTTAATATTGTATTTTCATTTTTCAATTTTTTCAAATACTTTTCTACTTTTGTTCATTGAATTTATCATATATGTACTGACAAATGTAAACGTCGTAAGATGTCTAGCATGAAATAAATATTATTATTATTATTATTATTATTATTATGTAAAGCCCTTTGGCTACAATTTTTACCGTACAGACAGACAGACAGACACATGAGTGACGTTATATGGTTTTTTTTTGTGGTTATATCTACAAAATCCTAAAAAACATGGTTAGCAACCTTAAATGCGCTTGTATAGGTTAATAAGTTATAAAAAATAAAACAGTGAGAATTTAAGTAAATTCGCTCTGCTCCTTAAACTATCTTACTACCACTCAACCACTATAGTTTAATGGAACCTCAAGCATAACAACTTTTTAACTAGTATTCAAAAGATTATTTTAGTATATTTTAAAATTTTAAAGCACATTTTTATTGGATTTTTTCTAATATAATTATTGCATGAAACTCATAAATCGTGTTTTTATGATAAAACTTTCTTTTAATTTCCATAATTTTCCTATTTTTTCGTCCCTATTTCTATATTAAGAGTTGATGTAAAAACTTATGAAGTGGCCATAATTTAGTGATTATAAACGTGTTGGAAATTATGCAAGCATATTTACGGCGCGGTAATGCGGGTTGCCCGCCTCTGATTTAGACAGGGGTTATCAACGGTGGTTTAGTAGTTTTTGTCGGCAAAAACCGCTCGTAATTTATTTCACTATTATTATGTTAACAGCCTTTTTGTTTAATTTCAGTTTATTGATGTGTTAAATTTAGTTAATTGTTAGATTATTCCAGAGGTAATTTGGGGTGAAAATTTACAGGGAGGTTAAAAAGGAAGTTTTGTAATTAATTTTACAATTTATTAGTTTATAGGATTTCTTAGGTAGTGCCAGATTTATGTATAGACCTTGTTAGATCCGGAACTAGGGTCCCACGTTTCTCCTTTTCCATTTCTTTTGCCTGTATGTCTGTATCTTTGTCTGTCTGTCTGTCTGTCTGCCTTCCTGTTCGGTAGCAATTTTAGACAAACGGTTTAACAAAGTTAAAATTTTGCATGCTTGAGCAACTCTTTGAACCACATATAGGAAAACTACAATGAGTTAAGAAAAACAGATCGTGGGAAAGATTTTATATATGTATTTTATATATAGATTAATTATGTGTTAAATGAAAAAATTAATATTTTTTTAAATTTCTGAGTGGGGTATCAAATAAAACCTCTTAATGATTGAATAAACAAACAAATTTTTATTTTTGATATATAAATTTATTTAATGGGATTTTCGCTAAAAATGTAACTAAAAACATTTGTCCCCACTTTACTTACCAGACGGATTCGTCTAAAAACCTGAATTTTTTTTCAATAATGAATATCGAAACGAACCTGAATAGTTCAACAGGAATTTTTGTTCCGCTCATTTTTTAGGGTTTTGTAGGTATGACCAAAAAACCCTTATACCGTCATTTTGTCGTCTGTCTGTCTGTCTGTCTGTCTGTTCGGTAAAAATTGTAGCCAAACGGCTTAACCTAGAGAGTTGAAATTTGGTGCTTGTACAACTTTTTGCCCCGGACATAGGAAAAATACTAAAACATCTAAACTACATATCCCCCTAAAAATATAAACAAATATGTGCTCAACGAAAAAAAAAAATATATTTTTTTAAAATTCTGAGTAGGGTATCAAATGAAAGCCCTTAGTACGTGGATTAACGATCAAAATTTTAGTTTTGCAAAATAAATTATTTTGATGCGATTTTTGTCAAAATTGTGCAAAAAATTTTTTGTCCCACACCCTGTAACCCAAATAGTTTAAACTAAAAATCTGAAAAAATTCTAAGTAATGTATATTGGTGTGAACCGGAATGGTACAACAGGAATTTTTGGTCAGATTATGTTTTCGGAAAATAATGCATTTTTTTGTGTTTTTAACCAAAATATGTTAAATATTTAATTCGCTATGTAACCAAGTTGATACATCAGCGCTCATAGCGATGTGCGTTTAGTCATTGGTTTTATAATTTGTCAGGTAACTTGCAAACTAGAGTTCGAATCCTGTCAATTTTAATTTTTTTGTTTTTTTTTTTTGTAGTTATCTTTTGTTTAAATTATTTTGTCAAAATTCTAGTTATATTTTGGTAAATGCTGCATTTAATTTTTAAAAGCGTAAATTTAATAACCAGTGGTAAGTGTTGAAATTATAATTTAATTCTATATTTGAAGATATCAGACGGCGAGGATTATGATTTAAGCAACCAATAGAAGCCATAGGCGCAATTTTCAAAATCTTAATGAACCTTGCTATGTAAAAAAATACTGCACATATTTAGAAACTTAAATAATGGTATTAGGCATTCGAATTAAAATTCATAAAAAAATATTTTGACATAAAATTTGTTTTGGCATCCCAAATAATCATCATTCAGTTATTAAATACCTGCAAAACCCTGAAATATGTGAAAATTCACACTTCACATCAATTTTTTAAAAATATCGAAAATTTTGTGCAATTAAAAAAAAATTAAATGATTAATGATATCAAATAAAGCTCTTAAGACATAGATTAAGGACGGGTAGTTTTTTGAATGTTTCTATTTTAATGCGATTTTTACAATTTATGTTTTAAGAAACCCTGTGTTCCGCATGAGGTTCTTTTTATATATATTAGGATTCTGACCAGTTCCTGGACGTCCTTTGTAATATGTTATAATAGGAACTATAACTTGATGACATATATGTGAAAGATTGTAAATAAACGTGTTAATAAATGCTTATTTGTGCTTGGATTTTTGTGTATTAATTGATATTATTACAAACCAGTGTTGTAATAGACACATTTGAAAATATATCTAGATACAGATACAGATACTTGAGGAAAACTGTATCTAGATTTTAAAAAGTAAATTTTAAAAAGTATCTAGATACAGATACATTTTTTTTACAATGTATCTAGATCAGGGATGAGCAACCTTTTTTTACTACGGGCCAACTAGAAATTTAAAAATTTCCTGCGGGCCGCATACGAAATTTATTAAAATATGAACACAAGATGATAAACACAAATTATCTATTTATTAACAAAATAACAAAGTTATTAAAAAAAAAATACACAAATGACACATATAATAGAAATGCTAGGTATAAAAAAACAGTCAAAGATAATTATTATGGGGAAAAAATCATAAACAAATTTTAATGAGAAGTTTGGCATTGCTTCTTTGCAACCAATTGCTCTATATTGCTCTTATTTATGCTTTAAAATATATATGTATATTTTGTAATTTAATGGCCTTTTTTGAAATTTGACAGACAAAAGCTTTGACGGACCGCACGAAAAAGTACGCCGGGCCGTATGCGGCCCGCGGGCCGTGGGTTGCTCATCCCTGATCTAGATACTTCAAGATACTTTTAAGATACTTTCGGAAAAATGAAAACACCACAAAAAAAAAGAAATAACTAGAGCAAGGAATATATTTGTTCACAATAAAAAATAAGTTATGCACTATTATTACTCTTAAAATAAACACAAATAGCCTTTGAAGCTGTGTGTCAGAAATATTAACTAACTATATACCTATGTAATCTTTATTTATTATTTTTTTAAATTTATTCAGAGCTGGAAATACAATTACACTTTATTAAAATTTTATAGATAAAAATAAATTAAATAAATAAATAAATTATAAGTTTGAGAATTATGATAAAATACAAGTTCTATATATAATTAATTAAATTTTGGAAAACATACTTTTATTTTTTTCCTTTTTTTTAAATAAAAAATAAAAGACCTTGAAAAAGACAAAATAGGAAAGTATCTGAAAAAAGTACCTGAAATACAGATACTTAGATACTGATTTAAATATCTAGATACAGATACAGATACATATTTTAAAATGTACCTAGATACATTACAACACTGTTACAAACGCTATAAAGCGTTTACATATATAGAATACAAATCTGAAAAAATTCTGAGTAATGTACATTAATGTGAATCAGAACAGTACTACAGGAATTTAAGGTCTGATAATTATTTCGGAATTTATCGATTTTTTGCAGCACTGTGCTTAGAATATTTATCTAACTGACTAAAACTGGATACCTATAGCTGGATCAAGGATAAAGGAGCATCTCAACAACCTTTGTTATCTCTATATGGAAGCACGTTGATATTATTTTAATAGTTATCGAAATTTATTATTTTAAATATGTACCCACAATTTGTTATCACTGAATAAATAACTACAAAACTCTGAAATGTGTGAAAAATCACAGTTCTTTTTTTTTGTGCATTTCTTAAAAAAAACCTTAATCCGGTACTGCTCTTAGATCTAACCAAGAAATCTTTATACTGTTACTCATGTGTCTGTCTATATCAGCGTTTCCCAATCTTTTTTCATGGCGGACCGGCAAGCGACCTAGAAAAATTTCGCGGACCGGCAAGTTTAGAAAATAATGTGTATCGCAAAAGTTTTATATTTTTATTGCACCGATTACAAACACAAAAAAAAACAACAAATAAAAAATCAATAAATTATTACTTAAACAATTAACAGATTAAGGACCGAGATTTTCATCTCAAAATTAATTGGTTTATAACTTATTAGGCGAATAGTTGGATAGTAAAAAAAATATCGTGGCCGGTGGTTGGGAAACACTGGTCTATATGATAGTCATTATTGCCAATCGCCTAAGCCTAGAGAGCTGTCATTGGACATTTACGTTCAGTTCTTTGAACCGCAAATAAGAAAAATTTCCATGAATTAAGTCAATTCTTTAATTTGTAATAAGAAGAAGCATACCTTACTTGGTTTGCGATCATGTCATATCTATGTTCTCACCTGAAAAAGAAAAATATATATATTAATCGAATCAAATACATCTACAAAACAAAAAAATATTTTATGGGTAAGGTCCATTATTCCCCCCAAGATTAGTTTCGAAAAATACAGTTTTGTTAAATAGTTCTAAAAATTCATTATCAGCGGTTCCCAAATTTTTTTGACCACGACCCGGTACAAGGTTTTAAAATTTTTCGCGACCCACCTTATGAATTATTTACCAAACACATTTTATTTTAAAGCAGTAGCTTTATAGTAATAAAGAGTAAAAAATAGTAATAAAGAGTATAGCATAGTAATAAAGAGTATAGTATAGTAATAAAGAATAACCATTCTAGTGATTAACTGACGTAAAAAAAAATATTATGAAAAAAAAAAATCTTTTTTGTGTTACTACAATTTTTTTCGCGACCCGGCCAAATTTATCTGCTACCCGGTGCCGGGTCGCGACCTACACTTTGGGAAACGCTGCAGTACATGTTAAAGCCAGCATTACAATATAAAAGATCTTTACAAAATATTTTTTCTACAACCGTGCGTAAAGTTGTCATTTTACGCACGCATTACAGGGTAAAGTGTTGCCATAGTAACCAACTATCAGTGCCAATAATTATCAAATGTACTCATGCATGTCTTAAATTACGTAAATGAAAATAATGCCTAAATGAAAATACTTTTGTAAAATATATCAGTAATAATTTCTACAGAACATTTAATCTTTCGAACTCGCCTCAGTTTAATCTAATGCTCATTAGTCTATTATTTGCTTTTGTCATATTTAAAAATGTTCACATTTGATTAAAAATTTGCCACACTAGAGTTAATTAAGCATGAAAAATATTCTCTGAACAGCATTTATAATACAACATGTGGGAGCAAAACGAGAATTTAAAAATGAGCCAATACGTTCGATTCAGTTCAGCGACATTTCAAATTATGTGGGTAGCAATTCACATATTTTTATTTTTTACCATTCCACCCAATTAGGCAAGTTCGTAGAATAGCCTTTATGAAAAAACTAATATCTCCAAATATTTAATGAAATATTTTTGATACCTGAAAATTGAGAGGGCCGGGGCAAGAGAGTAGTAAGCCTTTTTTTCCCTAAAAATATATTTATGTATTTGTCAATATATTCTAATAATTTCCAACATAGCAACAACATTTTAGCTACAATATAATGATAACTAACAACATTCGGATGAACACAACCCTCGCCTACGGCTCAGATGATTAATTCCAATGAGGTATAGTCTATTTCACGATAAGATGAAGTGACTATCTACTTATGGTCCTAAACACAGTGGGTGGTAATTACAAATAACACTAATCCCTTGTTTGCACCCATAAACTAGTCAGTGATGTATCAGGTATAAATTGCAGATGTTTTAAATATCTTTTCACTTGGCTTTGAATTTTCTATCAGATAACTTGTGATTTGTGTTAAATAGTTCAGTACGTGTTAGAAAAATGTGGCGTCCTTGGAACGAACAATTAACTTCTGTGCAAGCAAATGAAGCAGATGACTATGTGACCATGATAGAAGATGATGATATAGTGCAAGATACAATAAAAAAAAAATCGGGAAAAAACTTGTATATATTTACCTGTAGAAGCTAAAGAAATTGTGGCCAATGTGTATTTATATTTAAGGAACCGCAAAAACAAACAAGCGACATTAGAAGAGACAAGCAAGGCAACGAAAGTAGCGATGTCAACAGTATGGAATATTGTAAATAAATCCATTGATAGGAGAAGAAAACGAAAGGATTCAGGCATATCAAAATGTTTGGATGGTTTCCAGAAAGATGTAATACGGCATAAATTTTACCAAATGTACACCGAACAAAATGTGCCAACATTGGACTTATTGCTCAAAAGATTAATCCAAGACCAGTGTGAAATTAATTGTTCAAAGGTGACCTTATGGCGTGCCCTTAAAAGTATAGGGTTTCAATTTAAAACTTTAAATAAAAAGCAGTTCCTTAGGGAGTCAGAGCGATTAAAACTTTTGAGACAAAATTATTTAAAAAACATTAAAAAATACAGAGAAGATAAAAGGTCAATAATTTATTTAGATGAAACTTGGTACGACACACATGAAACAAACTCAAAAGGTTGGGTGGATACGTCAAATAAATGTCAAACAAGAGCACCGTCTAATAAAGGTAAACGTATTACGATACTTCATGCAGGTTATGAAACTGGATGGATACCGAATGCACTCTTGCTTTCTGCGAAAAATATCAAAGATTCTAGACTCAACTACCATGACGATACCACGGCGGAAATGTTCGAAAACTGGTTCGAAAATAAATTACTCCCGAATATACCGGCTAACAGTGTTATTGTTATGGACAATGCAAGTTACCATAGTCGGCAACTAAATAAAGTACCGAATAGTGCAAACAGTAAGAAGGAAATCCAAGACTTTTTATATAAAAATGATATTTACTTTGAAGAAAGTTATAAAAAAAATTGTTTAATTAAATTATTAAAAAGTTATAGTTTTTCTAAAGAATATGTTTGCGATAATATTGCTCAATGCAAAGGACACACAGTTTTACGACTACCTCTGTATTATTGTATATTCAATCCTATTGAACAAATGTGGAGTCAGTTAAAGGCGAGAATAAAACTGAATAATGTTTCTCCCACTTTAAACGGCACTGTGATAGAACTTATAAAAAAAGAAGTGGAGAATATCCCTGTAGATAGTTGGAAAAATTGTGTAAATCATGTTATTAAAACTGAGGACAGTTATATTCAAATAGAACGTATTATAATCATTAATTTAGAGACTGATTCAGAGAATGATTTGGACTTGTAAGATTTTTTTTTATCTTAAACATTATTTAATTTTAAATTTATTTTATTGTAATGTTTTAAATACTAATTGTAATGTTTTAAATTTAATTATAAGTTCTATAAATTAATTGTATTTATAATAAAAATAAAGTTTATTTTGATGATATCTTATGTTTATTTCTTGTTACAATTGTGTCATTACATGGTGTAATGTAATTTATACCTGATACATCTCTGGCTAGTTTATGGGTACAAACAAGGGATTAGAGTTATTTGTAATTACCACCCACTGTGTTCGGGACCATAAGTAGATAGTCACTTCATTTTATCTTGAAATAGACTATACTATAACACAGAGACTGAACGCGGGCGACTTGTTATGAAGCCAACACCTTAGGCGGGGAAACGGGGGTTGCCCCTGGGAGTGGTGCAGTTTGCTTACATCAGTGTTTTGCCGATAAGAATTGAATGTAAAAATATATTTTTTTAATACTGTAAACTGCAAATTTTAATTAAATAAATTTCATAAATAATTTTAAAATAACCTGAATTTATTAATATATTTTAAAGATAATTAGTACGTTTATAAATTACATACATTTGAAATACAATATGATCGAAAAAAAAACACCTAGTAGGCCTTGATTAAATGTTAAGGCCCGGTCTTTCCACCTTCAGATAAAGTTCCAGGTAACTATCTGACAGATAAGGTTTTTTGTAACTTCATCTACTGAATAAATGGCAATACCAGTCAGTGAATCCAATACGTCAGTCTCATTATCTGTTAGATAACTATCCGATAGATACATTTGTATAGAAAGAAGGGATGACATTTACTCAGCAGATGAAGTTACAAATAACCTTATCTGTCAGATAGTTACCTGGAACTTTATCTGAAGGTGGAAAGACCGGGCCTAAGTGGATAATTTTGTTAATTTAAAAATAAATTAATCCCATTTCTATCTAGATAATTTTTTTCTCGATCATATTGTATTGTAATAGTAGGTATTAGGACGATTGAGCCTGGGAACCAAATCGGGACCGTGGGAATTTTCTTATCAGTGCGGCATCATTTGATGTTGCTGACACCTGGTCAGGTGTTAATTACAGGTGTGCAATCACGTGACCAGATCAGGTGATTAGATCAGGTAACTGATAATATCAGGTAAAAACAGGTAAAAAAACAAGTAAAAACAGGTAAAAACCAGGTAAAAACAGGTAAAAAACAGGTAAACAACCCAGCAAACATTCAACTAACGGCCAAATGCCGGCAAACTGCTTTTACTGCTGGTAAATAGCTGGCACCAAAAGAAAATGCATCGCCAGTATTAATAATGTACTGCACATTTGTGCAGTCCGCATTCGCATTCCGCCTATACGAAGTACTTTACCAGCATTTTATAAGCACTCCTTATTTGCATTAATCCAAGCAAACATTTTTATTCGGGCCAGTACTGTTGTAATTTTTTAAGCAACTTTTCTATCCTTTTTTATTCTAATAAAGTCGATAAATTATTGTTTTACACAGCTATCGTCTCTTCTTCACTCATACTTTTTACTTAAAACTAAACTTTTTTTGAATGTAACAATTTGAAAAGTCTGATTGTTCTTAGTCATAAGACGCCCTAACCGCGTGGCCTTCGAGGGCCAGTACAAGTTGATACGTGTTGGTGGACAGTTTGTCAAGATGTGTATTTAAATAGTTATTGTTTTGTGAACATTATACACTTTTTTATTGTGATTTGTGTGTGTTTTGTTAGATTTAAGGACGTAGTTTACACAAACTGTTTCATGTTAAATTATTTAATTTTTAGTTTAGTTCAATCATAGTTTTTTTTATGTAATAAAATTTTCAATTATTAATAAATCTGTTACAAGATTATAAATATATCATTTAAAAACTATAATTTGTCATATTTTATTTTGAATAGTGACATCTTAAATATTTTGTAAATATAATACTAACCTAAAATAATACAAACTTAATCGAAAACTGTAAAGTTTTTTTTACAATATAACCAAGTTTCTAAAAGTCAGTAATACACTATAAAAATCACCAAAATAACCAGATCTAGTTTATTCTTACAAAAGTGAACAGCTTATAGCATTAATGCTTATAAAATTTGATTATTGAATTTATTTTAACAAGTATGATTTCTTTATGTTGGCATACAAGACGAATATTGGCGAAAATGATTAGTCACCCCTTATCTTTAGGATGCAATTTTTTGGCCGAAATGGCAGAAAACCATTTTCTTAAAATTCTTCATTAAATTAATAAATTAAATAAACTAATTCCTGTTATTCCTAAAATTATATTTATTTAATATTTATAAATAAATCAATAAATTATAACTGTTAATACAATTTACAATCGGCCAATTTTACCATCGTTGAATAAATTTATTTAACAACTTAAGTTAACAATATCGCATCATTCTATTGACAGCAATGTTAATTTCTTCATTAATAGTTTAAAACCGATGCGATATTTTCAACTTTATTTGTTAAATAAATTTATTCATCGATGGTGAAAATGACCAAATGAGTATTTATTTTGCTCCTAACCATTATTTTATTTTAATACTGGGTAAGTACACATATGTTACATTTGAAACACTAGAGAGTGGGTATAATATATGCACTGGTCCGTCAGAAATAAATCTTGCAACTAATGCGATTATTTTGCACTTTACCGTTGCTGGGCTAGCAACTGATACATCAATGGGTCAGCTAACGGCCACGGGGACACCGGGGTACTGGCCTAGTACGAAATACCAGCACTGGCCCATTACTTTCAATGCCGGGGAGTATGTGCTTTACCAGTACTGGCCCGTATAAAAATGTTTGCTGGGAACTATTTAAAAACAGTTTCCATACTATAACCTGTTTTGCCTGAAATTAACCATTAACCATACAACCATTTATAACATCAAACCTCAAGTGTCTTCTGTTAAGTCCGTTCTATATTAACCTTTTTTCAATACTATCCAACTCTGACGCTATTTCAACTTTTGTTACTACAGAATATAGTGGGGGGGAAAAAATAAGAGACAGCGATATCTTCCATCTTTTATTACTTTATGATGCTCTTCACTGCCAATTTAAATAATTCTAGGTTAAAGTGACAGACAATAGTTTGGTTTTAGAACCAATTCTAGAAACCAATTTATAAATACTGTTTAATTGTGCGAAGTTTATATTTAATTATATGTTCTAAATAAACTTCTTATCAACTTAATGAACTTCTAAAAGTTAAGTTGTAAACAAAAACTAAAAAGTTGGTAGTGGCTACGACTGAGAAGAATACAACTGTCACCCAAAAATTTGACCGGAGGTAGTTTTGAAAATAGTGTAGTTTGTAATGTAGCATCAAGTTGGAAGAAAGTATTGTGTTTCACATTATACTTTTTACGTCAGTACAACGCAAAAAATATGTAGTGCTTCGCAAAAAAGTATAATGTAGAACGGACTTTATGCTGGTTACTTGAAATCATCACGCTAGCCTGGAGTTACTTAAAATAGGAATTAAACTGTAGGTTAAATCGCGGTTTAAAAGTTATAAAAATTGTTGAACTTGCTTTTTAAATGACAGCCCAGCAAACATTGAACTAACGGCCGAACGCCGGCAAACTGCTTTTACGCTGGTACATTGCTGGCACCAGAAGTAAGTGCAACGCCAGTATTAATAATGTACTTCACATTTGTATTTCGCACTCTGCCTATACGAAGTACTTTACCAGCATTTTATAAGCATTCCTTATTTGTATTAATCCAAGGTTATTTCTAGCGGGCCAGTGCTTATGTTTATAACTTTTTTTGAATGTAATAATTTGAAAAGTCTGACCGTTCTTAGTCATAAAACACCCTAATGGCGTGGCCTTCGAGGGTCGGTACAAGTGATATTCTGTGAGTTCAAGTTGGGACGTGTTGGTGAACAGTTTATGTGTATTTGAATAGTTATTGATTGTGAGCATTATACAGTTTTTTATTGTGATTTGTGTGTGTTTTGTTAGATTTAAGGACGTAGTTTACACAAACTATTTCATATTAAATTGTTTAATTTTTAGTTTAGTTCAATCATAGTTTTTTCATGTAATAAAATTTTCAATTATTAATAAATCTGATACAAGATTATAAATATGTCATTTAAAAAATATAATTTGTCATATTTCATTTTGAATAGTGACATCTTAAATATTTTGTAAATATAATACTAACCTAAAATAATACAAACTTAATCCAAAACTGTAAAGCTTTTTTTACAATATAACCAAGTTTCTAAAAGTCAGTAATACACTATAAAAATCACCAAAATAACCAGATCTAGTTTGTTCTTACAAAAGTGAACAGCTTATAGCATTAATGCTTATAAAATTTGTTTATTGAATTTATTTTAACAAGTATGATTTCTTTAGGTTGGCACTCTTCAAGTCAGGGGGAAAAGATGTGGTAGATAATACAAGACGAATATTGGCGAAAATTATTAGTCACCCCTTATCTTTAGGATGAAATTGGTTTGACCGAAATGGCAGAAAACCATTTTCTTAAAATTCTTCATTAAATTAATAAATTAAAGAAACTAATTCCTGTTATTCCTGAAATTATATTTATTTAATATTTATAAATAAATCAATAAATTATAACTGTTAATTCAATTTACAATCGGCTAGTTTTACCATCGTTGAATAAATTTATTTAACAACTTAAGTTAACAATATCGCATCATTCTATTGACAGCAATGTTAATTTCTTCATTAATAGTTTAAAACCGATGCGATATTGTCAACTTTACTTGTTAAATAAATTTATTCAACGATGGTGAAAATGGCCAAATGAGTATTTATTTTGCACCTAACCATTAATTTATTTTAATACTGGGTAAGTACACATATATTACATTTGAAACACTAGAGAGTGGGTATAATATAAGCACTAGTCTGTCAGAAATAAATCTTGCAACTAATGCGATTATTTTGCACTTTACCGTTGCTGGGCCAGCAACTGATACATCAATGGGCCAGCTAACGGCCACGGGGACACCGGGGTACTGGCCCAGTGCAAAATGCCAGCACTGGACCAATGCGAAATGCCAGCACTGGCCCAGTGCGAAATGCCAGCACTGGCCCATTACTTTCAATGCACTTTACCGTTGCTGGGCCAGCAACTGATACATCAATGGACCAGCTAAGGGCCACGGGACACCGGGGTACTGGCCCAGTACGAAATGCCAGCACTGGCCCATTACTTTCAATGCCGGCGAGTATGTGCTTTACCAGTACTGGTCCGGATAAAAATGTTTGCTGGGAGGGTTTGATACTTAGTACATATATGAAAAATATTTGAATATCACTTAATTTTCCATTAGCCAAATATGAATTTCTTTCATAGTTAAATATGACAAGCAAGAATATTTAGAGCGCGATGGAAATTAGTTAATGGTAGAATTGAGTCATGCATAATCCGATGAATAATTCCACCGTAATCCAGCCAGTGGTTTTCTTTAGTGCGGAGAGATGGTGATAGCAAAGTTCACTTAACGTACACACTCGACATACGAATCATTTCACCTGGTTATGAGAGCATGTAACTCGATTATTGAACTGAATTATTCACGCCATGATCTACACTGTTGTTATAATTCCTCTAAGAATCATATTAAATATTAGGAAATTAGATAAAAATTGATGTAACGTAAGTATTTAACAAGTGGAAGAAGATAACAGATTGTTGGATTTCTAGAACAATATATACATATTTTTCTATAATCATATCAAAATCAACAGTTTTTAGGATTTTGTAGGCATGGTCACAAAAAATCCCTTATAACGTTACTTCTGTGTCTGTTTATCTGTATGACTGTCAGTCTGTATGGTAGAAATTGCAGTCAAACGGTTGAACATAGAAAATTAAAATTTGGCATGGTTATACAACTCTTTGACGCACATATAGAAAAATTATTGAGAATTCAAAAAATCACGAGATAAATATATAAGAATGTGTATTGAATGTAAAAACATTTTTTTTTACTATTCAGTGGGTATCAACTTTTTCTATATCTCAAATTTCTCTAAGGCCCGGTTTTTCCACCTTCAGATAAAGTTCCAGGTAACTATCTGACAGATAAGGTTATTTGTAACTTCATCTGCTGAGTAAATTTCATCGTTTCTTTCTATACAAATGTATCTATCGGATAGTTATCTAACGTATAATGAGACTGACGTATTGGATTTACTGACTGGTATTGACATTTATTCAGCAGATGAAGTTACAAATAACCTTATCTGTCAGATAGTTACCTGGAACTTTATCTGAAGGTGGAAAGACCGGGCTTAAGTCAAATTTTTTTATAACACAAAGTAAAATTTGGGATTTTTGAAGACGGTGAACTTCCTAAACTCGAATTTTTAGTTAACCTACACACAAAGAAATACCTCATTTTTATACAGCTAAATACAAATAAGACACACATTCACAAACACTAAACACTAGACTCTTTAACACTAAATACTAATCTAACCACTGGATATCACAGTCCTGACTAACATCCTCTAAAACCAAGTCTCGATGAATATGTTTTCCCTCTATTTAGTTAGACACTACACTAACTAACTTAATACAGAATATACGGAATTACTAGTTAAAATACAGAACACTCTAAGTATCTCTAGCCCATGATGGATAAAATCTCACGCCCCTAAATACGTCTAACCCCACGACTCTTAAAAACCAACTCTCTTTAAATATAACTTAACATCTTCACTCTTTAGATTCAACTACTCTGATGACTGCCCTGAGCGGCTTACATTGCCACTTAATTATCATTTCACACCCCGGTCAATTGAGACGACATTTATTATTCATAAATTAAATTGTATAATCTCCTCAGATAAGTTACCAAATTAATATTTATATTTCAGACAAAAATTAATAGATTTTACCATATGGTCCTAATAATTCTAATCTAATTTATTGACAGAGTTGTCATCAATATTAAAATTTACGATTTTTTTTTCATGTTACGTTTACAAAAGTCTCAAGTTACAATAATAAATATGTCTACCCTTATTTTAAATGCCCTTTCTAAGAAATAGATAATTTTTTATCTTTTATCATTTTAAATATTTTACTCTAATTAGATGATTATACTGAATTTATTTATGAAATTTTATTTATGAAATAATAACAAAATTACCTCCCTTACAATTTCATGCAGAGTCACATATCAGCACCTTAGAGGTAAACTGTATCAAGTCACATTTTTATCAGAAATGATATTTTAGTGCCAAATGATTTAATACTTTATGGTCTGTCAAGTGGAATATAATTTGGAGCTGAAGCTCTAGCCAGTTTCGATATTCGTTGTTTTAAAACTGTATTAAGTCGATCAACTTATGGCGATAAACAATCTTAAATCGTCTTTTCTGAACTATTTATCATTTGCGGCTTAATACAATTTACGTCTTATGTGCTGATATGTATTTACTGTCAATAAATTTATATAAAAGCGTTATTTTACTTATTATGTATTTATTTTTGTAACTCGAATTTTCCATATCTCGAATTTTTTCAGTGAACTATGATGTTTCGACTTAGGGAAGTTCGACTGTATTTCTTATTAATTACTTATTAAGCAAAACGAACGTGACAGTTAAATGAAGTAGAATAATTTTTCTGAAGCAGTAGTATAACAAAAGCACCTGTTGTAATAGTTTTTAGGGTTTTGTAGGTATGACCAAAAAACCCTTACACCGTCTTTTTTCGTCTGTCTGTCTATTTGTCTGTCTGTCTGTCTGTCTGTCTGTCTGTCTGTCTGTCTGTCTGTCTGTCTGTCTGTTCGGTAAAAATTGTAGCCAAACGGCTAAACCTAGTGAGTTGAAATTTGGCATGCTTATACAACTCTTTGACCCGCACATAGGGAAAATACTAAAACATCTAAAAACATATCCCCCTAAAAATATAAACAAATAGGTGCACATCGAAAAAAAAATTTTTTTTTAAATTAGGGTAGGGTTTTAGAGTAGGGTATCAAATGAAAGCCCTTAGTACGTGGATTAACGATCAAAATTTTATTTTTGCAAAATAAATTATTTTGACGCGATTTTTGCAAAAAAAAATGTCCCACACACTGTAGGCCAGATGGTTTAAACTAAAAATCTGAAAAAAATCTAAGTAATGTACATTTGTCTGAACCGGAATAAAACAACGGGAATTTTTGATCAGATTACGTTTTCGGAAAATAACGCATTTTTTGTGTTTTTAACTAAAATATGTTAAATATTTAATTCACAGTAGATAAGTAGGCATTCGTAGCGTTGAGCGTTTAGTCGTTTATTTGTGATTTGCAAACTAGAGTTGGAATCCTGTCAATTTTTCTGTTTTTTTTTTACATTTTTATTTTGTTTAAATTATTTTGTCAAAATTCTAGTTATATTTTGGTAAATGTTGCATTTAATTTTTAAAAGCGTAAATTTAATAACCAGTGGGAAGTGTTCTATTACATACATTTAATTCTATGTTTGAATGTATACGAAATCAGAGAGCGGGGCTTATGATTTAAGCAACCAATGGAAGCCATAGGCGCAATTTTCAAAATCTTAATGAACCTTGCTATATAAAAAAAAAAATACTGCACATATTTAGAAACTTAAATAATGGTATTAGGCATTCGAATTAAAATTCATAAAAAAATATTTTGACATAAAATTTGTTTTGGCATCCCAAATAATCATAATTCTGTTAATAAATACCTGCGAAACCCTGAAATGTGTGAAAATTCACACTTCACATCAATTTTTTGGTCATACCAACAAAACACTAAAAAAGATGTGCACTGGGTAATGAAACTTCAACAACCCTGTATGTATACAGCCTTAACAAAGTTATATCCCGACAAAGAAGCCCTCACCGAGGTAAATATTGTGAATCTCTGACATACGATATAAGATTTCCCGCATGTTTTAGACTTGTAATAACTTTGTTTATCATAATGAGAAATTTGTAAAAAATGTTGATCGGAAAGTTTGAAGGCAGTTGGGAAGTTCCTCTAGTGTAATCACTGTTCAATCACGTAGCCCCGCATTCTTAAACAATGTTCATCTGGAATCCGGTGTGCGCCAGGAGACCTATACGATAAAATTTAAATTTCATGTTGGTGAAATTTAGTATTATGAAGTTGGCGTGTTTGTTTTGGAACCAACTAGAATATACGCTTTACCAAATGTACCGTGCCACTCCACGAAACGACCTGCACAGTGCAGGCTCGTCGAGTTACACAGCGGGAAAAATATGGGTGGACAACATTTCAATATCCAAAATTTTACATTTTATCTTAAAAGGGTTATAAATGGGATTGAAAGTTAAACCTGAATGTTGTTGTGTTACAAAAACATTGCAAATTTATAAAATTAATAAAAAATAGATTAGAGCTTAATTTGGTTGGCTAAATTGGCCTTTATATCTCATTACAACGATGTAAAGAATACGAATAAAATATAACGAAAACAATGCTAAAAGAATATCTCTAAGTTTGGTAGTTTTTGGTCGCTTTCGAAACATGTTTAACAGCAATATACCTTTAAAATTAAAGAGAAAAGCGTCTGAAATGGTACATATTACCTGACATGACATTCTGCCGAAACCTTTACTATACTAAAACCATCTGTTCAAAAACAGTAGCAAACACAAAATCTAGGGTTTCTGGACTCGACTCGACTGGATTCGGACTCGTCGAATATTTGGGTAATTACTCGGACTCGGGACTCGACTCTAATACTCGACGAATCCACGTTATTAAAAATTTGTAAAAACCAACAAATTCAAAAGGTGCTTTCTAGATATGTTTTGATAGTACTCGTTAGTATTTCTCAAATATTTGTATCTTTAAGCGTGTTCTACATTATACTTTATTAGTCAATTTTCTAAACTTTTTTCTTTGAACTAGAAGTTGTCAAAGTTTTAATACAATTTATTTTTCAATTTTTTGGTAGAGAATGAAATTCTTACACGTGTTTCAGTTCATTTAAAGTACCAACATAAATATATAATTCTTATCTTGTCAAGTGTTTATAACCTAGCTATTAGATTTGTAAAATTACTGATTTACGTACAAAACACAATTTATATATTCGCCTATTCAAACCAATGATCAACAAAACACTATTAAACACGTGGTAATACAAAATATTTACAAGCGTAATTTTAATGTTGGTACTGTTGTTAAACTTGAAAATATTTTCAAGAAAAGTTTGGCCAAATCTAGTTTTGAATAAAGTTGACCTTGACTACATAAAGTGTTCTACACTGTACTATTTCACTGATTTATTTCTAGTACAAGTTCTAGTCAAAGAAATAACTATGAAAATTTTACGAGAATTGTATAATGTAGAACACGCTTAAGATAAAATGCAATTAAATTGTTATATCTAGTTTTAAAATTTAAGTTTTGAAAATAACTAAATTGATTAATAAATAAATTTTAGTACCTATTCTTTTAATTTCTTGGAACGACCACAAATTTCAGTTGACAATCTTGTGAAGTAATAAATATTTCTAATTTTAACAAATTTTGTATTTTATTTTTTGTTACAAAAACTTAACCTATGAGAATCATTATTAATCTCCAAAATATTAAACGTTTTCGCTTATTAATTTCAGTTTAGATTTAGATCCGGAATCGACTCGGACTCGACGAGTTTTCAAAATTTAGTCCTAAACACTCGAGTTTCCAGAAACCCTAACAAAATCCATGGAATCAGCTAGGCTTGGAATTACTATAATAAGTGTACGAAGCCAACAGAATGCTGGATGGCTGGGACAATATATTTTCTGTAAGCAAATCTACAGTTTTTAGGGTTTTGTAGATATGAGCACCAAAAAAAAATGTTATAACATCACTCCTGTGTCTGTCTGTCTGTCTGTATGTACAGTAGAAATGGTAGTCAAACGAATAGCCAACGGTTTAGCATGCTTGTACGCTTTGACCAACATATAGGAAAAATACTGAGAGTTCAAAAAAAAAACACACACACATTACGAGATAAATGTAAACAAATATTTATTTAATTAAAAAATAAATATTTTTAAAAATTTTTAAGTTGGGCATTAAATGAAACCTCTTAATGTGAGGATAAATAATCCAATATTTATTTTTGTAAAATCATGTTTTTAAAATAGGATTTCCGGAAAAAATATGTCAAAAAACTTTTGTCCTCCACACTATTTTCCAAAGGGGTTGATCTCAAAAATGTAAATTGATGGGAACTGGAATAGATCAACCGGAATTTTTTATCAGGATAGCTTTTTGAAACTAAAAAATATTTGTCATTAAATTTTTTTAAATTTTTTATGCGATATCGACAGAAACTTAAAACATAGAGTAAGGACCGCAAAATAGTTTAGTAGATTATTATAATTTTAATACAATTTATTCCAAAAAGTACCACGAAAATACTGCCCTGCAATTTTTAAGGCAAAGAGGTTAAAATAAAAATCTGAAAAAATTCTAAGTACATTGATTTCAACAAGAAACGTATGAGGAATTTTTCATCAGATTTCCAGATTTCGTAAATATTGCTATTTTTGTGTTCTTGACAAAATTAATTATTTTTTTAATTCATAGGTAAATTAGGATTAATTATGTTATGGATTTTTTGAATTTATGGCTAAGGTAGTCTTTTTTTGAAATATAATATATAATAAAACATTTTTAACAGCTGAGGACCGAGTTCATCTGTGTAGAGCAGTGTTTCCCAATCTATTTACTCTCGTGGCACATTTTCCAAAGAAGAAAAATTTCGCGGCACACCTGCGTTGTCATAGAAGAAGAAATTTTGAATACAGACGCCGCTGTATTCAGGAAAAAAGGGATATGTCAATTTCAATTCATCATAAAATTATCCTTCGTTTACTTTATTCTTATTAATGGTATTATACGTATATTCGGACAATAATATTAAAATAAAAACGACGCTGTTTTTTCTTTTAAGATTTCGGAACACACTTGGAAAATTTTGCGGCATAATGTGCCGTTTAACACCCTTTGGGAAACACTGGTGTAAAGTGTAGTGTGTAGAGTTCAGTAGCTTCCATCTACTGTAGTGGTCCAACCTTATGTTCGAATTACTTTAGTTTTTTTTTTTAAGGTATCAAAGAGAAATAAACCATTTATAATAATAAAATACTTATAAACAAATAATACAATGTTAATATTGAAAACTACGTTTCCGAAACTGAAAAAAAAAAAAAATAAACCATTTATTAATACATTTTTTATTAGTTAAATGAATACGAAGCAAATGCAGAAAAAACGCTGAAATTTTTTAATTTATATTTTACTGTGACGACATTATCATATATTATTTCAATTTTGTCTAAACTTTGTCCTAGTACTCAAATAACGAATAAAAATGAAATAAAAAATTGTTGATTTTGATGTAATTATAGAACAAAAAAACCTAGACATCCAGCATTATGTTGATTTCTTATGCTCATTAAATGCTTTTATTTAATATTTTTAAACTAAATTAAAAAAAAGCATGCACTACCTTTGCCATAATTTAGAATTAAAAAAATAATTAATTTTGTGAAAAACACAATAATACGATAATTTCCGAAAATATAGTGTGTTCAAAAACTCCTGTGGTATCCTTCCGTACATTGTTCATTGTACACTGTCAGAATCGTTTCAAGTTTTTAGATACCATCCCTTTACCAAACTTGAACTAACAACTTTCTATGTTCAGCTATTTGGCCTAATTTCTACCGTACAGACAGACGCATTAGTGACTTTATAAGGTTTTTATGGTCATACCCACAAAACTATAAAGATACCAAATTTTGGTTTGTCCTACTTTTCTTCCGGAAGTGCGATATAGTTTTGTGCTATTTGTGCCCGCATTCCATGCTACCCATGCGGAAAATAAAAAATTGAAAAAGTTGCACGCTTAGGGTCGGTTTCTGAGAGCTTAGTTAACTATAACCAAATGGTTAGAAAAGGGCTGCTTGGTTACTTATGAGATTGTTATATTGTAACCGAGTTTAACCAAAAGATTAAACTCGGCTAAAATTTCATAAACCGGTCCTTAATCTGTTTAAAACCATTATGAACCTGCGTTGCGAAATATAAAAATTATAAACCCAATGTCAACGTACACCTGTAGCTAATGAGCTCCATTCTTTCTTTATGTTTGTAATGAAAGAGTTTAAAAAACAATCCTATTTATAAACTTTTAACAAGTAGGTTATAAACTTTCGTAAAACTGTGACTTTGTAAATTCCACTCGTCGTCCAGAAGGTATGCCCTGTTGTACCGCCACTGGGGACTGATTAGAAAGAGAAGTGGTTAGAGAGAGGAGAGAGAGAGAGAGGAATGATTGAGCGAGAGAGAATAGGTAGGGCCTTTCCGGCGGAAACAGGTCAGATGGTGTTCACGAATGAATTCAAGAAGCGTTGCGTTCTCTGCCGCCCAAATAATGGATGTTTGCCCAAAAAAAAAGTAAAATACCGCGCGAATTCACAATCTTTTTAGGTTTTGTTGCTAAAGTTCGCCACATTCGTTCCATTCAAATGTTAAATAATTTTTGAATGACCAAAATTACATTTCAAAAAATGAAAACATATTTTATAGAGCAAAGTCGTGTTTTAGAAAAAGGTAAATACACATCGTGAAATTGATAATTAGAGAGGGGTCAATTTAAGGACTAGCCGGTCACCATGGTTAATACACTGACGTATTGACTGTCAGACCAGGGTGGCTTGGGTTCAAATCCCGGTGATGGCATGGATGTTTATTTGTAGTATTAAGGTTTAAAAATGTATATATATATATATATATATATATATAAAGTATAGGTTTCTTGACGATTGGTATATAAATAAAACAATATTCTCTTGGTATTCGTCAGTTTATATTGTCAATAAAATAAAATAATATGAAACGTTTCGTGTACATCCAATTTGCACATCATCAGTCTAAAAAAATAAATTCTAATTGCATATGTCATATTAAGAAAATAAAACACATGATTCTAGCGTTGGTAATAACTTCAGGCCAAAATATGCGTAATATTCTACGCAAGCAAAAATTGACGAATACTTGAAGACGATTTATAATGGTTTTAGAAGTTTTTCAAGTCTCACAGCTGTATAGTAGAATTGGCACGATATTGGAATTAAATATTCTAATTTTTGTGGTCCTGGCATATTACGAAGAGTTCCAAACATATTTCAGCATACTGAAAGCATGTCTAGCTTTAATAATCCTCATTTTAACATCCCCTTCGGTGCCTCCAGATTTGCTTCCGAGATAAGTAAAATTTTCGACGTCTTCAATGAGGTGATCGTTAAGGCGGAACTTGTCTTGTTGAATGGAGCCTAATCGCATGGATTTCGTCTTCTTAATACTGGTTGCGAGGCCTACCGATTGCGCCTCCTTTACGAGAGAATCTAGCATAGCAGTCATGTTGTCGAAGGTGTGATACAGAAGGCAAATGTCATCTGCATACTCCAAATCTGCAAGGTAGGAAGTTAAAGTCCAGCGAATTCCGTCTCCAGTTCCGATACTCCTTCTCAATACATCATCTAGGACGATGTTAAAGAGGATGGGCGACAGAGTACATCCTTGCTTAATGCCAGCGCCAACATGAATGGGGTCGCTGAGAACACTTTTGTGCAGGATTTCGCAGGTGGCATCCTGATAAAGGAGTTTTATGATCTTAGGTAGAATTTTTCTTTTTCGTAGAGCTCTCCAAATTGCATCGTGAGATAGACAGTCAAATGCTTTCTGGAAATCTATGAAAACAAGGTTCAGACCAGTTCTCCACTCGATTGACTGTTTGAGGACAATACGTAAAGTATTAATGTGGTCTATGCAAAACATGCGAGGCCGGAACCCTGCCTGTTCTTGACGAACACAGCAATCGAGTACGCGTGAAATTCTATTATGAATTATTTTAGCTACTTTAAGTACGTTATTGCAAGAATTGAGTAGGGTAATTCCACACCAATTATCGCAACTGGAGAGATCGCCTTTCTTGGGGAGCTTGATCATTAGTCCTTTTTTCCAATCTATTAGTAGCAATTCTTCGTTCCAAATTTGCGTTAGCAAGGGGTGCAATATAGCCACGTACTAATAGAAAATTAAAACAACTAAGGATCTTGTAGAATTTCACTGAAATCTTTGTGACAATTGACAGTATTTATGGTAAAACTACGCATAATCTATACAGATTATACGTATATCCACATCCTTCCATATGGAAGGCAACCATTTTTTTGTATATTTTATTTCATCGTGTTAAGTTGTTCCTATAAAATTAAGAGCATATTATCCATTTTTAAATCAAGTTTCTAGTCGTCTTACAAATTACGCCAAGTAGTTTACCATCGTAAACTAAATAATAATATTTAATTACATTGATCTTTTTTTCCAAAAAACAAAGTTGTGTTTCATTTGATGCGATGGCCAAACTCGGCAGCTGTTTTTACGACCACATGATATAGCGTATCTCTACTATAAGTTTTTAATGCGAAACTAAATTTAACTTAATACCACCTTTACACACTAGAAAATCCGTGGTATAAAACGAACCGTTACTCTACAAAATTCCAATCCAATTAAAACAATTTGAAACGTTGGATAAACTAAAACAACAGTAGTTAGTTGAACCGCATGTGGAGTTTTTCTTTATTTCTAAAAATCACAAAGTTGTAGAATTGTATTACATTTTACCGATCAATTAGATAATCAAATAAGTTGTTCAGTACTAATATGTTGCCGGAACTTGACAAACATGTTCACACCACCGCACAATAGTTTTCCAAAAAGTATTGTTTTTCCGTCAAATAATGTCACGTGGATGATTTGTTATAAATGCAGATTCTTGAGTTAGTAATTAATTTTATTAATTACATTATGATCATAGTATTTAATGGATTTGCCGTGGAATCTGGGAAAAAACTTCCGTTCCCCCAATGCAATTTGGGAATCCTTTGAAACTGCGTTGGACAGACAGACAGACAGACAGACAGACAGACAGACAGACAGACAGACAGACAGACAGACAGACAGACAGACAGACAGACAGACAGACAGACAGACAGACAGACAGACAGACAGACAGACAGACAGACAGACAGACAGACAGACAGACAGACCGACAGACAGACAGACAGACAGACAGACAGACAGACAGACAGACAGACAGTATATGATTTTGATATATAAGATTTAAATATTGTCTGTTAAAAGCTCATAAGTTCAAAATAGTATATTGTGCAACTAACGCGGAATATGTATTCTGCGTGTGTTGCTCACTATGCTTTTTCTCCGATTACCATTTTTCAATAAATGAATAATCAAGAAAATAAAATATAAATATAGTTAACAGCCATTAATGCGCGCGCAGCCAGTACGGGAAGGGAAATTCTCGCAAACTACACATGCGCATTGCTGCGAATTTATTCTTTCCCACACAACACACATGTGCATTGGGGCGCATTTATCATTCCTGCACCGCCTGCGCGCGCATGATGGTAACATGCGAAATTAAGCTAATTTCTTGTCAACTAACAGTATCGAAATGAGACAGTTCCATATTAGTCGTAGGAAAAGTATATTAGTACATTTGATGGCAGTTATTTAAACCACGTAGATTGTCAGATGTTAGTCAAAAATATTTTTAAAAACGCGTAAAAAGTCATATAAGTATAAAGGCTTTTAAAATTAACACAGTCAATCAAAATAGTTTTAAAAACTCGTTCCTTAATTCTAAAGTCAGCAGACTAGAATTAAAAAAAAAAACTTGAATGTATATTTTCAATTTACACTGTAATAAATTTTCCTAATAAGGTTTCTGTTTGTACAAGATTAATACTGAACATATTTTCATGAAATTTGGTATGATGACGGTAGAATTATTAACTGGGGCCCGGATTACTGACCCTCCTATCTCCCCTTCTCTCTGGGCCTGTCTCTGTTGTAAGACGGACAGTGATATAACATAGAAATAATAATTCATTATGTGCACTAATTTAATTTAATTTGTTAATTTTTGTATTTTGTGTAAACCATCATTATTGTGCACACATTTTCTCATTCTTAATAAAAACATTTGATCGAATATTTGTATTTTTTTTTTTGTAAAATAATTGTAAAAAGTAATAGTTTTTTTTTCTAAATAGCCAAATAGTTTATTTTAGAGATATTTTGTTTCTTTTTTTATTGTTTTCAAAGCTTGCTATGTTCAACTTTGTAAAACTTATGTTGATTATTATTTTGTAAATAAATGGTCATTGTAAACCTAATTTAATGTACTTTTAGGAAAAAAATATAAAATTATCGATTCCCTATGCTAGATCAAAAGTTGACATCATTTCCGGTGAAACCGGAAGTGCCTCAGAATTCTTATAGTAACCTTTAGATGGGCCTTTTTGTCTAGTTTAACTTTTGTTCTGAAGATTTTTTGTATCTTTACAAATAAAGGAGATTTTCGGGGTGCCCCGTTTCAAACAAACACCCTGTATATATGATTATTATTATATACTTAAAAAAAATTTTAAAACAATAAACCAGTGGCGAAGGGAGACCTCCGCTAGACTTGCCCTCCCATAAAAAAAATTACATAATTTTTTTTTTAATTTAAAAAAATATTTAGGTAAATCTTCAAAAATACATCAAATTATGTCCTATACAATTTTTTGTCCAAAGCTTGGTTTTCTAGTTACGAATTTTTTTAAATTTTAAAATTTAATAACTTCCGTTTCCGGTTTCGGATTTTAATAAAAAACAATAGGGTTCTTCCCAATTATTAGGAGAATTTTTTAGTACCAGAACGAACTCTTTAAGTTAAACCGTTTTTGAGTTATCGTGTATACACACAGACACACTCAAAGACACACAGACACACACACACACACACAGACACACACACATACGGACGGCACTTCGAAAATAGATTTTTTGGATTCCCTGAACCATGAAACGTGGTCATCCTTCAAACCCTCGACATCGAAAATTTTCGCGATTACCATATTGCCCCTTATATATTAAGGTCGGGCAAGGAAAAACAAAATAACTCCAAACCAACAACTTTTGTTTGTTTTCAATAAATCAAACTACATATTAATATTTGTGACATGTTCTACCCAAAAGACGAAATGATACTTATACGTCTGGTAATTTCTGACAGTCAGAATCGCCTCTACTAATATCCTCAGGTCAAATATTTAGGAATTCTGTTTATACACGTTCGATAGTCACTATCAATTTTGTCAGTATCATATTGATGCCTTAAATTTATAAACATATATATATATATATATATATATATATATATATATATATATATATATATATTGTGTTTCTGTATTTTTTAAATTAATTTATACTTTTAGTTTTTTAGTTATTAATATAAATTTAAAATATATGAGTTTAACGTATAAATTGACACGCCACTGGTAAATCTAATTAGGACCTAATAGACGATTAAAAACTATTTTTGTCCGGTCTTTAGTTATAAGTTCCAAATATGTAGTTCAATAATAACGAAATGCTGGGGGGCTGCTTGTATATTAATAAATGAGTGTTAAATGAATATCCGTTTTCTTGCTATCCTTCGGTATATAACATGATAAAAATGCAACTCTCCATTTTTTTAATATGTTTAATATTGTTAATTTGCTATTATATCACTTAAAATTTAGTTGTTAATACCATAGTCAAAATACTTGGAGAAGGAGTTTTCTGTGATATTGCTGATAACGTCTTTGAATACTTCAATACTTGCTCATGTCAACGCTACGGACAAGTATTGACTAGTTTAAAGCAATGCACAATAATTAACTAGAATGCCAATCAAGAATACATTCTGTTTTTGAATAATTTATTTCTGAATTACAACCTGGATGTCAATAGTACAGTGAACAATAAATCAACTGTTTATTTAATACAATGCAGAACACGTTTCTCATATGCAACAGTTCCGTCTTTGTCTGCACATGCACATGTGTTGAAAGTCGAGTTAACCACTTACCACTTTTCTAATTTTCAACTCATCCGCAAGATGTAGTTTGTATTTCTTTTTTTCCAGGTTCACATTACATCGTTAACTAAAGCAGTTTGTTAGTAAATTGTTGGAGGACCATTTGTTAACAAGCTGACAAACTGACAGACACATTGTATATTATCTAACAGCCCTGGCTTGAACACCAACATATATTTCAGAAAGAACTTTTATGAACATACGTTGTTGATCTTGACGTACAATTATTTACGGAACATATACGCGGTATTATGCATTGTATTCTGCATACAATTACTTTATTTGGCTCACTGCATACCTGTTTAATCTTCTGGGAGGTTTAATACATACTACATACCTGTGATACTGAGATGGAGTTCATAAAAATGTAATCCAGATAATATATATATTTTTGGATAAACTAGAATGAACATAACTTGAGGACTTAAGACATTGACAAGAGCATTATTGTATTTGTAAATTATTCGTAATGGGTAACGAATAAACAAAAAAATAACTTAGCCAACAAATAATATATTTGTTTGATTTTGATCAATTGCACAGTATGGTCACAAACTGCAAAAGCAAAATTGGACAATGTTTACAATATCCCCCTTCAAACTCTATACAGATGGCAGCACATAACGACTACACTAAATAATTCAAGAATTGTCAGTGGCTCTAAAACTATGGTTTCTGGAAGCGAGCTAACCATCTTCTAGTTTAATGACAAAACACTATCTTAGGTTAGGTTAGGTTAGTAAATGTTTGGTTAGAAGAAGCCGAGCGAAGCGAGCTACCCATCTTCTAGATTAATGACATAAATAAAAGTTCTGCACAGTCTCACCTGTTTAGAGTCTCTGTATATTGAACAAATGACGTGTGTGTGACGCATGCACAGTGTGTAGTGGGATATTGTAAATCTACACCGCAAGATTTTATAACATATTTAATAACACAGAGCTGCGAGGGTTGGCCGCTTTTAATAATATATGGTAATTTTAATAGATAAGTAGTGATCATGCTAGAAAATAATATTATTATTTTTTTATCACGTACCAATTTTTCTTTACCACACTTTAAAAATCGAGGTCTTATTACCTATGACTCATATTTAGTATGACCGAATGTAAATATTACAGTTGTTTTAAGCTTAATATAAATAAACAATGATTACACCGGTCAACAGGAATTTTGAGTCTGGGTTCTGCATATCTGATTTTTATTTCTTCCACATTATTAATTAAAGAAAAAATAGTTTTACCCGAAAAAGTTTGCTTTTGTAGCTATCAGAATGAAATTACGGATTCTAAGAAAATTTCCCTTTTTTCAGACCTTTATTGTGTGTAAAAATAATACAAACTTTTGTCATGAATTTGAGTCAGTCTTATTTACAAGAAAATCATTCGAAACAAACAACTACTGTAACAGAATATATAAAAAAGTATTAAAATCATTATTTTTCGTATTTCTTCTGTGATTGTATGGACTTTCTCGTATTAGCCCCCAAATATAGTCCCCCGTCATAATCTCATTGTATTGCCCCTGATAACGACGTTCAAAGTCCATCACGTCTTGATGAAAACGTTCACCTTGTTCTGCCGAATAGGCTCCCATGTTATCTTTAAATTGGTCCAAGTGAGCATGTAACATATGCACTTTAAGAAACATTTTGCAACCCATGAGTTTAAAGTTATCAAGCATAGTTGCAATAAGCTCTTTGTAATTGTTTGCTCTGTTGTTTCCGAGAAAACCATGAACCACTGCTTTCAGGCTTTCCTTTCATGAATATTGAGTATCTGTAAAAGTTCGTCACAGGCCATTATTTCCTTAATTGTGGTCCGACAAAAATAAAGGTAACAAGGATATTTAGTATAACCGCCTATGCAAGGCGGTCGGAATCTCATGCACTTCTTCTAACTGGCGTCTTTTCGTAGACAGTTCTACAAAAAGTTTAAAAGCTGTCCTTCTTCACAATGGAAATAGATTTCCATCTCTTCCTTTGGCTCATTCCGTAATGTTCAAAGAAAATTACGAAAATGTGAAATTGGTGCTTGAGAGTTTAAAGTATAATGAGTATACCTGGCCAGTGATAGGGGATTTTAAGATGGTTGGATTTTAAGATGGGATGCATTCCCATCAGAAATCCAACCATTCTCTTGTTTTGATAAATTCGCCGCAAATATAGCAGGATGATTCTTCCTCGTGTTTTCAACTTTTTGACGCCATTTTTGGATCTGCCGCCACACAAAATGCGTTGTATCGCTACAATGCGCATGCGCATATTGACTATGAACCACGTAAGAGAAATGCCACTTGCTTTCCACTCGCTCATCTCCACCCTTACTTAATATAACGCGCTTCTCCTTATATGGTCATAAAAATAAATAAATATATATTGATCGTTGTAAAATGTACAAAAGCAAAGTTTTTCAAAAATAAACGAATGTTTTAGTTATTTTTCGATATAAAGAATCAGAAAATAGTCATTAAAATAAAGATTCTAAAAAAAAATATTTTATTTGTTGACCTGTGTTATATGTAAACACTTACACATCACAAGTATTGAGGTGAATACCACAGAACATAAATGAGGAACGGACACTCCCAGCAAAAAAATTTAGTACGTATAACAGCGCTCCTACCAACGGTCCAGTGAACTAAACAACTGAACCGCCAAATTTGAATTACACTATCAGTTAGGTTTATAATTATTGTATTAAATATATATTTTTTTGTGTATTGCAACATTTTGTTATTTATATTAACAAAAGTTTTACAATAAACAAAAAAATACATATATTTAAAAACCTGTAATAATATAAATAAGGAATCTAAATAAATAAATTTAAATAAAAGATCTAAGCTATTTATTTTTGGAACATAAAATTACATTGTAATTACTGAGAAATAAAATAACTTACTTTTGGACTGTCAATATTTATTTTAGAATCACAAATTTTCACTGTTAGATATACAGCTGTTTATCTAACAGCGAAACGTTGTGATTCGAAAATAAATACTGACTGTCCAAAAGTAGAGTTATTTTATTTCTCATATACTATTATCTGGACATTAACATAATTTACAAAAGAAAACACAAATCAAAATACATAAAACTAATTAACTCCTAACTAAAAATAATGGCTGTTACTCAGCGACTTAAAAACAACACAACACGAAGCTACTGGTCGTTAGAAGTCGGCTACGTTCGTAATATATCTATTTATTTTGCATTCTCTCGCCATCTCTAAACGGTCCAAAGAACTAAAACAGTGTTCAAGGTCGGTCCATAAGAGTATCACCCGGGTGGTGACTACGTCAGAAATGATAGATAAAATCAACAGGCTTTCTTTTACAATTACAAATATTTTTTTTAATCAAACAGCTTAACATGATGTCTAGATATCGCAATCCTCAGGCCAAGAAGATTCCTGACCACCACCGGAGTTCCACAGGGGCCGTCCATAGGCCCTACCCTGTGGAACATACTCTACAATGGGGTGTTCAACCTGACACTTGAAGGCGACTCAAAATGCATTGAATTCACGGACGATCTGGCTCTAACAGCCACAGCAAAAAACGAGGATGACCTGATGTACAATGTGAATGTAAACCTCAGGAATATCAGCGCCTGGATAGAAGAGCACAAGTTGCAGCTAGCTCCCGATAAGACGAAAGCCGTCATCTTGAGAGGTAAGCGTAAGAGGGTCCACATCCATTTTCGACTGGCCGACAAATTTATAGTTCCCAAGCCCCACATAAAATATCTAGGGATCATTTTTGACGCAAACGGCTTATTCGCGGAACACCTAAAGACGGCGGCCAACAAGGCGGAAGAAAGAGCTGGTAAGCTACGACGATTGGTGCTGAACGTTGGAGGCCCCAACTGGGGCAAAAGGAAGGTTTTGCTGGGGACAGTTCATTCAACTTTGTTGGAGCCTCTATTTTGTGTGGTATGCTGGGATATGGCAAGTACAACAAGTTATTTGAGAAGCTCAACGCCAGGCGTTAATAGAGGTAGCCTCGGCTTACCGTACTGTGTCGACTGCGGCTCTGCAAGTGGTGACAGGAACCCTCTCCCTGCAACTCCTTGCACAGAAAAGGCGACAGATATACGAGGCAGGAGGAGGATCTGAGGTGAGAAATGCTGCCAGAACACATTCGGTGAAGAAATGGCAGGAGGAGTGGTCCAAGAATCAGGACAAAGGGCAGTGGACAAAAAGGTTCATTCCCAACATACCAGAGTGGCTGGCCTGCAAGTACAGGAAAATATACTACTATGTCACGCAAGCCCTGACAGCCCATGGGTCTTTTAAGTCCTTCACCCTGAGGATTGGGAATGACCAGGACGACGTCTGTACCTACTGCGGCGCAGTCGACACAGCCAAACATACACTATTCATATGCGGGCGATAGACTGCAGAAAGATTGCGAGCATACATGATAACAGGAGAAAACCTGACACCCGACAACATGGTCCAGGTTATGCGGCACTCCAGGGAAAACTGGGAAAAACGGTGCGGCAGATGCTGTCAGCCATTATGAAGAGCAAACAGACAAATGAGTGAGAAAGACAGAATAGAGGAATGTGATGATAGGTTGAGCTAGCCTGTTCCCTCCAAGATGAAAATCACCACGGATAGTTCCTTGGTGGGAAAAAAGAGGCAAGCAGGGTTTTTAGTCGGTAGGCCAATTGAAAGAGATTCCGACACTACCAGATTGGTGTCTGTAAAAGATTTTCCCTGGATAAAAAAAAGGTGTCGCAATCCTGACTTAGGATTACCTTTGCGACGATATTAATAAAAAATTGTACTTTAAAAGCTGATTAAAATCAATGAATAAAGTCCGAGGTATTCGAGTTTTCGCCTCTTCACCGTAAATTGCATTTCTTGCTCTTTTTCGACTTTGTCCAAGATCTACTTGTTAGACATGCTTTTCGTCCATGATATTCTTAAAATACGGCAATAAGTCCAAGACGCGCAAGTCTGTAGCATTGTAGAGCGGCCATGTTTAACATTGAGTACAACATTTTAAATATTCTGTCTAGTGTAAAGATGCAGATTTCAATATAATTACAACCAATTAAAAATGAAACTGACTTCGTTTTCTTTATTACAATAATTAATGTGTAAGAGTGGAATCGGAGGCGGACTATCTTATGACTGCTCTCAAACTTTTGCAAACTACTATTTTCTTCATTAAAATTATCATTTGTCATTTTCCACCCTTCCTCCTATAAAGTTCCTTTTAAAATGTATCCAAGAGTCGAGGCTCTTCGCTAAAATGATGCTTGTCAGTGACGTTCTCAAGGATGGAAGGTTTAAATAACTATGGGGGGTCATTGAGCTATATATTGTAAAACATGATTAGATCTTTCAACACTATTTATTGAAAATATTTTAACTTCGTAGAACGAGCAGCCTTGTGACCTGAGCAGTCGGTTAATGAGCACAGAATGCCCCAACCAGCTGACCAGCAGTGACCCGATCATTAATTAGTATGACATAATATTTAAGCGAATTACAATCCTCACATTTTTTCTTCGATAAATACATATTTATTTATATTTTTCGCGGGATATATTTTTGAAGTCTCAATATTTCTCTTACTTATGTTCAGTTCTCTAAATTAGCCGCTTGGCCACAATTTGTACAGAACGAACAGACTCATGTGACGGAATAAGGATTTCTGGATTATACCTACGAAAACCTAAAAATAACATGTAAATGTGCATTTTCTGTTAATTTCAACACTAATCATAATAAAATATAGCTTATTATTATTGTAAAATACATAAGTTATTTTGCTGTACAATTATGATAAAATTGTAAAATTTTCATTTCATTGGACCTTCAGAGGGGGCTTGTGTTCCCCCCCCCCCTCCATCTGAATACGCCACTGTTGTTCAGGACAACTTATATCAGTCCTCTTTGTGTGTAAAACATTACAATTTCAAAAATACCTAAGAAGTTATTGATATTCTCATTTATCTATAAAATAAAACCAAATACCAATTTTAGGAGCGCTATTGTCTCCAAAACTACTCTCTTTATTATATTCTACTATTTTTACTCTATTTCAAGTTTGAGGTGTCATTTTAAAGTTACATTCTGAAGGTTATACCGAAGTCAGATTTCCACTTTATCTTATCTGAATTGAGTAATTAGTTGTTTAAAACAGTTTTATCAATTGACTGGGCGAATATTTTAGTCGATGTGTCAGGGGGAAAAATGATCAACGCTCCCCTTCATATAATTCGTTGGAGCATATTTGGAAAGTGATGTATTCTCACTTGAACAATAATTATGTCACTTTATCAAGAGTATGCAATCTTAAAAAAATGTTTATTTATACGAAAAATAAAAGAAAATGCCGATATTCTTTACAATGAAGTAATTGAAAAATTAACTACTGTTGTGGTTAAATTTTATCTTCAACTCCCCAGGCAGCGCCGTATAATCTGCTGGTCCTGGGAGGGGCCCAGGCCCGTCGCCCCCCCCCCCTTGGCTGCGCCACTGTACAGTATAATGAAAAAGGAGTTGGGAAATTGCGCTAGAACTATTGATGAGTTAAAAGCAAAATTGTAAGCGGTTTGGGATGAATTGCCACCTAGAAAATGTTTAAGTTTAGTATAAACTTTCCCACCACGTATAAATGTCGTTATTAAACAAAAAAGTAATTCAATGCAGTGGTAAAAAACTTTTTTGACCAACTATTTTGTGACGATAAAGCTTCAGTCCAACTATTTTGCTGTCATACAATATTTAAATAATATTAATTTTTATTTTTGTTATTCATACTTATTTTAGTCTAATTTGTAAATTTTGATTACTATACTAGTAGTTATGAAGAGTACAAAAAAAAATATTATTATTTCTTAAATAATTCTTTGAAATAGTCAATAATTTAAGATCTAGTCTAAATATTTCTCAATAGGTCAACTATTTTGCGACAGGGCTCATATACAATTGAGGAACATTGCCATGAAGTTCGTCAATAATGAAAGTTCATTCTGTCAGGTGACCAGGGCATTTCTCATCATATTTGTCTTCCCATCTTTAAATATCAGACACCATGCTCTCACAAATGATTAATTCAATACAATTGGTGAAATATATGTGCGTTACGAAAACGAATTACTACACGTACTTCCCATTTCGTGAGATTTTCAATGACATTGTTGACGATAGAAATTAATAAAAACCAGTCAAAAGTATTAGACGCTCCGTGTTACTCACTCTGTGCTATCCATGGTCACACTGAAGCTGATTAGACAAGAAATGGCACCGAAGCTTAATTTTCTGGGAGCTTTGCACAACTGGAACTATGAGGACGATTTTCGTACTAAAAATTATAGCCTCTTTTCTTACAAAATTCTTGTTTGCGCCACTGCTTATATTCAATAATATCTTTATTCTTGCCTTTCGGCCTCGAATTGGAGTACATTATTTCTCTTGTTTACATTCTAAAATGTGTGTATAACCTAAATATCCCAATTAAATCTACTTCCTTATTAACAAAAATATAAATAACTAAATAACTAACAATAAATCTTAAAACTGCGAAAATAAACTATTAAAAATTGCCTCTGGAACGCCTAGTCTTTCTTTGCGTTTGGTCGCATTCGGATCCTTTTGACTCTCGTCATCCATTCTATACCGCTTCCTGCCTCCTCCAAGATTTTTTCCAACCGTGCTGGCTCTTCCCCTATTTCTGGACAGCATCTTAAGTGATTCATTGTTTCTGGTTCTTCTCTACATGTCCGTCACTTCTTCTCTTCTTCATCCCTCCAAAATTGAATGGCTGCCGCCTCGTTCCCGCATCTGAATATGGCAATTGTCTTCTGGTGTCTGTAATTGTCTCTCAAGTATCTTGGTAATGTTTCGCATTTTATCTTCTGGTAGTCTTCATTGTATCTTGTTTTGTTTATTCTGTTGTGTCTTTCTTGGTCCTGTACTTTCTTGTCTCTGTCCACCATCCTTTGCAGGTAATCCTCGACTTCTTCCTGCATTCTCCTTACTTCCTCCAGGCCATATCCATTTCTTTCATAGTACTTTCTTCTCTCTGTTCCCCAACTTGTTTGCGTGTTCTTTTCCTTTTCCTTCCTGCATTATCTCAGAATTTCGTTGCAGCTTAGTCTGATCTTATGCTCGAATTTTGCTGCTCTGGCCCCGGTGTTGACTCGTTTTGTCCCGTTTTGTTTCTGCTAGCACTATACAGCCGGGAGTCTGTCTGTCTAGCTGTAGCGTCGATTTAATGTAAGTCTCTTGTGTCTCTTGTGATAGAAATTAATAAAAACGCACAAAAAATATCGAACGCTCTGTGTTACTTTGTGCCAGCCAAGGCGACACTGAAGCCGATTAAACACAAAATGTCACCAAGGCTTGATTTTTTGGGAGCTTTGCGCAAACGTTACTCTATGAGCGATTTTCCAATTAAAAATTATACCCACTTCCCTTACAAAATTCCTGTTTGCGCCACTGCATATATACGCGTGTGTACATATGTTTATATAAGTGTAATATTATAATAGTACACCTACTGCCACTGGGAGGGTTTCTAACCCTTCTAGCACAGTGACTTGGTACGCCAGTGAAGCTTGTCATTAGATCTAGCGAGCTCCATCGTGCTTCGTTCCCCAAAGCGCTCTTAATACTTTTGTAATTTGGACATTAGTACTAAAGTGCCATTACTACTTTTATACCATATTTTCGAGCCATTTAAGCCATTTAATTCTTATGGTAAGGTTATTTTATTACTATTTTATTAGGTTTTCTTTTTTACGCACAGATTTTTCTTACGAAAGATAAGAAAATGTGGAAAATTTGCCTCGGGTTCATCGACTAAAAAATAATTACTTTGTGTTTGTAAAAAATAATTATAAAAAATGTAATTGAACAGGTTTTTTATTGATTTCGTTTTATTTTGATAAAATTACGTTCTTTATTAGTTTGGAATAGAAAATGGGAAATTTATTAAATAATTTCAGTCTGTAAACGAAAAAAACTTGTTTCTGTTCAGAACTAAAACGAGAAATACCGTTCTTGTTCGTAGGTATTACCAAGAAACCCTTTTAAAGTAATTTTCTCATTTGTGTGTCTGTCTACCTGTTCGACAGAAATTGTGAACAAATACTTAGACCTAGTAAGTTGAAAATTGACATCTAGCATACTTATACAGTTTTTTGGCCCACATATAGGAAAAATATTGAGTTTTCGAAAAAAACGCACCGCTTTAAAAACAAATGTATTTAAAAAAAATAACTTTAGATTAATGGAAATTTGAAAGTGCTCATACATGAACATTGATCTAAGCTAGAAACGTTGACAGGAATTTTTGATCAGATTAAGTTTTTGGAAAATATTGTAGTTTTGTTTTTTTGACAAAATTAATTATTTTTTTAATTCATAGCTAAATTATGGCTAATAATGTTAAGGAATTTTTGTATTTATGGCTAATAAAAACAAAAAAAGAAAAAACAAAAAAATAACAGCATAGAATCGAGTTCATGTGTGAAGAGTGTTGTGTGTAGTGTTCATAGCCTCCACCTACTATTATACGTCATGAATCCATTGTTTCATTGTTAGAATTACTTTAGTTTTTTATTTTTAAGGAGTCAAAAAGGAATAAAATATTTATTGTAATGAAATACTTATAAATCAAGTAAAACATTGTTAATAGTGAAAAATATGTTTCTGAAATTGAAAAAAAGCCATTTATCTGTATATCTCTTATTAATTTAATGAAGAATTGAATACGTAGCAAATGCAGAAAAAATCGCTGGTATTTTTTAATTTAAATTGTATTGTGACGAAATTTTGTTTGAAAAAATTACATGAAAGCTCTTAGTACTCAAATAACGAGTAAACTGATTATAAAAAACAGTTAATTTTGATTTAGTTATAGAGTAGTATATTCTGTAACAAGGTTGGAATGTGAAAATTCGATTCGAGCGTAAGGAACCACGAGCATCGAATTTTCTCTTCCAACCGAGTCACAGGCCCTTCTTTCTCCTCGACCACCAGAAAAAAAAAATTATTTTAGAACTTTTTAGTGAGTTATTTTTTCAACAAACGTTGCTATTGTTTATAGTATTCATACGGTCATAGAAATCGTCCGCACTATTTATCAGCGCGGAGGAATGCATACCTTATAGTGAACAATAATATCTTACAAAGGACATGGAATAATTAATCCTTCACTAGTGAATGAATGAAATACACGCAAAATGCATAGGAAGATAAGTGATTTAGAATAAAATTTTACCTCTTATCTTAGAATATTAATTTTCTGTAGTCAAAATTGATTTTAGAATTGGCAAATTCTATAGTGGTCGTGGAGAATAGCATATTATGCTACGAGTATGGAATGATAGTAATTTCACATGAGTATGAAAGTTGCGCCACGAGTAATTCCATGCAAGTTTCCATGCAAGTATTCCATGCAAGTATTCCATGCAAATTTCATGCTATGCTTTTTCCACGACTATAACTTTATTACTTATTTATTATTTATTCAGTTGCCTTTAAAAACTAACAATAATTTCACAGTTGCTTTCATCCTATTTATTTCTTTGCCTAGCAACGGTCATGTACGTATCATATGGAATTTAAATTCAGTTAAAATAACAATATTTGCGTCATCTGATTAACTGACTGATCAAGACCAACTCTATTAAGAAATATATTAGCAAAATGCAACAACTTTAACTGTATTATTAAATTTTAATCCGGTTTCCTTCACAAACTAACAATAATATGACATATGCTTTCAACCTATTCATTATATTGTCAATTAAGAAGTATATTAGCAAAATTTGACAACTTTAACTATATTATTTAAATTTAATCCGGTTTCCTTCACAAATTAACAATAATTTGACATATGCTTTCAACCTATTCAACGGTCGGCCATTGCTGCTTGAACCTGTTACGTAATGAGCTTAACCTGTTACGAAATGGGCTTATTACGTAGCAGGACACCGGTGTGTAATAGAAAAGAGTGGGGAATGTGCTACATTTACTAATCATTGACACGCCTGTAATGAACGTATATCTATATAGTCGTGGAAAAAAATATTCCTAGACATCCAGCATTCTTGGCTTTTCACTTATTAAATACCTACAAAACCCTGAAATATGTGAAAATTTACACATCTATTTTTTAGGGTTTTGTAGGTATGACCAAAAAACCCTTATACCGTCATTTTGTCGTCTGTCTGTCTGTCTGTCTGTCTGTCTGTCTGTCTGTCTGTCTGTCAGTCTGTCTGTCTGTCTGTTCGGTAAAAATTGTAGCCAAACGGCTAAACCTAGAAAGTTGAAATTTGGCATGCTTATACAATTCTTTGACCCGCACATAGGAAAAATACTAAAACATCTAAAAAACATACCCCCCTAAAAATATAAACAAATATGTGCTCATCGAAAACAAAAATATTTTTTTTAAATTCTGAGTAGGGTGTCAAATGAAAGCCCTTAGTACGTGGATTAACGATAAAAATTTTATTTTTGCAAAATAAATTATTTTGATGTGAATTTTACCAAAATTGTGCAAAAAAAATTTTGTACCACACCCTGTAGCCCAGATGGTTTAAACTAAAAATCTAAAAAAATTATAAGTAATGTATATTGGTGTGAACCGAAATAGTACAACAGGAATTTTTGATCAGATTATGTTTTCGGAAAATAAAGCATTTTTTGTGGTTTTTGGTTCACAAAGTACAAAAGTTGGTATGTAAGACACTCACACGCAAGGCGTGCGATAGCGTAATGGGTTAGAGCACTGACGTCGTAAGCTAAAATTCGCTGGAAAACGAAGGGTTTCGAGTGAATTTTATTTTTTGTTTTTTTTTGCATTTTTATTATGTTGAAATTATTTTGTCAAAATTCTAGTTATATTTTGACAAATGTTGTATTTAATTTTTAAAAGCGTAAATTTAATAACCAGTCTTATTATATGATTAACAGACGATAAATTATTTTAAAAATATCGTTCATTTTGCCGTGATTACTACAAAGTAAAATTTGTCCTACACACTCAGCATACCGCCTTCACTTATTATATACCTGCGAAACCCTGAAATGTGTGAATATTCACACTACACATCAATTTTTTATTCTGGTACAATATTACTTGCAAGCAAGCACCTCGTTTTGCACATCAAAAAATTATCTAAAATTACATTTTTTCAGCAAAAACTATAAATCTCTGGGCTGCAAAGCTAAATTTAAAAATACAGATAGCATTTAGGGAGAAAAAGTGAGTGTCGTTTCTGTGCGCTATTTGTGTTTTTCACAATCTCATGTGACGAGAGAGAGAAGCGGCCGACCGTTGTACTGATATATAAACGTGGTTCAATTAATCTCTGCTCGTACAGAAGAGACAATATGTATAGCTTTTACGTCGTAATTTTCCACATGACACACAAAATCGTTTATTAGATACGGCGACATCAAAGTTTAATTTATGATTCTCTGTAACTTAACGAATTTTACATGTTACATTATCGACATTCCCAAAGAATACAACTAGTTTAGAAGTTACTGCTAAGAGAGGTGTCATTAAAAAATTGATGTGAAGTGTGAATACTCACACATTTCAGGGTTTCGCAGGTATATAATAAGTGAAGGCGGTATGCTGAGTGTGTAGGACAAATTTTACTTTGTAGTAATCACGGCAAAATGAACGATATTTTTAAAATAATTTATCGTCTGTTAATCATATAATAAGACTGGTTATTAAATTTACGCTCATAAAAATTAAATACAACATTTGTCAAAATATAACTAGAATTTTGACAAAATAATTTCTACATTATAAAAATGCAAAAAAAAAACAGAAAAAATAAAATTCACTCCGAACTCGAACTCGAAACCCTTCGTTTTCCAGCCAGTTTAAGAGTGCTCTAACGCATGTAGCCATCGCACGCCATGCATGTGAGTGTCTTACATTGGTATAACTTTCGTACTTTGTGAACCAAAAACCACAAAAAATGCGTTATTTTCCAAAAACATAATCTGATCAAAAATTCCTGTTGTACTATTTCGGTTCACACCAATATACATTACTTAGAATTTTTTTAGATTTTTAGTTTAAACCATCAGGGCACAGGGTGTGGGACAAATTTTTTTTTGCACATTTTTGGCCAAAATCGCATCAAAATAATTTATTTTGCAAAAATAAAAATTTGATCGTTAATCCACGTACCAAGGGCGTTCATTTGATACCCTACTCAGAATTTAAAAAAAAAAATTGTTTTCGATGAGCACATATTTGTTTATATTTTTAGGGGGGTATGTTTTTTAGATGTTTTAGTATTTTTCCTATGTGCGGGTCAAAGAGTTGTATAAGCATGCCAAATTTCAACTCTTTAGGTTTAGCCGTTTGGCTACAATTTTTACCGAACAGACAGACAGACAGACAGACAGACAGACAGACAGACAGACAGACAGACAGACAGACAGACAGACAGACAGACAGACAGACAGACAGACAGACAGACAGACAGACAGACAGACAGACGACAAAATGACGGTATAAGGGTTTTTTGGTCATACCTACAAAACCCTAAAAATCGTGCAGGGTTTCCCAAACTTTTTTTCTTGTGGAACCCTTAGGCTATTTTTTACGGATCATGGAACCCTTGTCATAACTAAAGCCAGAGCCGGCGCTGCCGAGTATGCAAGGTGCATGCGGGCGCCACCGTGAGTGGGGCGCTAACGTGAGATTCGAAAGGGCGTTAAATGAATATAAAAGTAAAGGTAACCGACGAGTTCATCGAAAATCAATTCATCGAAAATCAATTCATCGAAAATCAATTCATCGAAAATCAATTCATCGAAAATCCTATCATCGAAAATCAATTCATCGAAAATCAATTCATCGAATGATCAATTCATCGAATCGTCAATTCATCGAAAAAAAAATATTTTGTAAATATTTGAGAGGAATGCCGAGGGGATCGGAAAGTCAAAAAAGCAGTGGTCAATAAAAGTAGACAGACTAAAAAATAATTGCATAAATTTTTTTATATGGTTTAAAAAAAGGTAAACATAGTGTTTGAATATAAATAAAGAAATATAATAAGAAAACTTATATAATAAAACAAATAAATTTTTTGTTTTTAAGGTTTAATAAGACAGGTTACAGACAATTGCACGCAAATAATTTTTATAAATTCATACACAATGATACGCATTTTAATTGGGCTAATATGGGGGAAAATAAAGTACTATGTAATAAATAAAGGGTTTGATTAGAAGAAGCCGAGCGAAGCAAGCTACCCATCTTCTAGTTTAATGTCAAAACACTATCTTAGGTTAGGTTAGTATGGGTTTGGTTAGAAGAAGCCGAGCGAAGCGAGCTACCCAACTTCTAGTTTAATGACAAAACACTATCTTAGGTTAGGTTAGGTTAGTAAGGGTTTGGTTAGAAGAAGCCGAGCGAAGCGAGCTACCCATCTTCTAGTTTAATGACAAAACACTATTTTTTTGACCACTGCTTTTTTGGCTTTTCGATACCCTCGGCATTCCTCTCAAATATTTACTAAATATTTTTTTTCGATGAATTGATCATTCGATGAATTGATCATTCGATGAATTGATCTTTCGATGAATTGATTTTCGATGAATTGATTTTCGATGAATTGATTTTCGATGAATTGATTTTCGATGAAATTACCGTGAATCAAAGTAAGTTAGTGAAATGTAAATTTAGAAGTGAAGTGAGGACCTTTTTTTTAGGTCTTTACGTAAAATTTAGAAATGAGGTCCTTGTGTTTTAGGTTTTCACTTGAAATTTGTAAGTGACGACCTTTTTCTAGAATGTTGCAAGTGATATTTCCTCAAATTTAGATTTTAATTGGGTATCAAAAACAATATCAATTGATTTTTCACAATCCAGTGCTGTACATTCAATGGACTTTTAATTACCAATTTGACTGTATTTGACAGATTTATTAGAAATGTACGCGTAACGCTTTACATTAATAGTTTAATGCGTTTCTATGAAAATATTGCAGCTAATCTTATTTTAATATTATATCACAACTTGTCTCGCGGAATCCCAAAATTATTTCGTGGAACCCACTTTGGGAAACACTGAACTAATGGGTAAGGATGAAACATTTGGACCTACCTGTCTGTCACCTTTAGGTAGGGATAAAAGGTTATTAAATGAAAACTTATTATTGTGTTTCTGAAAATATTATATGTTAATGACTGCAGTTTCGACTACTGTCCATTTACCATGACAATGAGATGACGTCACAGTTGCAAAACTTCCCATGTTGCCACTTCTCTAATTGTCAAAAAAGTTAGGTTATATCGAACTACTTCTAAAAAAATATTGAAAACCAATATTTCCTATGGAGGAAAGAAATTACCAGTTCTTTCTAACCGATTTGTCGCGAAATTTATGGTTTAAATTATGACTGAATGTATGTTATGACTATATATGATTAAGTGTGTAATGTAATAAAAATAAAATGAAAATTTCGTTGTATAAGAATCATCAGAAATAATTGATTTTAAAAATGTGTCGTGTTCTTTTCATCCTTTTAATACAATTTTCTTTAATTTTTCTCCTGGTGTCACATAGACCAGTGTTTCTCAACAGATGGTCCGCGGACCACCAGTGGTCCTTTTAATATTACCGTATTTTTCACATTTAGTTGTAGTTAGATATTGATCTAATTTTGTAAAATTAATTTCTTATACTTTATATTGTAAAACAATTGTATCATCTTAAATTATAGCTATATTTTCATTCTAGCTCTGATGAAGATTTAATATTAAATCGAAACGTTAGCGAAGTTAAAATATTGTTTTAATTTTAATTTCTGACCAGTCCGAATCCCATTACTTCCTCATCTTATTATATTTTACGGACGTAACCATCTAATTCAATAAATAATTTATATTTTGTTTATTTTCTGATGATTTCTACATGTAATATGATGATTTTCTACAAATAAAATAATTGTATTTAGTAGCATATTAAATATATTTGTTTTCTTGCAAAAAATGAACAAACAATTATTATTAGTGGTCCGCGTTAGAAAATTATATATTATACTGGTCCGCGGTGCGTTTTTGGTTGAGAAACACTGACATAGACACAGTGAGTTCAGGAAGCAAACTCGGAGTTACCCGAGTCACTCTGTTTAACTCCTGACTGCTAAAGGAATACTCTAGAGTTAAACAGAGTGACTCCGAACTTGGTTCCCGAACTCACCTAAAGAGATCGAATAGCAATGATAAAGAGTCAAATTTTTACTAATGACATTAGTAATTGACCCAAAATTTATGCTTGTTGAAATTGAAGGTTTATTTCCAAGTAAAATGGTAAAATAGTAGTAATTCTGTGTAATTGCCTACACTCTTCTGTTATAATAACATTTTCTGAAATCTGTAATCTGTAATCTCTTTAATTTTGCAGGCAATAATTCGGCAGTTGCCTCCATTGCAACTGACGCAATATTTGGTTGTGTCCTGAAAAAGTTCTCGTCGTCACAATCACAATGTAATTTCCATTTTAAAATTATTAACAGTGTTATTTGAATACATTTTAAAAAATCTTCACAAAATATATTAAATTTAAAATACTTATTCAATATTGGCACATTCAAAGTGACGTAAACAATCTATTTTTCATAATATAAACAAGTCTCCGTAGCAATAACAATAACCCCGTTCTATCGATTTCTGTTTGAAAATCATATGAAATCAAAATTTAAATTGTAACTGATCATGGTTAGAAAATTTTTGTATGCATCTCGGGAGTAAAGTGCATTAATCCCTCAAATGAAAATACCCTCGACTCCCTCCGGTCATGTCTGACATTACTTACATTCTCGGGATTAAACCATTACTGTACTCTCTAGATACATAAATAACGATTGTCTTTATTATTAATTAAAAATTTGAAACTATTGACCATTCCTCTAACTTTATTTTATTTTTTATTTTTTATTTTATTTTTTTCATTAACGAAAGCCAACAGTAAAAACCAATGACTGGCTTCCACAGATTACAAAAATAGTTTACATAGATATTGTATAACAAAAAAAAAAATTATGTAAAGTGTGAATTTTCACACATTTCAGGGTTTTGCAGGTATTTAGTAACTTAATGATGATTATTTGGGATGCCAAAACAAATTTTATATCAAAATATTTATTTATGAATTTTAATTCGAATGCCTAATACTATTATTTAAGTTTCTAAATATCTGCAGTATTTTTTTTACATAGCAAGGTTCATTAAGATTTTGAAAATTGCGCCTATGGCTTCTATTGGTTGCTTAAATCATTAGCCCCGCCCTCTGATTTCGTATACATTCAAACATAGAATTGTATTATAATTTCAACACTTCCCACTGGTTATTAAATTTACGCTTTTAAAAATTAAATGCAACATTTACCAAAATATAACTAGAATTTGGACAAAATAATTTAAACAAAAGAAAACTGCAAAAAAAAAACAGAAAAATTAAAATTGACAGGATTCGAAATCTAGTTTGCAAGTTACCTCTTTGGCAAATTACAAAGAAATGACGAAATGCACATCGCTATGAGCGCTGAGTTATATACTGGGCTACATAGCGAATTAAATATTTAATATATTTTGGTTAAAAACACAAAAAATGCGTTATTTTCCGAAAACGTAATCTGATCAAAAATTCCTGTAGTACTATTCCGGTTCACACCAATGTACATTACTTAGAATTTTTTCAGATTTTTAGGTTAAACCATCTGGGCTACAGGCTGTGGGACAAATTTTTTTTTTGCAAAATTTTGGCAAAAATCGCGTCAAAATAAATTATTTTGCAAAAATAAAATTTTGATCGTTAATCCACGTATTAAGGGCTTTCATTTGATACCCTACTCAGAATTTTAAAAAATATTTTTTTCGATGAGCACATGTTTGTTTATATTAGATATGTTTTTTAGATGTTTTAGTATTTTTCCTATGTGCGGGTCAAAAAGTTGTACAAGCATGCCAAATTTCAACTCTCTAGGTTTAGCCGTTTGGCTAAAATTTTTACCGAATAGACAGACAGACAGACAGACAGACGACAAAATGATGGTATAAGGGTTTTTTGGTGACACCTACAAAACCCTAAAAAAGAGAGAATAATACATAATTTCATATAATATACAAGAACAAGTTTAAATTCATTTATGACGTTCGAAGATAAAGTTTAATTTCATATTTAGTCGTAGCGTCTTCGAAATTATTGTTAGTTGCAAAATTGTTGACCTTATTAAGGTAAGCTGGTTGTTCAAGCAGTTGAGCGGTAGTAAAAATTTGTGATGTAAAGTATGAAATGTCACATATTTCAGGATTTCACACATTCCAATAAGAGAAAGATTATTTTTTATCAAAAACACACCAAAATAAAATATTAAAAAAATATATATTTTGTCCTCTAATCTAGACTTCAAGACCTTTCATTTGATTGAATCATGAATGTGTTAAGGTAGCAATGCTTTATACGAAGAATTCACGTGGCACCTTCTTTCCGAGCTTTTGAATTATCCCACCTTATATAATCGTCTTTTAAATGTTTGCTTGATTAACTCTCAGATACCTCGTAAGTTTTTCTCACATCTACGAGGAATTTTTGTATAATAATGTAATGCTTACTTTCGTATACGTATGGGAGTGTAAACAAAATTGAAAAGGTCAACACATATACATATTTGGGATGTGTACTGCATGACACTGGAGAGCAGTGGCATGCGGTCTGGGTATGCGGAGTATGAGCCGCTTACCCACTCGATATCCCACTGCATTTATTTTATTTGAATAAAATTTTAATAAACTGTATGAAAAATAATTCAACATTTAAGTGGTGAAATGCATTATTAATTATATTTTTAGTCATTTGTACTACGTTATATTGTGTAGGTAGTTCCGCATTGAAAATATGTGTTTTGCCAATTATATCAAGCCAAGGGTAGTGGCGGTTCTGTCGCTTACTTCAGTCTGTATTCAGTCGGTGTTATACAGATGACCTTCGAATGTATCAAACTGACAATTAATTAGTTTCTGGCTACTTAAATTATATATACGAGGTCTGCAAATTAAGCAACCGGACTGGCAACATAGCTTTTGATCTAGCAACATTTGGGACGCGGGACTTGGAGGGACGGCAAGTGAACATGTGATACGCCCTCAGTACTAGTTTGAACTCGCAAGAGTAATTTTGTTCTCCGTAATGACTTCTAGTGCGTTCTAAAAATGAGTGACATTCATTTCGAGCATCGGTGTGCTATCAGGTTTGACTTCAGACTTGGGCACAGTGCAACGGAAACATTTGCAAAACTTCAGCAGGCCTACGGAGACAGTGTTTTGTCAAGGACCCAGGATTTTTGGTGGTTTAAGGCATTTTCAGAAGAGAGTTGATTGAAGATGAATCACACAGCGAAAGGCCTTTATCTTCAAGAACCGATGAAAATGTCAACAGAATCCGGGATCTTGTGCGTTCAGATGGTCGGTTGACAGTCAGAATGATCGGGGAAAATTTGAATTTGACTCACCCTACCGTTCATCAGATTTTAACCAATGAATTTGGGATGAGAAAAATTTGTGCGAAAATGGTTCCAAAAAACCTCTCACAGGACCAAAAGGACATCAGGAAGCAAAGGTGCCTTGACTTTTTGGAATCGATTGAAAATGACTTGAGTCCTTGTGACTTTTTCCTCTTGCCAAGATTGAAAAATCACCTCAAGGGACGTCATTTTGGGACACTCGAAAACATTCAAACGTCTGTAACCAACCAGCTGAAAGCTATTCTAGTATCCGAGTTCCAGCACTGCTATGAGGATTGGAAAGAACCGTCTCCAGCGCTGTGTGAATTCCCAAGGAAGTTATTTTGAAGGAGACAATATTGAATTGTAATTCTATTCGAATAAAAAATTACTTAATTTACACACCTCGTATAGCGAGTGATTTACTGCCACCGTTTCTTGCTTCCTTTTCGCCAGGTGACTCTGTCCAGGCAGCCGCCATTTTGGAGGAACCTTGTCTCCATCGCCTCTCGTATAGCCAGCCTCTTCTGCGCTCAGTAATCCACTCCCAGATCTTCTTGGGTCATCAGTCATTTTGCATACGTTGGAGTTGTTTATTCTTTATCATCTCTATGATAGTGTTTTCAACGTTGATAGTTGCTCTTATAGTATCGCCGCACTGTGTGTTAGCCAGCAAGTCGTTTGATTCTAAAAACCAAATCAGACGCTTGCTGATCATTCGCTCCAAGAGTTTGCAGAGACAACTGCTCAGCGATATAGGTCTATAGTTAGAAGACAAGTGTTTATCTTTCCCAACTTTGTGGATAGGAATTATATGCGATTCCTTCCACTTGGTCGGGCACTTGCCCTCAGTAGACCTCCATTCCGGAAGATTGCGAATCATACGATAATATATTGCATCTGGATGATATCCGTAATACTGCATTTGCGTCAACAGGCTTTCAGGGCCTCCTCAATGTATTGTCACGTGAGTGGTTAGATGGAAATGCAACTCATGCTTTTAACAATACAATTTATTGATTCCAAGTTTTCAGTCCACCCCGTGTGGGCCGGAATCGGCTTGGACCTATATCCGAGGCAAGGGTTGCCCATCAGGGGGAGTCGAGAGGCCTGGAAAAGTCTTCTCCCACTCACATGGTGACTGATGCTTGGGATATATTGGTATGTCTAGTAGAATTTGTAGAGGAGTTGGCTAGGTTTCTCTGCCCGGAATCGGTAGGATATCCATTTACTTATACATCTGATGGACCTAGTTTCGATATCCATTCATCATGACAAATATTACCTTATTAGGAAAATGCAGCGTATGCATTACTCAGGTTACATATGCTAGACGCTGACAAATAGTTTTTTAATCAAACTGCTGAACAGGTCTGGATGTCCTTAGCTAGGATTACCTTTGTGACAATATATTTTAGAGGGTAGGAATGTAAAGAGATTATTTAAATTATCAAAATCAATTTCTTCATTATCTAATACTTCTATTTATAATTTCATAAAAGCAACTTGTCTCAAATTAAGTCCCTAATCTGAGTTTACACTTGAAGATCATTTCTTAATTTCCATCAGGGTAACTGTATTGAAACAGTATTCATGAATACACAGGCTCGCTATCCTTTCATCCCCTCCCCCCTATCCTTTACCCTACTGTGCCTGCCGACTGCGCCAACTAGCGGTGAGTGTTATAATTAATGTTGTTGGTCGCGTGCATTTGTTTTGTATTTTAGCTGCCGCCGTTAGCTAACTCAATAAAACTTAGTAACGAGCCCTGCTCAGTTATGTAACGGTAACAAACCATTATTATATCATAATTAATAACGTAGATCAGTTGGGATAGCCAATGTTTGAAGAACACTAGTTATTATGAGAGTTAATACAAAAGGCGGATATGACAGATAATTATTGTTTAATTTGATTTAGTAGTGATTAGTAAGCAATCATGTGAATAAACTCTCGCCTACAAATAATTTGCTGTCTCTTGCTACTTATTGTCATTTTGTTTCTTCTGACAACAATAAGTGGGTGGATAAAATCGTGAAAATGAAAAAAATCGTGTTAAAATAGAAAAATTCTAAAAAAATACTTTCTAAAAAGCTCTTAATTAACCGTTTAAGGACTACACCCGAGTATGCTCGGGCGGCTATTATGTGCGAAAATTCCCACTCCCGAGATAACTTGGGCAAGCTTTACCTGGAGAAAATATTACTCCCATATGTACTCGGGCCAATATAAATACGATTCATGGTTTGTGGAAGCGAGAAAAAAGACAGCTACGATGATTCAAACGAGGTACGAGAGAAAATGAATATTTTTTTATGAATTTCTTTTATTTCTCGACCCACACTATGATCCATAATATCAACTTTCAATCCCATTTTGGGCCCGAAATTTTTAATGATTACTGAAGGAGTTAAGGAATAAAGATCTTTTATTTATTAACACAGTAAATTATAAAAAAAAAAATTATTATTTTCAACGACACACAAAATTTTGTATTTTTGGAAAAAATAATCTGATCAAAAATTCCTGTTGAACTCTATCGGTTCCCATCAATGTATTATTGAAATTTATTTCAGATTTTTAGGTCAACCCTTCTGGGAAATAGAGGGAAGGACAAAAAATGTTTTGACATATTTTTGTCGAAAATCCCATAAATAAATTGATATTTCAAAAATAAAAATATGCTTGTTTATGCACACATTAAGAGGTTTAATTTGTTGCCCAAAATTAAAAAAAAATTTTTTTTTTTTCATAAAACACATAGGTATTATACCGTACATACAATTTATACCGTACAGACTGATAGACACAGAAGTTTAAAAGGGTTTTTTGATGGTCATACCCACAATCGTAGCAATGTTTTTGGCGCCCTTGGCAAATTAATTAATTTAATCTAAAATAGCGCTCTCTTTAACTTTTTTCATTTAATTTAAGGAGGACATCATTTTTAGTAGACAGGTGAAAATACAAGTGATGAACTAAAAAAAAAAAGTCCACTTCTAAAATACAAGTGGTGACATAAAAAAGGTCCTCACTTCTAAAATACAAATGATGACAAAAAAAAGTTCCTCACTTCTTGGACGTCGTTTGTAATATGTTACTCTTTGAGACCATCCAGAGTTCCTCTGAACCCCTTGGGGTCCCTGAGCATCCAGAGTTCCCATGAAAATTTTGAGGTCCTGGACCATCCAGAGTCAACAAGACAAACACGACCATATTAGGTCCAACAACTCCTTGAGATCCCCGACTATACAGAGTTCCGCTGAACTCCTTGAGGTCTCTGACCATCCAGAGTTCCCATGAAATTTTTGAGGTCCCTGACCATCCAGAGTCAACAAGACAAACACGACCATATTAGGTCAAACAACTCCTTGAGGTCCCCGACCATCCAGAGTTCCTCTGAACTCCTTGAGTTCCCTGACCATACAGAGTCAACAAGACAAACACGACCATATTAGGTCCAACAACTTCTTGAGGTCCCCGACCATCCAGAGTTCCTCTGAAATCTTTGAGGTCCCTGACCATCTAGAGTTCCCCCTGAACTCCTCGAGGTCCCTGACCATCCAGAGTCAACAAGACAAACACGACTATATTAGGTCCAACAACTCCTTGAGGTCCCCGACCATCCAGAGTTCCTATGAACTCCTTGGGGTCTCTGACCATCCAGAGTTCCCATGAAATCCTTGAGGTCCCTGACCATCCAGAGGTCAAAACAAAAACGACCAGTGTGTCTTGCGGTACACAACAAGCTATCAATTCTCAACTCAACTATCTATCAGTTTATTTCATTACATGTTGTCCCAACAGTACCCAACAAGCTCAGTGACTGTCGCTGCTTCATACTCAGTGCTTTATCATTTTATCGAAGCAATAGAATGTATCGTACCATTTAAGTCATTCACAAATTCAAGTGATGAACCAAAAAAAAAATCACTTCCAAAATACAAAGAAAAAAAAAACACGATGGCGCCTCTCAGGCCTCGCGCCCCTGGCACCTGCCCCGATGTCAGGGCGTTGCTACGGCTCTGGTCATACCTACGAAACCCTAAAAATACTGAAAATATCGCACTTCACTCTAAAATGTATTTGTACGGGGTAATTTTGTATGATGACAATAAAACAGGGATTCGAAATATGACTTCAAAATAATAATTCTAAGGGGAATGTAGTTTTGGGGTACGAAAAAACTTAAAATATCTCAATTATTGTTTTAACATGAATAATTTATATAACAAAAATTATTTAAAATAATGTCACAAACCTTTTTTTGTTTTATGTATTATTTTAAATGGATTAATTTGGGTGTTATGGAGGGCCTACATCAAAAATCTTGAAATACCTCTCTTATTATTTACTTAACTTCAAGAATGTAGTATATAAGAAAAAGTATTTAGAAATTTAGAATGAAGAAGCAATTTTCTGTTCAAGTCAGTTTTTAATAAGATGCTTTAGGGGGCTACGGGAAGCTATGGGAAACAATAAACTTGCAATGCCTCAATTATTATTTACTTAATAACAAAAAGTTGTATGACCATTTTTTTTTTTTAATAAGAAACCATATCCTTTTTGTTCAGTGATTTTTTTATTGTTGTATCAATTATTTTAAAATAATAAATAAGAACATTTCACAAAGATTAATGAAGTATTTTTAGTTGCTTAAAAATTAAAATCTTGATATATATTTCTTATTATTTAAAAAAAAGTGTATAATCAAAGTTGTTCAGAATAAATAAGCAAATTTATTATTCGGTAACAATAGAAATATTTGGGGGGCTATATGTAGGCAATCACTTATGATTGATTCGCCTTAATCCCGAACGAATACGTTCAATTAGAATTATTTTAATAAATATTCTGAATAAAATTTAATCGTAATAAAGATTCTATTTATAGCAAAAGTATTTATATTTAATTTTTTGATTGGCATATTAAATATATAATTTATTTTGCTTATTAATATTAATGAAAATAAAAGAGAAAATAATGTTATTTGAAATGCAATATGATTTATTTGCGAAAATACATTTATATATTTTAATTACAATAAAACTATTAGAAATACAGGGAATAGTGCGTGCAGTAGAGTAGGTACTAGGTTCGATAAAATAATACGAAAACTTCGCGGATTTTCTTATTATGTATTACCTAGAAGTGGGGTAATAATGACGTGATACGATGCAGTTGTGGTTTCGCTAATGGCTATTGTGTTTTTGGTATCGTGTTAACCAAGTGGTCAACCAAGCAGATCACAACGCGAGGTTGATCCTTAAGGCTACATTCCACAGAAACAACGGAAGAAGAGGACACCGCTTAGAAGGTAAAGTATACGCAAACCCGGTGATGGAGACGCTTCTCAATACACGTACTCTCAGGAGCCCGTGTATCTTGGGTGTTTTGACGTAGTCAGCATTGCCGGCGAGAGTCGGTTTGAGCAGACGGTTACACTTTTAAGCTGCTCAATCTTGGTTCCGGCCAGGAAACGGTTATCTAGTGCCATCACGAGGTGAATCGTACGCTCTATGTTTCTAGGGCTCTGATGTCGTCAGGTACCTTTGTACGGTGACTGAGACACTTCTCTGAATACGCGCACCTCGGAGTCAGTGTTTTTGGGAGTTTTGACGTAGTCAGCATCGCCAGCGAGAGTCAGTTTTGGAACGGTTATCTAGTGCCATCACGAGGTGAATCGTAATCTCTATGTTTCTACGGCTTTGATTTCGTCAGGTACCTTTGTATGGTGACTGAGACACTTCTTTGAATACGCGCACCTCGGAGTCAGTGTTTTTGGGAGTTTTGACGTAGTCAGCATCGCCAGCAAGAGTCAGTTTGGGAACGGTTATCTAGTGCCATCACGAGGTGAATCGTAATCTCTATGTTTCTACGGCTTTGATTTCGTCAGGTACCTTTGTATGGTGACTGAGACACTTCTTTGAATACGCGCACCTCGGAGTCAGTGTTTCTTGGGAGTTTTGACGTAGTCAGTATCGCCAGCGAGAGTCAGTTTGGGTGAACTTTTCACAGTGTGGAGGTCAAACTTTTGGGCTGTTCAATCTTGGTGCCGGCGACGAAGCGATCATCTAGTGCAGTCACAGGTTGTATTTTACGACAGATGGGGGAGGGTCTAAATCAGGTATGTAGTTTCCAGCGATAGAGGTGCCCTGGAGGCCTCCAGGGTACTTTGACGTAGTTAGCATCGCCGGCGAGAGTCGGTTTGGGCAGATGGTCACATTCTTGGGCTACTCAACCTTGGTTCCAGCCAGGAAGCAGTTATCTGGTGCCGTTACGAGATCCTGTATACGGAGGTTTAACTCACAACGTTACCCCACGTCGGTGTGACGGGCGAGAGCCCTGAGCACTGGTCGTTGATATCGTTTGCCACTAACGTGAGTCTAGAGAACGGTGATACTCGAAGTACTATACTGAAAGCAAAATTACCGCAAAGCACGAGTACAGAGACAGTAAGCTTATATTAACCGGCTACAGAACTGACACCGGTCTGGGTCAGCTTCATTTACGACGAAATCTTCGTGTACTCGCCGTGATCTTGCTTCACACCACGATTTCACAGTACGCGAGCGAGCAGGTCACTATATCTTCCGTCCGTACAGGATGACACCACTGCCGAATCCAGCCCGACTACAAACGACCTGTATTTGCACTACCTGCTTATTCCACTACAGGAATCCAGCTGAAGATTCCTTTACACAGCGACAACAGGAGCGAGTATGAGCCACGAACCTTCAGTTCAATTTCCCGCATTAGAGTTTTAAATAATTACTTCAATTTTGCCGCCCCTTTTACAATGAAATAACTATGGATTGACATGTATATCTTATGATGTAATAAATACAATTAATGTTAATGTTTTTCTCTTGTGTACAGCTACCCACGTGAACCTTCCTAACGAGACAAGAGGTTCCGTTTTGGCTCAAGCTGGATGTTAGAATCGTCTTTGGAAGTTTGGTGTTAGATTATAGTGGAAGGGTAGACTATTTTGAATAGATAACACCGGTCAACAAAAAAAGAAAATTTTTTTGAGTCTGTATTTTAATGATTATTTTCTGATTCTTTATATAGAAAAATAACTAAAACCTTCGTTTATTTTTGAAAAACTTTGCTTTTATACCTTTTACAACGATCAATATATATTTATTTATTTTTACTACCAAATAAGGAGAAGCGCGTTATATTAAGTAAGGGTGGGGACGAGCGAGTGGAAAGCAAGTGGCATTTCACTTACGTGGTTCATAGTCGGTATGCGCATGCGCATTGCAGCGATATAACGCATTTTGTGTGACGGCAGATCCAAAAATGGCGTCAAGAAGTTGTAAACACGAGGTAGACTCATCCTGCTATATTTGCGGCGAATTTATCAAAACAAGAGAATGGTTGGATTTTTGATGGGAATGCATCCCATCAGAAATCCAACCATCTTAAAATCCCCTATCAATGGCCAGGTGTACTCGTCATACTTTAAACTCTCAAGCACCATTTTCACACTTTCGTAATTTTCTTTGAGCATTACGGAATGAGTCAAAGGAAGAGATGGAACTTTATTTCCATTGCGAAGAAGGACAGCTTTTAAACTTTTTGTAGAACTGTCTATGAAAAGACGCCAGTCAGAAGAAATGCGTGACATTCCGAGCGCCTTGTATAGGCGGTTATACTAAATATCCTTGCTACCTTTATTTTTGTCGGGCCACAAATAAAGAAAATAATGGCCAGTGACGAATTTTCACAGATACTCAATACTCATGAAAGGAATGCCTGGGACAGCCTGAAAGCAGTGGTTCAATGTTTTCTCGGAAACAACAGAGCAAACAATTACAAAGAGCTTATTGCAACTATGCTTGATAACTTTAAACTCATGGGTTGCAGAATGTCCCTGAAAGTGCATATGTTACATGCTCACTTGGACCAACTTAAAGATAACATGGGACCCTATTCGGAAGAACAAGGTGAAGGTTTTCATCAAGACGTGATGGACTTTGAACGTCGTTATCAGGGGTAATACAATGAGAGTATGATGGGGGGCTATATTTGGGGGCTAATACGAGAAAGCCCATACAATCACAAAAGAAATAAGAAAAATAATCGTTTCTAAACTTTTTTATATATTCTGTTACAGTAAGTTGTTTGTTTCGAATGGTTTTCTTGTACATAAAACGTGGAAGAAATAAAAATCAGATTGAGCGGTGTAATTGGTTGTTGTTGAAGCTTAGGAATTGATTTTACGTTGTGATATTTAGATTAGCAACTAAATTAGTGCCTAATGTTAATTGGAGTCTTCATAGCTGAGAGGTTGTTTGTTGGATTAACATGAGATGCTGACGATTGGGCAAGTCCTTAATGCTCCTGTGGCCTAAATGTTCTAGGCATGAATCATGTTGCTGCAGTTTATGCCTCGTATTTTAACAGAAGACCCAAAAGAGAACAGAGAGTAAATCTCAAAAAAAACTTCTTGAGAGTAAAGAAACAACACTGACGAAGCAGATAACATAATCACAGGTATTGAAAGCTGAATTTACGGCTTAAACGGACACAAATCGTTAATCATCGCAATGGAAAACACTGAAACTGAAGAAAATTCAGTTGAAGAATATTGAATGTGAAATGTTGATTCTCACTTTTGATTTACAAATGAATGAGTACGACCAGATGAAACAATAAATAAACATTTTTCGAATTTATAATTTGACAGCTGGAAGATTAGATCAAGGACGTTGCATTGCATCATGATAATACTCCAGCTCACACTTTCATTGTGGTTCGCAGTTTTTGGTGATTGTTCTTCACCAAAAACTGTCCCCGTTTCCTAGAAAATTATCGGAAACTGTTCTAAAAACGATTTGAAAAAGTGCCTACAAACTCTATTTCGAGAAGTGGTACTTGATTTTGTTTTAAAAAATCTAAATTGGTATTGATTTGATACTAATGTCACGTATTCTCATATGTAAAACGGTCACATATAAATTTAAAATATTCGTTGGTAGCTATTACTTGAATAATTGTAGCGTTATACGTAAATTACAGTGCATATATGTGTATGAATTTTAAGCAGTCTAACCGTAATTTTTCTTAACAATCGAAACGACGCTCTAAGTACCTGTAACTACTGCAATTTTACTTTTATCATAAAATACTGCTTTACGATCTGAAATATGAACGAGCAAACTTTAAGGAAAAATACGATACAATTTATGTCCTTCAAAACTTCAATTAAGGGCTTCAAATTTAACTTTAGCTCCAGAGAATACCTTATATTTAGGTTTAAAAATAGCAAAATAAACGGTTCATACGGTATATATACACTCACCGACAAAAGTATGCGATAATTTTTTTTTTTAAATAATTATTTAAATTGAATTAAGCTTTTTCTGTGTTTTTTTTTTTTGCATCTGCAGAATAAGAAACTTGTGGATATTCATAACTTCGTAAATGTTCTTAATTGATAAATATTTGCGAGTTTTTATGCATTCTACATGATGTATACGGAGTAGGGGAATACAAGAAAAAAACAGTTCAAAATAAGACTGGGTGGTATACGAGCCCTGTCCACTATCAGTTGGCCCAGTTACGAAATTTTTACTTATTGGTGTTCAATTAACAGAATGCGAATAGCTTATGAAATCTAGCTAATATTTTATTTTCAATAAAACATTTTAGAGATTTACGATTAATATTAAGTATAATATTTAACTATTAAAGTAAATTAATTAGAAAAAAATAATATTTCCATTGGAAAGCCATTATCTTGGAAACCTATTTCAGAAGTTACCACTGGGTAACGTCACCTTTCATTTTTATAACGGCATTAATTCTTCTAGGCATAGTATCTACAAGGTCTTGGCATTGTCGAGGAGTAAAATTATCCCATATTTTTTGAAGCTATAGTCTTAATTCTGGAATTGTTCTAGCCGGTGTTATACGCAATCGTTTTTTTCATTTCGTGCCAAAGTGTCTCGATGGGGGATAAGTCTGGGCTACTTGAAACCCACTCTAAAAGTGGAATAGAATAATCACGGAACCATTTCAAAGATTATTTTGACGTATGGCAAGCGGTTCCATCTTGTTGAAAAATAAAATCCTCCCCAGAGATTAATGCATGTTCCATAGTTGGCAGCAGAGACTTCTCTAAAATACTTAAATATTTGGCTGTGTTAACAATGCCAACGATAAAGTGAAGTTTTCCTACACCTCTTGCAGACATTGAACCCCACACCATGACAGATGCTGGAAATTTCACCTTCCTTTTCAAGCAATCGGGATGATATGCTTCATGTTTCTGACGAACAACTCTGCTCCGATTGTCCCCTACACAAACTTCAAACCTAGACTCATCGTTCCATTGCACGCTGTTCCACTTTTCACAATTCCATATTTTATGTTCTCTTACCCATTTCAACCTGTTTTTCTTTTGCTTAGACGTCAATAATGGTTTTTCCTTGGCCTAAGAAAGTTTTATAAATTTCTGTAAATATACATTTAAGAGTCCGATAAAAAAAATATTACCTTATAGGTTCCAAATCCTAATTTTTTAGCTTCCTTATGACATGTGGACCTTGAAACACGTCTTCCAACAACATCGCTCCACAGTACACTCAATTGACTGTAGTTAGCACATCTGTTATTCTTAATAATTCTTTTCATTGCACGTTTGTCATTGTCCGTCAGTGTAGTTTTCTTCACATACTGGGGCTTTGGGGCAACTGAACCACTTCTTTTGTACAATTTTACAATATTTTTAATACTGTATCTTGACAAACCTAATAATTTTCCGATTTCGGAATTGGTATTTCCTGTTTTTGCTAAGTTCACAATGATTTACCGAATTTTTTCATCTTTGCCTCTGCCCATGTTTTAAAATTATTTCGACTTAAAACTCTTAATACATCACAGTCAATAAACAAACTTTGTTTTCCAACGCCTACTACGCATAGTTACCGCAAAAACCCAGTTATTTTATATACAGTACAAGAATACATGAACTCAAAAAATACGTTTGTTTTACGAATATTATTTTTATAATCACAAATCAAATGTTACGGAATAAATTTTGACCCCTTTGCTTCTAATATGATTATATTGTCAAAAAATGTACAAAGCAGCATTTACTTTTACTTATTATTTAATAATTTCTAAAGAAACTGAAAATTTCATAGCTGGGCCAACTGAAAGTGGACAGGGCTCGTATATTGATACATTTTTTATTCTCGGTTATAAATTGTTATTACAAATAAAATATACCACGAAACCAAAATTTAACAGTTGAAGAATACGTAAAAATCGTAACTATGCTGAAAGCGGGCAGAAGTCAGCGCGAAGTGGTGGGAACGATGGTAATTTCCCAGTCGACCAGTGTCTGAGATTGCCAGAAGGTACAAAGAGACTGAACAACATAATAGAAGAGCCCCTCAAGGGCGTCCAAGTTCCATATCGGCACTGGACGATTGATTTGTGGAAAATATTCCCCAAAATCCAGTTCGCAATGTCATTTTAAGTATGCCTTCTCGATTACAAGCTATGCACGAGGAGGCAAAAAATGTCTCAAATAAAAGTTATTTGTTATTGAATTTATAGCAACTTTTATTAAATAAATTTTTTCGAAATATTTTTCTGTTGCTAAATATTCGCAAAAATCTTAAAATCGACACGAGTTCCTCCCATTTCTAGTCCACCGATTTTTACCAAAAGTTAATCAACTCGTGCCATTGATGTCAAAAGCTTAAATATGCAGTTTCATAAAAATCCTTTTAGGCAAATTTGCTCTACACGTGTACACAGACGGTCAGACGGACGGACAGACGGACGGACGGACGGACAGACGGACGGACGAACGGACAGATAGACCAATAGACATCATGTTAAAAATAGTCAAAACGTTATGTAGGGAGCTCAATTCGTGGAGATCCATCGAAATCTCGAAATGTCAAAATCGGTATGATCACAATACTTCCCTTAAACAATGAATTTGCTGCGAATGGTTTTTAGTGACCGTATCGTTTCACGATTTGGAGATGCCATCACGATCACCCGACTTAACACCACCAGATTTCTTTTTGTGGGGTTATTTGAAAAATCGTGTATACGCAAATAAACCGTAAGGACTGCAACAACTAAAAGACAACATAATAAATGAAATTATTGCGATTGATCAACCAGTTTTGGCTTCAGTTATGGATCAGGTACAGCAAAGAGCAGCAGCTTGCGAAGAGGCTGATGGCAGGCATCTAAAAGATATTATTTTAAGAATTTAATTTTTTTTAAACTCTTCATGATTAAAACTATCTTTTGTAATCAAAATTATTCATTTTCAATAAAAAATAAAAAAAATTATATCAAAAATAGAATGGTCAGTGACTTATGGCCCACCCGGTATATGTTGGCGGTCGGTAAAAATAGATGAATGGTTTTTGATATGAAAACCCTATGTAAATAATAAATTATTTTCAAAACAAAACAGACGAGAATCATTTAATAAAACTCGAATTAATTTTAATACAATATTTTTTATTTTACACATGTATTCTTCTTAAGGAATATAGTGTGCTACTAATAAATCAAAAATGCAAAGTGAGTATGCACTGTTTTAGGGACTTTAATGGAAATACAAATTTTAAGAGAACTGAATTCAAACGAAGATTATAGAAATAAGTCTCATTTGACACGTGTTAGGTTAAAATATACCGTGTAAAAATAGAATTAAATTTGTTTTCTAAACCGTTTTTAATTGAAATCGTGTAAAAAGAGACTGTATAAAAGGTGTATTTAGTTATTGTATGATACTGACCAGTCTCATAATTTCGAATAGGACATTATGGAAGATTTGGTATCCCTAGTAAACTTATCAAAATGAGAATAATATGTGTGTCGGGATGCATAAACAGAATGCAAGCTGGAAACACAGCCTTTTAAAATTCATATTGGAGTCAAACAAGGAGATGCCACTTACCTTTGTTGTTTAACCTCGTGTTTCTAATTCTGCTGTCCTAGATTTTTACTAACTAAACTTATCCTAATTATCTAAATTGATCGTATTTACTAGAATTTATTACACTATTTTAAATGGGCTAATTTTTGGGCGAAAATAAAGTATTTTATACCTAAAAACTAGGTAATTATCTTAGGTTTAATTAGTAAAAATATAGGACAACAGAATTAAGAAAATTGGGAAAACGGTAATAGATAATAAACTTTTTACGAAGGGATTTTTGAACTTGCAAAACTGTTGTGTATATGAAATCTTTCTTAAGCTTACAGGTGTGAGTGATTGTTTAAAATAGAATTAAACGCTCTACTCTACTTCATTGCAAGCACTGAGAAAACTCCTTGGTCTATTTTGGTAAAATAGGTGCATACTTTGTTTCTTGGTGGTGCTATTTTTATTAAGTACAAAAATAACCAATAATATTTCATAACCTCAAACGTAGAGGAAAAAGGCGCCAAACGCCAGCAACTTCTAAACCGTTCAACGCATATTTCTTGGCGTACTGATGTCCTGCACCATTGCGATTGCGTACCTCTTCTACTAGTTTTTAAAAGAATACAGTTTTTAGAAGTATTTCTTATTGAAAAAAATGTAACCACAGAAATATTAATATGTGTATAAATAAAAAATTTACGATGCTATTTTAACTAAAAAGAAAAATAAACGATACGATACTGGGTCAAATGTACTGATATAAATAAAGTATCGGAAGATAAGTATCGACTTCAGAGCTTCAGAGCTTTGGTCTTTCTCCTTCCCTTGTGTCATTGCTCACATCATATCTTTTAAATCATTCTCTGTTTGTTACTTTTCGTGGTCACAATACTTCTCACTTTCCAGTTACTTCCGGTGTGCCACAGGGATCAAATCTTGGTCCTCCACTATTTCTAATATTCATCAATGACATCAACGATGTCATAGGTAGCGAACGTTTGCTCTTCGCCGATGATCTTAAAATATTTTGTTCTATTTCTTCTATTAATGATTGCTCTAATCTTCAAAAAGAGTTATCAAATTTAAGCACCTGGTGTACCAAAAATAAACTTCATCTTAACCTCTCCAAATGTAAAATTATTTCTTTCACTCGAAAAATTACGCCTATTATCTTTCCATACTCTGTATCTAATCAATCCTTGTTCCGGGCTAACCTTTAATCTACACTTAGATAAAATTTACTCAACTTCTCTTAAAATGCTTGGCTTCATTATTCGCAACTGTCGCACTTTCTCTGACATCAGTGTAATCTTCACACTTTATTTTTCTTTCGTACGATCTAAACTAGAGTACTGCTCTCTAATTTGGAATCCTATTTACGAGGTCCAGAAAAAGGTTATTGAAAAAATTCAGTTCAAGTTTTTAAAATTCATCTACTATAAAATCATGGGCTCCTATCCCCCACTTGACTTTCCATATAATACCCTTATTCATCTATTTTCAATGAAAATTTTAATTGAACGTCGGGACTTGAATTCATTAAACTACTTAAAAAACTTACTTCTGGCAAGGTCGACGATCCCATATCTTTACAACAAATTTATTTTCACACCCCTATTCTCCGTACCAGAAATCCATCTCTTTTCTACCTTCCTCAAGCTCATTCCAATTTATTTCTCAAATCTCTCATAAACTGTATGTGCTCAAATTATTTTATAAATGAATCTTTTGTAAAACTTTTTTGAATTTCTTTATCAATTCTCCATACTCTATTATGTTTATATGCTATTTTTTTTAAATATTTATATATGTATATATTTGTTTTGTTACTTTATAAGATAATCTTTATTCTTTAAACTTGATTTTTGTAAATTTTAAATTTATTTCTGTGTTTATCACATTTATATGTTTAGCTTAATTTGTACCTGTTCATTTATTGGTCAATTTTGTTGGATGTAATGGAAAATAAAATAAAATAAAAATAAAATAAAGATACTGAAAGCGAATGAAAAAATATCGTTACTGGTAACGTATCAATAGTTCAGTTCGAAACTTAGTACAGTCTGTAACCAAGGATGTTCTGATGGTGGCGTATTATGCATTATTCCACTCTCACATATCCTACGCACTCTTATGCCGGGTTTACATTGGTAGAGTAAAAGAGCTAGTAACTAGTGCAAGTAACTAGCAACTAGTTACTATCCCCGTGTAAACAGTTGACATTGTGACTAGTAGAGTACTAGCTGCCAGTAGTTGGGCTAGGATAGCAGCTAGCTCGTCAACGTATTTACTAGCTACTGTCTTTTCCCCCACTACTCAAAATTGATTCATTTCAAATTGGCAGCAAGCGGTAACCTGTCATATCAAATAGAAAAAAAAACATATCAGATAAGTTACAATTTATTTACATAAATTGCGTAACATTGATTTATTAATTGATAATTTTTGAAATCATCTGTGAAATAACTGCCTTTGATACACGAAAAAGATGTTGTAGACCAGTGTTTCTCGACCAAAAACGCACCGTGGACCAGAATAATATATAATTTTCGAACGTGGACTACTAATAATAATTGTTGGTTTATTTTTTGCATGATAACAAATATATTTAATGTTCTACTAAACACATTTATTTTATTTGTAGAAAATCACAGAAAGTTTACATAAAATAAACAAAATATAAACTATTTAAATAAAAAATGTGCAAAGAAATTAAAAATAAAACTGCAAAAAACACATATAAAAACTTTCGCGGACCACTAAAATTTTTCTGGGGACCACCTGTTGAGAAACACTAGACTATAGTAACTATTTCCTGTGGCTAGGAAATAAAGCGTTAATTCCAATTTTATTTTTGCTGGAATCGCATCCCTTATTAGTGTATCAGTTCGTTGTATTAACGGACTAACTAAATTTAATAGCCTATTAAAATCATCTGGTGTCATTCTTAAACACAGTCTGTACTCATTTTGATCTTCCACGGCTAATTCACGAAATAGAAGGACTGATGCGCCATGGGTAGTTCTTCTATCAATCTATTTTTTAACCCATTTTTGTTTAGGCTTATATTCTGTACCGAATACTTCAATAAGACAATCAATTATTTCCTCCACAAGAAATGATGTAATTCAAAATACCACTTCTTTAATGGCATCACGCCGGCGATGATGTATATCCACATTCATAAACTATTTTTTGCAAAAAGATTTCACTGCAAAATCACAGTGAAGATGTCAAATGTGTTTTGACACATACTATACAGAAAATAAGATATGTATGTCAATTGCGTATGAACACCTACTATCCTGAAAATAAGATAGTAGAGTAAAGCGCGTAGTACTGGCGCTAGTTACTAGCCCTTTTACTCTACCAATGTAAACCCGGTATTAGCATGGGGACATTCTCCAGCTGCAAATAGAATATTCGCTCTACAAAGGCGAGCCATTAGAGTTCTGACTTCTACTCCTTACAGAACAGACTGTCGACACCAATTTAAAATAATTAATATTATGACGTTACCTTCATTATATATTTATAACTCTCTGCTACACATGCACAAAAAACTAATAAGCAATCTTCCCACTTACAGTAGTGTTCATAACTATCAAACAAGAAATAACTCCAACATATATCCGATTTTTTTAAGACTGAGTAAATCAAAAAATTGTGAGAACTATTTCGGAATTAAACTCATGAATAAATTTCCAAGCAACATAAAGAATTTAGATTACAACAATTTTAAATCTACAATAAAAAAATTCTTTGCTGAAAATGCATTTTACTCCACAGAGGAATTTCTTATGTATCAATTCTAATATTACTTGTAACTATAATTCTGTATGACTGACGTAAAACATGATATACTATGAAATTAAGTTAAAATTAAAATAATCTGTGAAATAATGAATCATTTAAATCCTAAACTTCACGTTAATTCAACAAATAATATTTATTATTTAACATTTAGATAGGGTACTTTGATATTTATTAGTATCTTTAAATTGTTATTTAGCAGAACCAGCAGGCGGTTACTTTGTAATGCTGTTACACCAAATACCATCCATGCAAAGTTCAAATTTCGTATTTGCACTAAACATTTACTTTTGCGAATCCCAGTAAACCCAATGTAATCTCTTTCATCCTACCTCTTTCCTCTGTGTACGGTCCAGTGACGATGTCCACTTTTCATTTAGTAACCCATCCGTGAGGTAGTGATAACCCGCTTTATCAGTCCCTCCTGCCGCCTACAGGGGCCCCCGACAATTAAACCGGCTGAGACCATCTATTCACCACCTATTCCACCTTGTCTCTCTCTCACTCTTAACATTAGGCCAATGATGTTCTTTCACTTAGTTTCTCTCTCGTTCAATGTAATTAGTGAAGAGAATTCGAGTCTGGAACAGAAAATAAAAATAAATAAATTATTGGTCGTTTGTAAGGCAGTCAGGAATACCAGTAATTTTTACGGTAGTGGAATGTCGAATAGATTGGTGTACAGATTTAAAATGGTGAGGAATGGTTTGTATTTGAGGTCAATAGGTACAAGAATAACACAAAACCTCGAGATATTTGTTTTTATTATGACATTTACAGATGCTTCAATATCAACAGCCATTAGAATTGCTACAGTTATTATTTACAATATAATTGGGTCTATTATGTATCTTTAAATATTAACTTCAAGGTCGAAGTTAAAAAAATTTAAGCACGCTTTACAATGTTTTGATATTCTGTAAATCTATGCGTTAAAATTTTAACCTCGGTGTGGTTAATTCAGTAGGTTACATTTGGAATTTTAACTTCAGTCAAATGCATGGCGTTAACATTTTAACCAGCTGTAATTCTAACCAATAAACGTCAAATAGCCAGAAAAAATCCATTTTTAGGTTTTTGTAGGTATGACCAAAAAACCCTTATACCGTCATTTTGTCGTCTGTCTGTCTGTCTGTCTGTCTGTCTGTCTGTCTGTCTGTCTGTCTGTCTGTTTAGTAGAGCATTCAAAGCAATCTAGATATAGGCTACAAACTAATAAAATTTAAAAATAAACATAATTTTCAATTTGTTCCTTTAAATTTATCGGTGTGTGTAGAAAAAATATTCCTATACATCCAGTATTTTGCTGGCTTCTTATACTTATTAAATACCTACAAAACCCTGAAATGTGTGAAAATTCAAACTTCACATATTTTTTAGGGTTTTGTAAGTATGACCAAAAAAACCTTATACCGTCATTTTGTCGTATGTCTGTCTGTCTGTCTGTTCGGTAAAAATTGTAGCCAAACGGCTAAACCTAGAGAGTTGAAATTTGGCATGCTTGTACAACTTTTTGACCCGCACATAGGAAAAATATTAAAACATCTAAAAAACATATCCCCCTAAAAATATAAACAAATATGTGCTCAACGAAAAAAAAATATATTTTTTTAAAATTCTGAGTAGGGTATCAAATAAAAGCCCTTAGTACGTGGATTAACGATCAAAATTTTATTTTTGCAAACTAAAAATCTGAAAAAATTCTAAGTAATGTATATTGGTGTGAACCGGAATAGTACAACAGGAATTTTTGATCAGATTATGTTTTCGGAAAATAATGCATTTTTTGTGTTTTTAACCAAAATATGTTAAATATTTAATTCGCTATGTAACCAAGTTGATACGTCAGCGCTCATAGCGATGTGCGTTTAGTCATTGGTTTTCTAATTTGTCAAACAGGTTTGCAGTAACTTGCAAACTAGAGTTCGAATCCTGTCAATTTTAATTTTTTTTGTTTTTTTTTTTGCAGTTTTCTTTTGTTTAAATTATTTCGTCAAAATTCTAGATATAATTTGGTAAATGTTGCATTTAATTTTTAAAAGCGTAAATTTAATAACCAGTGGGAAGTGTTGAAATTATAATTTAATTCTGTACATTTTGACATAAAATTTGTTTTGGCATCCCAAATAATCATCATTCAGTTATTAAATACCTGCAAAATCCTGAAATGTGTGAAAATTCACACTTCACATCAATTTTTTAGTATCAGGAAATTTACTGATGCTTCAGTATCAATGTTCATTAGAATCTATTCAGTTATTATTTACGTTATACTAGCACATTTTTAACACATTCTACGTTATAATTAGCTGAGAATATATTGTGAGCTTATTGCGAAAAATGGCAAATTCTACGATTTTTGAATTTTCTGACCAAGTCAATGGCGAAAAAAAAAAAAACATAGGTACTTTAAATCGTGGATTCTTTAAGAAAAATATACAGCTATGCCAGAAAGTATTAGACCCCCCACGAAATTTTCCATATATAAATTTCTAAGAAAAGTATTGGTATTAATTTCTTCCTAGAATCAAAACAACCACAAAATCAACATTTAGGAAGATATCCAACGATCCTGGAACCACAGGATCATTAGTGGGGGTACAAAGTATAAGTACAAAGTATAAGTATAAGTACAAGTATAAAAAACTCGGTAATGCTTCTATATGACAACATTTGCCTTTGAGCTTTGTATGAACGTTTTGCGCTGTGCTTTTGAAGTTAAACATTTTTTTTTTCATCATTATTATTTAGTGTGATAATTAATAATTAATAAAACACGTGAATTGAGTGAAGTGGAGCGAAGCCAAATTGTGATTTTGAAGAAGCAAGGACTTTAAATTCATGAAATTGCCAGACAATTACAATTTTCTCATTGTGCTGTGCGAACTACCATTCGACGATTCGAGAAGACTGGATGCTACAAAAGTAAGCCCAGAAACGGGAGGAAAAAATTACAACAGTCAAACAGGATAGAATTTTGCAACGCGTGTCCATCCGTAATCGCCGTCTATCATCGAAAGATCTGTCCAGTCAACTGAATCAACATTATAACTTAAAAATTTCTCCTAGTACCGTGAGACAACGCCTCTCTGATGTAGGACTAAAAGGATGCAAGGCAAGGCACAAACCATATCTGACCCCAGCCCATAAAAAGCTACGGCTCTTGTGGGCCAGAAAATACCAGGATTGGACAAGTGAAGATTGGGCCAAAACTGCTTTTACGCACTAGTACTTAAAGTAAATTACTTCACGCGCTAGTGTTTGAAAGCGCCATTTTAGACACTTAAACTTGACGTAAAGTGTTTACTTTCGGTGGTAGAAAGCTACTTTTTTGAAAGTGGCTGATATTTTTGCTAGTTAATTTGCTTCCAAATTTACAACAGAAAATTTAATTTTAGCACACCTTTATAAATAAGGAAATTATTTTAGAAAAGCTCAATGCAATAATCTACCTTTCAGCGCCAGGACCAGATTGCATTCATCCGTTGACATTGAAACAATGTATCGAACAATTTGCTGTAGTTCTCGTCATAATTATGAAGAACTTTGTTTCGATTTTGATCCTAACAGACGTACTTTGACTTTTCCGAAACTCAATCAATTTGGCCTACTTAATTGGATCAAGGCGTTTAACAGATCGTGCAGTGTAAGTGTAGGAGCTGAACTTCAACGTTACTTCCTGTCATTAGCAGTGTCTCCCAGGGAACAGTGATTGGTGTTGCAGAGTTGCTGATTTAACCACTAATATACAAAGCAGTCACTAAATTACACCGACGATCTTAAGAATTATGACGAAATCAGTCAGCATTCTTCAATTCAACAAAACCTTAATCACTGCCTGGTGTGAAGACTGGCTTCTACCACTGAACACAACCAAATGTTGCAAAAACGCGGAAAATCATATTTTTTTATTACAAGATCACATGATCGTTTGAGCCCTTTGGGACCCTCCGAATCGCATGCATATATTTAAAAAACTTTAAATTTTTTATAACTTTCTTTTGACAAAAGGGCAAGCAATATTAAATCAGAGAAAAGCACAAAAATTTTGTGTTTAAGTGGAAATGCAATTTTCCTATGACCGGAAAGCGTGCAGGGGTTTAGTACCATCCCTTTTTTGTTGTCACAGGGTAAATATTCTCTCCTCCAAAAGGCGTGCTGTATGAAATCGGAGACCAAAAACTGTCATGAGCTCCCGGTCTAAAACAAATCTCATATTAATGTCTTCTCTTCAAAATTCATTAGTTGTAGAGATGGGCTGGCTGTGAAGTTTAGCTGGTCACTATGGGTCATGGCGTGAAAGTGAGCATGCCACAAATGCCCGATTGCATGAGTCTTAAAACTATATGCAAGCTAACACTCTTTAAAAACTCATTAAAATGCATTACGAAGCTAGGCAATTTTGTGTTTTACATCGAGGTTTAGCTTACATCTTGTTTTAAGACTTTTCTGCAATGTGAAGTAAAATTTTATTTATCCTGCGTGCGTGATTGGGCGTGAGCTAATAATTCAATGTCGTGTGTAAGACTTAATCCTGACATGAATATTATTACGCGCCCATGGCTAGTTCAATACAGCTTATTATATTGTTTTATTTAATCCTCATTACGTATCCTATTCACAATAATCCTTACAACAATCCAACTCTATCAAGTTTAAAATGAATGCTTTTATGACATTCCGACTGATTTTGTATTAGACTTTATCACTGTATCCTTCCTTTGCATTCTTAACGCCTCAACTACAATCTTGCTTAATTATAATATCAAGTTATTTCATCTCATAACGAAGTGTTCTGTTACTGAGTACGTTAAGTAGTTCACTTTATTCTCGCTGTATATGAAGACATATCTGCACATGATTAAGAGGTGTTATTTTTTTCAATTTCCCTGACGTCCTTAATGTCAGCTACATAAGTCATAGATAAGAGGTTCACACATGTAACGACACGTCAACTAGGTGAATATTTTCACACATCAACGCTAGAGGTCTCTTCATTCGCATCAGGCAATGCGACGCATGTTGTTTGCATGAGTGATTGCACTGAATAGAACCAGGAGTTTCCCAGAGAGCATAATTGTTCGCAATGTCTCTTACTTGTAGGTGTCTTTGACAGACATACAAATACGAATATACTGCTTAGTCAGGAATACTCGAAACAATTCTCATAAGATTTTGAATGTTTAATTATCATAAACATGCTCTTAATGACAAGGGCATTATTAAATAAAGTTCTCAATTCAAACTTGAATTATTTCTAAATAAATATGTTAAAGCATTTGCATCCTGGAGCGAATTCAAGAACATGGAGAAACCCTGGGTTAGAACAAAAAGTAAACTTGAATGTAAACTTATGTTTTAAAGTAGTAAATTTACTAGTTCATTTGTTCCTCTAAAAGGCTGTTAAAAGTTGAATTGAAGAACATCCGTTTCACCTTACAGGATAATGGCTACAATCATAAAATTATTACTGATGCTATCAATCATAAGAAAAATGACGCACCTAGAACTGACGAAGTGAGATATGTCTCTATGCCCTATTATAAAGGAGTATCTGAGAAAATTGGTAAGTTACTAAAGAAGCATAATATCCAAGTAGCCTTCAAATCGAGTTCGATTTTAAGATCTATCCTATCATGTACGAAACCCAAATCTGTCCTAAACAAAAACTGTGTCTACTCTATTTCCTGCCAGTGCGGGAAACAATATGGCGAGACTTGCAGACTTTTGCATGTGAGGGTAAACGAGCAGAATAAAAAAGTTCAGTAGGGCGAAATTTACAGTTCCAAATTGGCTGAACATGCTTGGGAAAATGAACACCGTTTCCAATGGAAAGATGATAAACCCTTAATGTATGAGGAAAATAAATTCAAAAGAAAATTGAAAGAGTCTGCTTTAATCGAAAACTCTGGAGATTCTGTCAGCCAAGCTAGCATAGAATTTTCTCAACTCTGGCTTTCCATTATTCAAAACAATCCTTCTAATCCTCAAGTCACTAATACGGTAACAAACAACTCGTTACCACACAATAATGTGACAAACAACCCTAATCCGGTCGTTAATCCTCCGCAGGAAGTCCCGTCCCTACCTATACCTGATACCAACCACCCAACATATAGCAACAAACCTATAACCTGCTTCCACTCTTACAATACCCGGTATAAAAATTCGAAGAAAATTGAAATGTTTATCACTTCTCGTGATCGCTGAAGACGGAAACAGATAGTTGAGCAGTTTCCGAAACGTCCGAATCTTTTGATACTAATATCTTTTGATACTAATACTCAGTATGTTTTACTATTCTAGCCTAGTACTATCAGCAATGGCAAACGTCCAAAATACCGGTATCCGCATTAATATTGGACCATTGCAAAATAATCTCAAAGATATTATTGTAAATTTACTAGTGTTGCCCAGAAAATAAAGAATACTTGGTTATCATCTTCACGGGTTAGGTTTTAAGGTCTGTTTGGAACCTTCACTCTATTTCTGTCTTGGTCTGCCAACACTTTTTCCTTTGGGTCTATGATTGTAGTCTAATTTAGGGATTCTTTCTAAGTCCATTCTCTCCAGATGGGCTACCCAGTTATTTCGGCTCTAGTCAATTATAATCCTGTAATTTGTATATCTGTAAGTCTATTTTGATGGAGCTATTTGTCAGTTTATCGAGACGCGTGCATTGTTTAATTGACCGTAGGAACTTCAATTCTGCCGACTGGATGTTGTTTACGTACTTTTTATTTGGGTCCGAGTTTCAGTATAATACCATTGGTACTGCCACTGTCTTGTAAAATTTGTTTTGGGTTTCCAGTCGGACATTCTTTCCTATGAACCTATGGATCTTATATCGCACTTCTTCTTTTTCCCACGGTATTTCGGGTTTGCTTTCCCAGTTCGAAGCTTCCACTTTTTTCTGTCGTGAGTTGCTGTCATCTAAATATAGGGTTTTCAAATCTTTCTTGATCGTTGTCATCGTTGTTGCTTTAGGTTGCTCCAGGTCCTGCTTTACAGTCTTCTATGTCTAGAGCTTTACTTACCATGTGGTCTTCAACTCTTCTCATCACATGTCTGTACAATCGTAATCTGTTTTACTTAAGTTTTTCTGGAATGGTTGTTACTTTAAATGTTTCCCGGATATACTCATTTCCGATACGATTAACCGCGTCACACCTCCGACCCATCTGAGCATTTTCATTTCCGTTGTATGGAGTTTATTTTCTTCTTTCTTCTTTAATAGTCAGCATTCCAATCCATATATCATGGCTAGTCGTCTTACAGCTGTTTTATATGATTTGTCTTTCAGTTATACTGACAGTTTTTTTTATCATATAACACTCCAGACAGTTCTCCGTTTTATCTAACCAACCTGAACTGTATATTCCACAGGAGCCTCGATTTCTCCACTGCTGGTTATTATTTAGTTGGTTAGTTAAAATTTTTGGCGCACAGCCACATAGGCTATTTATGCCTAACACAGCCCATCTGGTTATTATTTAGCCCAGATATTTATAATGATTTATCTGGGTAAAAGTGTATCGTTGAGATATAGGTTTTGTTGGGCATATATCTGAATATCTGATGCGAATTTAGAGTGTATGCATTCTGTTTTACTTCTGCTGATGTGAAGACCATTATCTTCTAGGGCTTACCTTCACTGCTCTAACGTTTTACGAATCTCAACAAGGTCTCACAAATAAACGCTATATCATCATCATAAATTATATTCCGCGGTGTTGTTTTTATAATGTTTGCAGTGAGATGGTCTTATGTGAGATTGAATAGTAATGGTCTTAGAGTAGAGCCTTGAAGTACACCCACACGGACATCGAATCTATGGCTTATGCCAACTGCAGATTTGACACATATATGCATGTCCTGATACATATTCTGCAAGATGGTAATATAATTTTCAGGTACATAGTGTGACTACTTGCCAAATTCGATTGCGTGACGTTCTATCAAAGGCTTTTTCGAAATTTATAAAAGTTATGCGTAGATTCTTAGTTTTATTTCTATATTTCTCCATATGAATACCCACTGTTTGGATTGCATCGATGGTTGATTTTCTGGTGATAAAGCCACATTGATTTGCTGATACCTTTGAGAGCATTGGCAGTCTTTTGGCCAGGATTCGGCTTGATACGGTGTCAGAGGTGCGTTTGATTCCTCTATAATTTCGGATATCATTTCCGGTTGTAAATAGGTATAACGGAGCTATTGCGCCATGAAGTGGGAATATTGGGTTCTTTTAGAATTTTATTAAATAGTACCATAATTTGCTGGGAATACTATCTGGCCCTGCAGATTTCTTGTTCTTCATTTTGCTGATAGATGTACTTATTTTAGCTAGTGTTATTTCTTGTATTGGTCTAGTGGGTGGAATTTCAACCACAGGTTTTCTTGAAACTTCTTCTTTTATCAAGTTATTACAGTAACTACCCATCTGCGAGTTTTGTTTTTATTTGATGCTGGAAGTTTTCATGCTTTCGGCGGTAGCCCACGAAAGAGTCTTCGATGGTCCAAACACCAGTCTTATTTACAACCCACTTATTTCAGCACAAATGCCATTAGTTGAAATCTCTTTCCCTCTTCAGATAAGAAGCAATTTCAACCCATAGACTTATGCATAAACTATAGTCATAGGTCCTGCATAATATACTGGATAGATGAACTTGTTAAGAACCTTATAGTTTCTTGTAAATTATGTCTACGAAATCTTAAAAAACGTAACTGAATAGCAAAAGAAACAGAATGTGTATGGTAGTTGTATGTTGAGTACGGTTGACATTTGAAATGGTAAATATGTATAGATTTGGGTCAATGCTGTGCGATAATGACGGATTGCTGCACATACTGTTCCTTTGCTCGTTCTAATGTATTTTTCTTTGAAATAAAAGTTATATTGGCAATAAATGTATACATTTTTCATCCAAACAACATATTTAACTTAAAGTAGAACTACTATTTCACTATGAATACTACAAGGATTTCAAATGTAAACATGCTTGTACATTTTACATAGATATAACATTTACAAATAAAAATAAAATGACAAACGGTTTATTAGCCTGTAACTATTTATAAAATTTAATTTAGTTTTTAAAAATAGGATTCTTATCTAACAATATTAAAACAGGATAAATAAGGGCTAATTTGAAAAAGGCCTCTCATGTTTTGATTATTGTGTATGGGTGTCTCTTTTTTTATAATTGTAGATTTAGTATATAATAATGTAAATAATAAACCATCATCGTGACTAAAAAAGGTTAATCAAATTATCGACTTTAATTTAACAACCCATAAATCCATCTTAAGAATCATAGCAACCAGTTAGCGAACTTAAGAGGTCATATCCGGTCCGCTTGCGGATTTCGAACTCATTATGTGTGGAAGAGCTTGAGGCAGTTTGAAGCACTAGATCGAATTGAATAGAAATAAAAAGTGGAGGTGTATGTCCAGCAGTGGACAAAAGAGGCTGGCTAATGAAGGTGATGATGATGATGATGATGATGAATATTTAGCATAATAATAAGGCTTGACGGTTTGAAATAAATTGTTTTTCTGTAAGGTAAAGTATTTTAAAGCAGGTAGATATTAATGGGTAATAAACTTATATAGTAATTATTAATTCAAAATCGTGTTAATCCATATGTTTTTGGTAACTGTCTATAGTTAAATTGTTAAGATCATATAAATATGAATTCTCTGAAATATTAAATGAATGAAAAGTTGTTTTTATTTATAAGGTTTCTCGAAATACTCTATATTTTGCTATTCAAGTTACTAGAAACTTTGTTTTTTTTTTTTTTTTGTCGTAGTGCTTCTCTCACCAAGACAATAGGTTTTAATTTTTTTGGCCACGTGCATATAAGATTGGGCCAACCGTTATGAACCGGTTTCTGAAATCTTAGTTAACTACAATCCAATGGTCACAAACTGCTTGCTATGGTTACTTATGGGGCTGTTATATTGTAACCGAGTTTAACCAAATGGCTAAGCTTGGTTAAGCTCTCAGAAACCGGACCTAAAAGGCTGTTGTTCGCGCCCCTCTTCTGGGAGACCTTTTTAATATTTAAGTGGGAGGTTTCTTAGGTCTTACATTTTTTGTATAACAGTATTGTACCATCGTTGTCTGATAGCGTTTATTCTAGTATAGAGTCACGCTCTGTTTGAGAGCGTATACTCAGTTCTACCGACCAAACGACCCGTTTGAGCCTATTCACGAATGTATGTTCCGTTTACATTCGTCTCCTGTCTTATTGTTTGTTTGTTAATTCGCGACTGCCGTGTGCACTTATTAAGTGTATAAACGTGGCTGTGTGTCCCATTTTCTCCTACTCCAGAGTGGACCAGACTACAGCAGATCAAAGGGTCCTTTGATACAATCACGCTGCAAATACGAGGTAAGTCCATTAACCAGTATATCTCCCATCCCATCTTAAAGGTGCCTGTCCACTTGAGAGTACTCTCGGGAGTAACTCTCGATAGCAACTCTCACGGGCTTGTCCACTAGAGATCTGATTTCGACCGGGTGTAGTCTCGAGAGTACCCTGCCAGTTGCTCGCCGAAAGTACTCTCGAGAGAACTCTCAAGCCTGTGTCTACTTGATCAGTTGTGGAGAGTAGTCAAGATGGCGTTGTACTGTAGAAAGGTCGCAGCAGCCCCACGTTGGGCGCCATTTGTAGCATTTTATTGCAAAAAATAATTTATTAAGATTTTCTTAGGGTAAAACAAACTACATAATTTAAAAAAACACCACATTATCAAAGACATATAATAATAACCTTTTCATTTGAATCGTTTATAATGTAATATAAATGTAAAATAATTTTTGACGTTTAAACCTTCAACTCACAATAACAACATATCAACAATCATAATAATATATAAAACCATAGCAACCCTTATCCCTTCGCACTAACAAACTGGGTACAGTGGCGTCGCGTTACAATATTAAAAAGAAAAGGGTTATTACCTTTATATTTGGGGTATGTACCTAAAAGCTTAATTAGCATATTTTGTTATTAATTACCTTTTAGTAGATGATGTACAAAGTTTTTTGATACTTTAAAAAATAGCTTAATTTAATTAAATGTAATTACTAAAATAAATTAATAAATTTATTTTAGGCTCTACTTAATTATTTGGGGTAATTAGTTATTAACAAAAGTAAAAATTTACATTTTTTATTCTATCAAAATAATTATTTTAATCAGGCACATAATGTTTTAAAATTTATTTTAATAAAAAAAAAAAAAAAAATATTTTTGAATTGAATTAAATTTAAACTAATTAATTATTTTTAATAAATCGGTAATCGACACATTTCACGATCCACAAAATTTCCCGGAGTTCGTACAAGCCGATTAATTTATTTATTTCCTCCGGTGACGAATTTGTGAACATCTTGTAAGCAGACAGCTTTTGATAGAACTCTCAGAAATTCGAACACAGTTCGTATTTGGCGAGCTACTCTCGGAGAGTGTAGGGAGCACGTGTCCACTAACGAGTACGTTCAGAGTAGTTAGCTCTCGGAGAGTAGCTCGCAACTTTCTGCGAGTTACTCTCAGATGCGTGTCCATTGGAGAGTAACTGCTATCGAGAGCTTCTCGCCACTATTTACTCTCAAGTGGACAGGCACGTTAACAGCTCTTATTTGTAACAAATTTTTTGGACAGATTAAAATTCAATTCAAGATGCCATTAATGAAGTTAAATTGGAGAATTACATCTAGTAAAAAATTTGAAACATCACTTTCTCACAATATCTTATATGAAAATAAAAATAGTAATACTTGAAAGAATATTTTATTTTTATTTAGGTTTGTGGAAAGAAATGGTTGGAGTCGACTGTCAACTTATGTAAGAAACGTTGTAATAAAAGTTTTTCAGAATCGATCGATGGCGAGGTTCGTAGCAAACAGTAAATAAAAGGAGACAATTTTGCTACAATTCTCCCTGATTCCCGATGTTCGCTAGTTACGTGTCAATGTTACGTTTCTCGCGACAGAAGCTCGTGGCTCTCTTCCTCGCAGATTTATCAAACAACCTTCAATACGCAAGCAAATATTTCTATAGTGAATTCCGTAAATTTTGCTACCATTTCGTTTCAAATCTCTTCGCGTTTTATAAGGAAGTTTAGTGGCCTTGAAATATTCATTGTAATGATGCTATTTCGTTCAAGTTCGTTTAAAAGTAAACTGTCGGATAAAAATTTGATGTGACTAACTTGTAATATCGCCTTTAAGTTTCAGTCTCAAAACATATAAAATGTGTGCAAAAGTTTGTACTCTTTAGGAGCTCGTAGGTATAACTAAAAAATGCTTACACGGTCATTTATGCAGGATGTATCAGACCACCAGTCTACATTTTTTTTCTTGAAAGTCCGATGTGATATCAGTTTGGGCAACACAAAAATTGGTAACCAAAGTCTAGCCTACGAATCTGGAACGAATCGTTTAGACCAGTGTACCAGGTCTACAAGTATGAAATGCGGATTTTTTCAAACGTGCCGCGCAAACTGTGTGTAAAGTTCAAAGTTTCAACACATATGGCGTTTTGTTAAGTTATCATTAAGTGTCAAATGCGTATAGGTTATAATTTGAAAAGTGATCATATAGTTTTGTTTTACTGTGTTAAAAATGTCAAATTTTGTGCCAAATAAAGAACATTCGCGGACAGTACTACTGTTTTGTTTTCATTTGAAAAAAACTGCTGCTGAATCATACCGACTGCTTCGAGAAGTTTATGGTGAATATGCTCCATCGCAAGATACGTGTGAACGATGGTTTCGGCGTTTCAAAAGTGGTGACTTTGATCTTACAGACAAAGAACATGGAAAACCTCCAAAAAAATATGAAGATACAAAATTGGAAACATTGCTACAGGAAGACGATAGTCAATCACAAAAACAACTAGCAGAACAGTTAGGCGTTAGTCAACAAGCTGTTTTCAATCGCCTACGAGAGATGGGTAAGATCCAGAAAGTCGGCAGATAGGTTTCACATGCATTGAATGAGAGGCAGATGGAAAAACGCAAAAACACATGCGAAATTTTGCTTGCACGATACAAAAGAAAGTCTTTTTTGCATCGTATCATTACTGGCGATGAAAAATGGATTTATTTTGAAAATCCCAAACGCAAAAAATCATGGGTGAACCCAGGCTCACCATCCACATCAACTGCAAGACCGAATCGCTTTGGTAAAAAGACAATGCTCTGTACTTGGTGAGACCAAAAGGGTGTGGTCTATTATGAATTGTTAAAACCTGGTGAAACAGTTAATACCCAACGCTACCAACAACAACTGATCGAATTGAACAATTCGATACTCATAAAACGACCAGAATACGAAAGAAGACAGCACAAGGTAATCTCTCTTCACGATAACGCTCCATCACATAAGGCAAAAGCAGTTTGCAACACATTCGAGGCACTCAAGTGGGAAGTGCTACCCCATGCCGCTTACTCACCAGACTTGGCCCCTTCAGATTATCACTTGTTCGCATCGATGGGTCACGCACTTGCCAAGCGGCACTTTTGTTCATATGAAAATGTGAAAGAATGGCTAGATGAATAGTTTGCGGGGAAAGGGGAAGAGTTCTACTGGCGAGGTATTCACAAATTGCCTGAAAGATGGGAAAAATGTATAACTTCTAATGGAGCATACTTTGAATAAATAAACTTTTACTGTTCTTATGAGTTTAATGTGTTTTATTTTTTTTAAAAAATCCTCATTTCATACTTGTAGACCTGGTACATCCACCTTTTAACCCCCACGGACCGGTGAAAATAGGATAAATATATCGCGGATCGGCTGAAAGCTAAGATAATTTGATATACATGGCTGCTGAGTTGTTTCTGGGAGACGAAGCACTGCATTGACATCCTTTAGATTTCCCGGTTTGGTTTTTATTATTGAAATGGCTGAAAATGCCTTTTCGCACAATAGGATGTCGAAAAAATGACCAATAATTTGATAACTTTATAACTACTCAAAGATGGATGTCATTTTTCTTGTGATTTCCAAAATTGAGACAATGATGCATTTTATGTCTGGACAGCAGATTGACATCGAGACCACTCAATTTTTTTTCCCTCGATCAGGTGCACCGACCAGGTCTACAAGTATGAAATGCGGATTTTTTTTAAAAAATAAAACACATTAAATTCAAAAGAACAGTAAAAGTTTATTTATTCAAAGTATGCTCCATTAGAAGTTATACATTTTTCCCATCTTTCAGGCAATTTGTGAATACCTCGCCAGTAGAACTCTTCCCCTTTCCCCGCAAACCATTCAGCTAGCCATTCTTTCAGATTTTCATATGAACAAAAGTGCTGCTCGGCAAGTGCGTGACGCATCGATGCGAACAAGTGGTAATCTGAAGGGGCCAAGTCTGGTGAGTAAGCGGCATGGGGTAGCACTTCACACTTGAGTGCCTCTAATGTGTTGCAAACTGCTTTTGCCTTATGTGATGGAGCGTTAGCGTGAAGAAAGATTACCTTGTGCTGTCTTCTTTCGTATTCTGGTCGTTTTATGAGCAGCGAATGGTTCAATTCAATCAATTGTGTTGGTAGCGTTGGGTATTAACTGGTGGATGGTGAAGCTGGGTTCACCCATGATTTTTTGCGTTTGGGATTTTCAAAATAAATCCATTTTTCATCGCCAGTAATGATACGATGCAAAAAATACTTTCTTTTGTATCGTGCAAGCAACATTTCACAAGTGTTTTTGCGTTTTTCCATCTGCCTCTCATTCAATGCATGTGGAACCCATCTGTCGACTTTCTGGATCTTACCCATATCTCGTAGGCGATTGGAAACAGCTTGTTGACTAACGCCTAACTGCTCTGCTAATTGTTTTTGTGATTGACTATCGTCTTCCTGTAGTAATGTTTCCAATTTTGTATCTTCATATTTTTTTGGAGGTTTTCCATGTTCTTTGTCTGTAAGATGAAAGTCACCACTTTTGAAACGCCGAAACGCAGTTTTTTTCAAATGAAAACAAAACAGTAGTACTGTCCGCGAATGTTCTTTATTTGGCACAAAATTTGACATTTTTAACACAGTAAAACAAAACTATATGATCACTTTTCAAATTATAACCTATACGCATTTGACACTTAATGATAACTTAACAAAACGCCATATGTGTTGAAACTTTGAACTTTACACACAGTTTGCGCGGCACGTTTGAAAAAATCCGCATTTCATACTTGTAGACCTGGTAACTTTATATTTTCCAAGAATGGATTATTAATCTAGAGGTTACCTTTACGAGGATCCTCATTTTCAGGGAAATAATTATTAAAATTATCAGTTAATACTCTTAAATATTGATTTATTATGTTGAATATGATTTTCTGGTTGAAATCAGCAGCAATCAAAAGTTCTTCCAAAGTGGAAACATTTCTATATCTTCCTCTTTCAAGCGACTATTCCAAAGAGTTAACTTCTTTTTGAACGTATCCATTTTATTTCATAAATTAAAAATATTTGTATATGACCCCTGCAGAGAAATATTAACTTCATTGGGCAGACTAAATATGTTCGCTATGTAAGCAAGTCTTGCCAGCACTCAAATGCACGGCAAAATCTGGAAACACGATCTAAAGAAGTATTAAAATAGCCGCGAGAGGCGTTGTATGGGGGCCAGTAAATATAAAATAAATCATGGTTCGGACATAAGTTAGCTTCTGCGTCGACTAAAAAAATGCGCTATATACTCGTGCACAGAAGTGTGTATAAACATGATTCGGTCGAAATATTTCGCGGACCGGTGCCGGTCCGCGGACCACGGGTTGAAGAACACTGGTTTAGACCCTCGGAACAATGACTAACTGTCACAAACCACCCGTCGCGAAAATTGAAAGGCATTTTTTTGGGATTTTAAAAGGGTACATTTTTTTCAGAAATCGAATAATAGAAAATTAGAAACCTTACCTTTACAACACGTAACTTTAGAAATATATTTTGAAATGATTCATTGTTGAAGGAGACTTTTGTTCAGAGTTATTGCTTAATAACTTGATCTCCTTGAACAATGCTTAAACCCTTCTTCCTAGAAATGCCAAGAAATTACTTATAAAAACACCCGTCTCTCTGAAGACGGGATCACACAGTATTCGGTCTGGTTAGCATTAACATTTAATTAGTTGAATTCTTAGAGGCACTGTTTCGGCATTCGGGTGGTATATCCGATTCTATTTGTTTTAACCTTGCTCGCTACCTAGTTGTTATCTTTTTATCATCCTTTCTTGGACAAATTTGGCACCTTGCTTTTTTGTTCTATACTAGATAAAATTGATGATTAGTTTTAAAAAAAAATCAAATTTTTTGTTTCGCTGAATAATTAGATTTATAAAATTTATTGTGTGATGTCAAAAGACATCTCTAAAGTCATAGATACATTTTTCGAAAAAAATGTTTTTTTTTTTGAAAAAATAATTTTTTAAAAATTTTGAGTGGTATCAAAAAAAGCTCTAAATGCATATATTAGGAAATAATTCTTTTTAAATTTATTTATTTTAACATGATTTTTACCAAAAATATTTTAAAAACTTTTGTCCCACATACATTAACTCGGAGGGGGATCTAAAATTTTGAACAAATTGTAAGTAATGCATATTGATGTGACCGGGACAGCTCAACGGGAATTTTGGATCTGATTATTTTTTCAAAAGTTATCTAGTTTTTTTGCAATACCGTGTTAACAGTAGCTAATTGGCTTACTAGGCAGTTGTATGATTGTACAACTGGACAACTAGCTTGATGCACGTCCATCTCGAACTTAAGTATCCTTGTAAGTTGATAGATTGAAGCTTTATCGAATTTCATGATCTTTAATTCGTACTCACAATTTCTTGTGACTTACAAGATTATGTATCGATCCCCTGATACGTTACTTTAAATCGTACCGTTTATTGTGAACTAGGTAGCGAGCCTGTGATATAATACAAATCTTGTCTAAAACCGACGTTTGATTCCTGACTAAAGGAGTTTGGGTATTAGGCATGAGTGCTATCCAAGATTCATCATTGCGATAGGTAAATTAAATGATATGTATTGGTACTTACAAAGCGATGGATCAGGCATCTTGTAATTAGTCTGAGTAGCTGATCACTTAAGTTGTTAAAGGTGAAGGTTTATACACGTTAAGTAAAACGGTTTAAAATAAGCTTTAAGATCTATTATAATATAATATTTACAAGAATAAGTTGAAGTGAAATTATATAACAATTTAGGTTAAAAATCATTGTCAAGTAAACCACCAGATAATCGACTCAGAGCCTCTAAGAATTCAACAACTTTAGTTCTACTCGCGAACGGAACCGAATACTTCTGACCTCCGTTTTCAGAGAGACGGGTGTATATATAAGTGTTCTGACAGCATTTCCAGGAATGAAGGTCTAAAATTGTCCAAGGTTATTTTACTGTTCAAACTTATTAGGCAATATCTGAACAGTGAAAAAAAAAAAACAAGAACAAAAGTAATTTTGAACAATAAAATCTATAAAATAATTTTAAAGTTACGTTTTGTAATTTATGTCTTCTATTTTTCTATTATCTGAATTCAATTTTTTTTAACTATAATGTACCCTTTAAAACTTTCAAAAAAATTTCAACGGTTCCCAAAATGTGATCCAACGCAATGGGAGGATTTTTCGAAAGTTTTAGAGCCGATTTCTGGTGATGTTTTAGCGATTCGTTATAAATAGATATCTACAAAATCCTGAAATGTATGAAAATTCCAACTTCACATCAAATTTTTATAAAACCTTGTAATTAGTGATTAAAAGGTGGAGCTACCTGATCTAAATACAGTCGATCCCTTAAAATAAATATAGAATTTTATTAACACTTGTTTTATCTTGAAGCATCATCCTTATATTAGAGATAAAAATAACGATAAAACCATTTTTAATTACAGCATGTAATGAGTGCGACGCACGCCATTGGTTGTTTGTAACATGATTTGAGTGTTTTCGTTGTTAAATGGCATCAAGTACCATTGTGGAATGGCGTTTTAATTACATAATCATATTTTTGAAGTGCGCCCAAAGAGGGTTATTAAATTTTAATACAACAAGCGTACTTTCGGTGCGTGCATCAAAATATATTTTAATTAAATTATGGACATCAGATTATATTCATGATACATGTATCACTACTACATAATCTATGCAATTCAACCTGATAAATAAACGGTTTGGCCCGCAAATTATGTTGTAATCAACAGAATTGTTTTATTTTATTGTATTACGTATTACAAATGTTGGGTTTTCCAGACAGTAATAATAGAAGCTCAAGTGATATTATTAATTGTGGAGTACCACAGGGTACTGTTCTTGGTCTGATCTTATTTTTGATATATATTGTATTATTTAATACTACGAGGGTTACCTTTTAAGTTTTTACAAAAACTAAGAAAGAAAAAAAAAATTTTGGAACGTATTTTTTTATTGCTTTTTAACATATTCGCCTTATAAAGTATAGATTTATATATTTTTGCCTGTGTTCAAAACAATTCTCGAAACATTTTTTCCACTCTGAAGTTGCCCAGCAAACATTTTTATACGGGCCAGTACTGTTGAAGCACATACTCCCCGGCATTGAAAGTAATGGGCCAGTGCTGGCATTTCGTACTGGGCCAGTACCCCGGTGTCCCCGTGGTCGTTAGCTGGCCCTTGATGTAACAGTTGCCGGACCAGCAACGGTAAAGTGCAAAATAAACGCTTTAGTTGCAAGATTTATTTCTGATCCAGTACTAGACCCCCAGTACTGTCCCGTATATAGTTACTTTACTTACTTAGTTTTTTTTGTAATATCATTTTTAAATTTGTACTTTTTTTATATATTTTCATTTTAATATGTTGTTTTGTAATATCTATTTTAAATTTGTACTTTTTAAATATTTTGACTTGTGTAAACATTTTTTGTAATGTATTTCAACATTAATAAATATTATTATTATTATTATTATTATAAAAATGTGTGCTGGGATTAACACAAATAAGGAGTGCTTATAAAATGCTGGTAAAGTACTTCGTATAGGCGGAGTGCGAAATACAAATGTGAAGTACATTATTAATACTGACGTTGCACAAACTTTTGGTGCCAACAATTTACCAACAGTAAAAGCAGTTTGCCGGAATTCTGCCGTTAGTTGAATGTTTGCTGGGTAGTATCTGGTTGGTACATGGTTTTCGAAGGCTTCAACGGCTTCTTGAGGTGATGAAAATCGCTGTTCACGCATTTGTGTTTGACATTGGGGAACAAAAAAAAGTCGTTAGTGGAAAAATCAGGTGAATACGGCAATGAGACAATAGTTCAATGTTTTTCTCCTTCAAATAATCAATTGTTTGACGTGCTGTGTGAGAGCTTGCATTGTCATGACGAAGAATAACTTCTGGCAAACAAATTGTTGTATAGCGAATACAAGTTATAGTTATAGTTATACAACCGAAGAAAGAAGCGATCATTTTCTTTGTAAGTGCTTCGTGAATGAACAACTTTTGTGGGATTCGTTTCATCTTAGAAGACCCAAACAGTAAATTGTTGCTTAGTTTCCGATTCATATGAATAAATCCAAGTTTCGTCACCTGTAACGATGTTGTATACGGATTTTCAGTGCTTAAGTTCAATTTTTTTAGCATTCAACCAATCAACACAAGCTTTGGTCAAATTATGCGGGATCCATCAGGAACAGATCTTTTTCACAGCTAAATATCCATACAAAATCGAATGTATTGCAGTCCGCGATATGCCAAAGGATGTCTCTATCTCACGGTAAGTCAAATGCCGATCTTCTTCAATAATTTTGCGCATAGCATCGATGTTTTTTTGAATCACAACCGATTTTGGTCGACCTCCACGAGATTCATTACTGACGGACGCACGACCACGACGAAATTCAGCAAATCATTTGTAAACAGTCATTTCTGATGGTGCTTCATTACCAAAATCGTAAAAAATCATCACAAATTTGTTGTTTTTTAACTCTCACTGTCAATAAACTACTTGGTCAATTTATAAGCTGCCACTGATTTCACAATAACAAATGTCAAATTTTACGAATATAGTAATGACACATTTCAATATTGCCATCTAGTCGTCGTTTATAAAAACATAAAAGGTAAACCTCGTATTTTCGCTGGAATCCTGGAACTTATTATTCTTTTTGAGACCATCGCAGTCAACCGATTTTTTGTGTTGCGTCACATTTACTTTTTTCTTTGTTATATCTACGGAATCCTAAAATCACTTCTACTGAAAATGTCCTGTTTTCCTTTCGTTAAGTTTTAAATCAACGTTCTTCAATTTTTATAATAACAAATCGAAAACTCAATTTTTTTAAAATGCGTTCCCCTTTTTGGTCAAACGACGTGCCGACCAATTCTACCTTAATCTATTTATTATAATCGAAGTTAACGAAGTAAACGACCAACAAAATTACTAAATTTACATATTGAGAGTAACAAAGCGAACTAGTTACACCAGTTCGTACTGGTAAAATGCGTGTTTTTACTTTTTATATCAGAGCATTCGGAATAAAAATACTTTCTCGGCCCTCTGTTCGCAGCCAACGGAAACAAACAAAACAACCACGCTAGATAAATTTACAAACGGTGAGATAGATACATAAACATAAAAAGGTCGTTTCACGTTCAAAATGTTTGTTTTCTATTCCAAGGAAAGATAGATGAGGATTTTCAGTCAATTATTTTGCGAATTTTTAAACACTACTTCCATTGTTTTATTTTCAAATAAAAAGAGGAAAACAGTTTGGTGAAAGATGTTTAAAGATTTGCCTGTTTTAAAAGATAAAATTCATCATCAGCGTTATAGCTTAGATTGAGCCTCGATTTCCGTGAGATTTTTTCGCTATTCTGTCTTTTATTGAGTAACTGTGCACAGTGGGGAGCCTACTGATGCTACAAATGAAGAGTCATAGTTGGGTGAATTTTTGATGATACAGGTGTCTCAAAAGAAATTTTATATTTAGTGGATCGATTAAAAAAAAAGTAAGCCGTATATAGAAAAAATGTTTATTAATTATTAAAATACACTTTTTGGGGATTTATTTCTTAAAAATAATATCGTCTAAATGTAGACCCTCGCGTTCTCGGCCCTCATTTAATCGAACAGTAAAATTACTTATGACGTCTCGGCAGGTGGACTCAGGGATGGCTGCCATTTCGTGACGGGTATTTTCTTTCAAATGCGCCAGTGAAGTCGCTTTACTGGCGTAAACTTTAGATTTAAGATAACCCCATAGGAAAAAGTCCATAGGGGTTAAATCTGGACTGCGTGGAGGCCAATTTATGTCACCTCTCCGGGAGATCAATTTGCCTGAGAAAATTTCACGAACACGTGGCAGAGACATATTGGACGTGTATGAAGTTGCTCCGTCCTGTTGGAACCATGTTCTTTGGTTATAGCCAGGAAAGTTTTGCAGTTCAGGTACCAAGAAGTTGTCTAACATCTCCACATAACGCTCTGAATTCACTGTAACTGCACGCCCCCTTTCGTCTTCAAAAAAGTAAGGGCCGATAATTCCTCGCGCCGACATCGCAGCCCATACGGTCACTTTAGGCGAATGTAGGGGTTTCTGATGTTTGCGTTTCGGATTCGTTGTACTCCAGTAGCGGCAGTTCTGCTTATTTACGTGGCCATTAAGATGAAAATGAGCTTCATCCGAAAACAAAATGGTGGTAAACGTTGAAAAGCGCTCAATCACGTGATTTACGAAATTAAGCCTCTGACTGGCATCTTGGGGCTTTAATTCTTGCACCAATTGAATTTTGTAGGGGTGCAGCTTTAGGTCTTTGTGCATAATGCGATGTAATGATGATCTATGTACATTTAAAGCACTTGCGCGCTTCCGAATTGAAAGGTTCGGGTCGTCACGAACAGACTGATTAACATTCTCCACGTTTTCTACCGTTCTTGATGACCTAGGTCACCCGGATTTTGATTTATCCAGCGTTGTACCAGTCTCTTCAAACTTTTTAACCCAATGTCGAATGAGGAATGCTTGGCGTATCATTTAAGTGGCGAAAACCTCGAATACTGCAGAATTTTCTACGCGCTACAGTCGCCGAACCACCGTTTTTGTAAAACTCTCGCACGAATAACGCGCGGTCTGCTCCCGAGAAACGCTCCATAGCGATTGAATTCCCAAGAGCCAGGCTACCGATTGACATAACCCCCGCGCCCCTCGGATACGTTGCGTTCACGCAGTAAGCTAAATAAATATAAAATTTCTTTTGAGACACCTTGTATTAATATACTCCATTTTTACTTACATCCCACTGTATATCCCTCATACTCAAGGTCTCCCACATCATGAGTTTCTAAAAATCACGAGCGGATTTAGCGTGAAAACCCTCTTTATGTTCGCCAGATGGTTGCTATGATTACACTATGCAACAATTTTTTTTTTTTTTTTTCACTGGGTTTACAGTATATAATTATGATTCCCCACCTTAAAATCAATTGAGGTTTATAAATAAAATTGTCACATCACGTCAGGTTCCATAGAGAAAAGCATTTATTGATTTTTTTAAAATTATATAAATTAGCTTAAAACACTTTTTTAAAATAAGCTTGATAACACTTCTCAAGCAATGGAGAAATTAGCTTTTTTTCACTTTTAGGAGTAAATTGATCACAAACAAAGCAAAATAAGTTAGGAGAATTAACACAAACGCGCGTCATTTTGTAGATTTATAACTAATCTAAATATTTTGATGACTTTTGTACACAGCAAAGATATATTTTTATGAATAGGCTCAAACAAGTTTTATCAAGAATAAACAAATTAAGATTTTAGTTATCTATGTTTGGAGACGGGATATCTAAATATAAATTTGTTTTTTGTTTTGCTTACTAGGTGTACCTAAAACGAATTACTATTCGAAATATTACTGAATTTTTTAGTGTTGCATAGTGTTATTAGGAAGGATTTAAGGGGTCTTTCTTTTCTTTCTTTAAAATCAAGATTTTAACTAACCTATTCTAATGACTCAAGAGACTCTTTAACACTAAACAATAATTTGTCCACTGAAAAAGACAATCCTCACTACCGTCGCTGAATACCAATTGTTTCTTGTACATTTTAGAATATTGTCTCTCCATTTTTAGGGTTTCGTAGGTATGACCAAAAAACCCTTATACCGTCATTTTGCCGTCTGTCTGTCTTTTCAGTAAAAATTTTAGCCAAACGGCTAAACTTAGAGTTGAAATTTGGCATGCTTATAAAACTCTTTGACCCCCACATAGGAAAAATACTAAAATATCTAAAAAACATATGCCTCTAAAAATATAAACAAATATGTGCTCATAAAAAAAAGCATATTTTTTTAAAATTCTGTGTAGTGTATCAAATAAAAGCCATTAGTACGTGGATTACCAATCAAAATTTTATTTTTGCAACATAAATTATTTTGGTGCGATTTTAGCCAAAATAGTGCAAAAATATTTTTTGTCCTATACTTTGTATCCTATATGGTTTAAACTAAAAATCTGAAAAAATTGTAAGAAATTTACATTGGTGTGAACCGGAATAGTACAACAGGAATTTTTATGTCAGATTATGTATTCGGAAAATAACGCATTTTTTGTGTTTTTTTTTGTTGCGGATGTACAAAAGTTATCGTTATGTAAGAAATTATACTAGAAGGCGTATCCTGGTCTAATGGTTAACTTGCTCTCTTGCTACGCAGAAAACTAGAGTTCGCTCCCGCGCATAGTAGACAATTTTATTTTTGCTTAAATTATTTTGTCAAAATTCTAGTTATATTTTGACAAATGTTGCATTTAATTTTTAAGAGCGTGAATTTAATAACCAGTTATTATATTTTCATTCTATGTGTCATATATACGAAACCAGAGGGGCGGAGCACATGACTTAAAACAATCAATGGAAGTCATAGGAGCAATTTTCAAAATCTTAATGAACCTTGCTATATATATATATATAAAAATATTGCACATATTGAGAATCCTAAATAATGGTATTAAGTATTCGAATTAAAATTAACAAAATAATATTTTAACATAAAATTTGTTTTAAAGCTCTTCGATTACTTATTTTAAAAATATCGTTCATTTTGCCGTGATTACTATAATGCAAAATTTGTCCTACACACTCAGCATGCCGCCTTCACTTATTATATACCTGCGAATCTTGCAATGTGTGAAAATTCACACTTAACATCAATTTTTAAAATATTGTAGTGAACAGGAAAAAATGAGCAGATCTGTGTTGACTCTGTTAAAAGAAGAAGATATTCTAGCAATTATAGAATTTATTCCCAGATTACTGTTGTAGCGGTGATTGTGTAACAGCATACGATTTCTCAAAAAATATGGATAACTAACTTGTAATAAACATATGGGTAATTAAATTGGCGGAATAAACTTGGGGTTCGGTGAAGGAATGATTTTTTAACTAACAGAGTGATTTATTTCTCTTTCTAATGACGTTGAAGACGAGTGTAGACCACTTTAATAATACATATTAAAGAGCGATGTCGCCGAGGTGATGGTGGATGTTTGAATTATTCCGGCCAAGATTTAAAACACCACATTTGGACGTATTCAGAGGGAGCGACCAATTGTTACATCAGTTATCAATGACATTTAGGTCCTGTTGTAATAGTGACCAGTTACCAGAACCGTTGTATATTTTCAGATCGTCAGCGTATATCTGGTGGCTGGATGTTATGTTTGAAATTATATCGGCCACAAAAATGATAAACAATATAGGTCCAATAACCGTGCCTTGTGGTACTCCGCTTAAAACTTGTTGAGGGTTAGACAAGTATGTGTACTGTCTGGTGCTTACACATGATTCTAAGAAAGCATAGCAAAAATGCACTTGGTTAAAAGAAAGATTCTGCTAAAACAGGGGTCCCCAAACTGGTTGATATCGACCCCCGGGGGTCGATTCTGTCTCAGGGGTCGATGGAAAAAAGTTAAAAACTACTAGTATAATAACTACATAGTGATATATAAATATAAGTTAGGTTAGATTTATTTAGATCTTCATTGTTACGAAGAGATTTTCAGTATTTTTCGAATTTGCGACAATTTGAAGTAAAAGATGAAGACTTGGAAATATACACGAAGCATTTACAAAAATTGAGCGTTGATTTTAAATTACGTTTTGAGGATTTAGAGAAAATCCACATCTCATATTGGATTATCGCGCCCTTTTCTGCATATGTTGAAAACATCGAAAGTGCTATACAAGATGAACTTATTGAATTGTCGGTTGATCTTGAAGTTAAAACGCTTTTTAAAAATGTTACATTAAGATACTTTTGGTAAAATGTAAATGTTAGACAGAAATATCAAAAACTTTCGGAAATGGTAGTTCACTTTTTGCTAGCATGTCCAAACTCGTATATGGTTAAAGCTAGTTTTAGCCATGTTAATTCCATCCTCGCAAAACAGAGAAACAAGTTAGATGTAGAATTCCGTGGCGGTTTAAGGCTGAAATTAGATCATTTTGAACCCGACATTGCTAATCTTGCAAAGAGTCACCAACCACACCCGTCACATTGACAATGACAGTAAATTTTATTTAATAATATTATTGTATTGCATCTGACTAGATATAATTATATTAGATAAATGAAATATAAATAAAAGTCTACAATAAACAATATAAAAAATCACATAATCGTATTTTTTGCTTGTTAGGGTTTTGTAGGTATGACCAAAAAACCCTTATAACGTCATTTTGTCGTCTGTCTGTCTGTCTGTCTGTCTGTCTGTCTGTTCGGTAAAAATTGTAGCCAAACGGCTAAACATTGAGAGTTGAAATTTGGCATGCTTATACAACTCTTTGACCCGCACATAGAAAAAATACTAAAACATCTAAAAAACATATCCCCCTAAAAATATAAAAAAATATGTGCTCATCGAAAATAAAAATATTTTTTTATAATTCTGAGTATGGTATCAAATGAAAGCCCTTGGTACGTGGATTAACAATCAAATTTTTATTTTTGCAAAATAAATTATTTTGAAGCGATTTTTGCCAAAATTGTGCAAAAGAAATTTTGTCCCACACCCTGTAGCCCAGATGGTTTAAACTAAAAATCTGAAAAAATTCTAAGTAATGTACATTGGTGTGAACCAGAATAGTACAACAGGAATTTTTCATCAGATTATGTTTTTGGAAAAAACGCATTTTTTGTGATTTTTGGCTAATAATGTACACAAGTTATAGCTTTGTAACACGCAACACTGGAATGTGTATGGTGGTGTAGTGGTTTTTGACGCTGGTATTTCACCCAAGTAACTCGATCCGAAAGGGATCGAACCCTGCGAGAAGAGACAATATTATTTTTTGTTTTTTTTTTTAATTTTTATATTGTTTAAATTATTTTTTTTAAATTCTAGTTATATTTTGGCAAATGTTGCATTTAATTTTTAAAAGCGTAAATTTAATAACCAGTGGAAATTGTTTAAATTATAATTTAATTCTGTTTCAATGTACACGAAATCAGAGGGGCGGAACTTATAACAACCAATGGAAGCCATAGGCGCAATTTTTAAAATTCTTAATGAATCTTGCTATATAAAAAAAAAAATACTGCACATATTTAGAAACCTAAATAATGGTATTAGGCGTTCGAATTAAAATTAACAAAAAAAATATTTTAATATAAAATTTGTTTTCGCATCCAAAATAATCATCATTCACTTACTAAATACCTGCAAAACTCTGAAATGTGTGAAAATTCACACTTCACATAAATTTTTCTATTATAATAACGTAATTGTAAAATAGAGGGGGTCGTTAAGAAGTTGAGAAACTCTTCTGGGGGTCAACGGTCAAAAAGGTTTGGGGACCCTTGTGCTAAAAGAAGAACTGCTGGTTTCAATAAAGCTACGAATAAATAACAATTATTTCGAGCAATTAATGCGCGCGTATCAATTTCCCAAATTTCGAAACGGATATGGCAAAATAAGACCAAAACTATAGTACCCTTTTGTCATACCTGATATTTCTCGCGAGGGTAAATACTTGAAGTACAGTAAATCACTCATTATTTCATAACATGATTACTACGCTTACTGCAGAAATTCTTAAAGATCCTTGAAAGTTAAGTTAAGCATATTCGTGGTGCGATGTATTTGTGGCCGTCGGCGAACGGAGACCTAGTTGGAAGTTTGTTAAACTTCTTTTAAATCATTTAATCACTAGTTCACTTACTTTCAACTTGCCAGTTTTTTTCATACAAACAAACTGCGGACGAGAGCTCAGAGTGCCACAATGAGCGCTTAACGCCTGCACTCATTATTTTTCCTGTGCACACGTCACAATTAACTCCACTACATGAAAATTAATTAAACAGAAACTGAGAGATCATTTACTTTCATTTATTTATTCAAAGAATTAAATATTAAAAGGAAGTATGAAGTGTGAATTTTCACACATTTCAAAGTTTAGCCAGATAGACAGATACACTCGGGGACAAAAAAAACCCGGACATTTTGAAATATTGATTTAAAAGCTGCAAATAATCCTTAACTAAATAAAAAAAAAAATAGATATAAATTTATTGACCATATTACAATACAAATTTGTTTCTTGTCGGTCAAAAACATTTAGACATTTTAAGTAAAATAAAAATATACTATTTAATATAAATCACAGCTAGTAATTAACTAGAAAAATTATCACATTATATATATATAAAAGCCCTAATTTCTGTGTATCCTCGTAACGCTAAGTTCCTAGGTGCTAGCGGGGCTTGAGATGTGTGGTTGGCCGCCCCCCACCAGTCAGAGCGACGTTCTCCGACAAACAACAGCTTACTTAGGCTAAGCACATAGTGAAGCAGAGAACAAAGCAGCTATGAAAGCTGAGAGTAAAACAGCTATAACAACATAAGAATGTCGCGCTTATAAAAGAGTGTCTACACATAGTGACGCGTTTAAAATCGAGCAGAAAGTTCACAAAATGATAGTGGATTTTTTACTAACAGAAAACTCTTCCCTGAAAATTTAGTATTTACTAAAAAATAAAAATAAACACACTAGAAGGTGCAATGTTCACAGAATAAATAAAAGTAGACATATACATGGTGAATTTCATTATTTCTATATGCAACTCCGCGAACATCCAGAAAAGTTTCACTCTTATTTTTGCATGAGTATTTCAACGTTTGACTATATATTTGGAAAAAAAACAACATAAATTGGTAAAAAAAATGGACAAATTTCAATCGGAACCTACTATAAATACCTCTTATAAATGAGAACTACTTGTAAATGCCTCAATATCCATTTTAAACAACTATTTTAGCAACGATGATAGCAGAGAAATCAAAATTGTTTGAACGCGTCGCTTTGCTCGACTATAACAACGATATAACCTCGCTGCAGTACGCTCCACTATGCGCCTGTTAACAGGAATTCATTTATTTAATTTCGCCGCTTTGCTCTCCGCTTTCATCGCTGCTTTGCTCTCTGCTTCACTATGTGTTTAGCCTTAGCGAGAATATAGCTCTTAGCTCTCCAGTCAGTATATACCTTGGCTTAATTAAAGAATGTTGTGTGAGTTAACGTTATGCCCGCGGGCAGTGTCTGGCCCGATACTTATTTTTAAACGACGCGCATTGAGCGGCTTTTTAGGATTTCCTAGGTATAAACAGAAACAGTTATACCATTGAGGTTCAGCATATGGCCCGCGGGCCGTTCCCGGCCCGATATTAATTTTTAAACGACACGCATTAAGCAGCTTTTTACGATTTCCTAGGTATAATCAAGAAATGTTTTTGTTTTGTTAATATACACAGAATCATGCAAATTTTAATAATTGATTCCTGCTTATATTGATTTATATTCGATATCAGTTTGCCAACGTTGTTAGCAACGGGTCTGCTAGTATAAAATAGAATTGGAACTGAGGTACATATATAATAGTTTCATTCAATATGGAGATCAAAAAACTCATCTATTGTATAGACAGGATTTGAAATTAATATATCTCTTACAGAGATCTTGAAACTCCATACAGGTAGACTTTTGAGATTCTCTGGTAGTTTATTAAAACATAGAGCAGAATAGTAATTTAGGCTATTTTTTGTTTTATTGATACGGCAAAATTTGGGAATTAGATTATTTTTGTGTCGTGAGTGTGATATACAGAATGGGAAACGAATTTGTCTTTATTATTGTAGGTATAGAGGATACATAGGTAAATGAATAGGCTAGGGAGGGTCATGATCTTTAGAGTTATAAAAGAGCGTCTACAATCCTCTCTGTAAGATTTACCATCAATAACTCTTATAGCTCTACGTTGAAGGGAAAAGATTCTTCCAGCAGCTGAAGAGTGACCATAAGCTAGAAGAGCATATGAGATGTGCGACTGGAAGAGTTAAAAGTATACTGTTTTTAATATTTCTAGATTAACGGAGGCCACAAGGTTCCGCAAGAGATATATAGTTTTGCTTAATTTACTGCGAGGATAGGATGAACATACACACCCTTATAACATATTAGCTGTTAATGCATTGTTAGCTATTCAATAATAAGAAGGAAGCACAAAAATACCATTTTTTACTAATAATATTACACAAAATAAAAAAAATATTCTAAAAAATTGATGTGAAGTGTGAATTTTCACACATTGCAGGGTTTTGCAGGTATATAATAAGTGAAGGCGGCATGCTGAGTGTGTAGGACAAAATTTGCTTTGTAAGTAATCACGGCAAAATGAACGATATTTTAAAAATAATTTATTGTCTGTTAATCTAAAAGCTTTAAAAACAAATTTCATGTTAAAATATTATTTTTTAATTTTAATTCGAATACCTAATACCATTATTTAGGTTTCTAAATATGTGCAGTATTTTTTTATATAGCAAGGTTCATTAAGATTTTGAAAATTGTGCCTATGGCTTCTATTGGTTGCTTTAAGTCATATGCTCCGCCTTTCTGGTTTCTTATACATGACACATAGAATGAAAATATAATTCCAACAATTCTAATTGGTTATTAAATTTACGCACTTAAAAATTAAATGCAACATTTGCCAAAATATAACTAAAATTTTTACAAAATAATTTAAACAAAACAAATATATTTTTGATAAAAATTGTTCAAAATTTTTGTTTACTCGACTTGCAAAGTAGAAAAATCGGTAATACCATTGACAACAGTAGCGTCCGCAGGGAGGAGGAAGGATTCGCGGATTCGCCTCCCAAATATTCGAAAAGAACTAATATTATAATTACCACATTTCAAGATTGCCCACCTTTTCAATATCTATAAATTCCGCTGTTTTGAATAATCCCCCCGAAATAATGCCAGTGTACGCAACTGATTGACATACGTTTAAAAATCATTACACATTCGACTGGTCGAAAGTATTCGACGTTATTGAAACTTTCTGTAATATGATAATAATAAAACAATAAATACTTTTGCTCTACTAATATCTTAGACATGCCTAGGATATTGACCCAATTTCGATTATACGTCCTTCGTCCTTTCTAACGTAGAATCGATAGTGGAAAATTCTAAGTGCCGCATTTATTGGTATTGCTCCTTCCCCATCTCGAGATTACTGATAGCCACTAAGCCGGACATAACCCTCCAGGATATCGAGACCAAAAAGATGTTAATGATCGAATTTTCAAGTCCTGCTGAGAAGAATATCTCTCTCACAGAAGAAGAAAAGATTTCCAAGTATATGGATATCTTGTCCGAGCTTAGAAAGCTTGTAGTTCTGATAGTTGGTGTTTTGCGTGGTGCAAAAACCTCCTACCGAAGGAAAATTGAGTCCATTTTCACCTGCAGATCTTCTGCCATCTCTTTGATCTGCAAGATGCAGAAAGCAATGTTCCTCGAGTCACTCCACATTGTACGGCTATTTGATTTGGTGTAATTCTCACGTCTACATATCACTTATTATGACTTGACTTAAAAGGTTACTGAAATTTGCGACTAGTGGACGCTTGTCAAGACCTGACAAACCTCATAAATAATACTGTATATTTTAGTCTACGATCCCTTTCAAAATATCAATTTAAATTTTAAAAACCAAACTTGTCTATACAATTAAGTTACCTACATATGTAAGTTTGAGCAGTTGGGAAAAGCCATCATGTAAACATGTCTAAGAAAGAAAATAAAAGTCAGTTCTTCCATAGGACATGCATTTCTAATGCATACAGGCCATTCTGTACTTCCCAACTCACTGCAACTTTATAATACACAAATACGCACACACACATACATACATGCTTACATATGTGTATGCACACATATAGCCCACACATTCAAATGTATCTACACAGCAGTAGCGGCCTGAAACATTATTGGGTAGGGCTGCTGCATGAATGAAAAATTTTACATTATCCAGAAATTACGTTCAACATTACACAGTGCGCACCATAGTCATTACTATTTTGCATTATAACATTGAGGTAGTTGGCAGTTTTTACTTCGGTGGTAATGTTAACGTTGGGACAAAACTTGCCGTAGCTTATTTTCTATGAACTCGCAATTTAAGAAAATCACTTGCTGATAGTTTAGTGTTATCTATTTTTAATTATGGCGATATTATATACCACTCCTGTATCACTCACGTTGACAAACTTCGAATTCAAAAAAGTCAAAACTACTCTGTAAGATTTGTACTAACACTTAGTAGAAACTTACGTAGTAGAACTCCGACGTCCAAAGGGTTGAGTTCTTTAAATTGGCTAACTATGGAACAACGTCGAAATTTACACTTTGCTTCGTTCATTCATAAGTTAGTAATTAACCAAACGCCTAGATATTTAAGCTGTAGACTAGTTCCGAGAACATCCCTTTATAGCCTCACTCTTGGGGACTTTTATAGCCTAGAAGTTCAGCCCACAAAAGCTCATTTTTTCAGCGAGCCTTCTCCTATTGTGCTCGATTAATATATAATCAAATACCCAACTGCCTAAAATATCTCTATGTGCAATCATTCAAAGCAAAATATAAAACATGGTTGCAGACAAGAAATCACTCTAAGTAATCTCGTTTCGCTAATTTACTTCTTTTCTTTTTTTTTTCTTCCATGTCATATATTTTCGCCCGCACGTCTATTAAATTTCGCTAAATTTCTTATGCTAATTTGTATAAAATGTAAGAATGTAGTTTATATATATATTCTCTTCAGTCCCGAGAGCTAATTTTTGAAAAAAAAAAAAACTGTAAAATCGTATTTGGGGGGCTTAAATAGGTTGTTTGTTACCAAATTTGACAACTTTGCGGTTTTAATTATTTTAATTAATTAATTATAATTTGTACATATATGTGTACATTGGGTTTCAGGCTTACCAACCTATTTGGTAGCTTGTCACTAACCTTGCTACTGGTAGAAAAAAAAAGGTTTTGGAGGGATATTCAAATTTTAGGGACACAAAAGAAAATAAATAAGGATTGTACACACATGTGTACGTTAGGTCCGAAAAGGATATAATGTAGTATTGTATTAATATGATGAAAAAGATTAAGTTGGAAGACCAGCCCTGGCTGAAACTTCGCCTACAATCAAGTTTATTATTATGGGGTTTGTCAGGTCTTGACAAGCGTCCACTAATCTCAAACTTCAGCAACCTTTTGAGCCACGTCATACTAGAAACTAGTGGAGCTAAATACACACGACTGCATCCCAAACCCTGGCGATATGCAGACGCGGAAATTACGCCAGATCCAGTGCCCGCACAATGCGGAGTGACCCGAGCAGCACTGCTTTCTGCATCCTGCAGATCAAAGAGGTGGCAGAAGATCTGCAGGCGGGAATGGACTCGATTTCCCTTCGATAGGAGGCTTTCATACCACCCAAAACACCAACTATCAGCACTACAAGCTTAATTTATACCCTGGATACAGATTTCTAAGTATTATTATGTCTAGTGTTATGACTATGAATCTCATTAACAGATTTATACTAGTTTTTTACCGACCGCCAACATATATAAGGGAGGTATTGTGATCATACCGATTTTGACATTTCAAGATTTCAATGGATCTCCACAAATTCCACTGCCTCCACTGCCTGCCTGCCTGCCTGCCTGCCTGCCTGCCTGCCTGCCTGCCTGCCTGCCTGCCTGCCTGCCTGCCTGCCTGCCTGCCTGCCTGCCTGCCTGCCTGCCTGCCTGCCTGCCTGCCTGCCTGCCTGCCTGCCTGCCTGCCTGCCTGCCTGCCTGCCTGCCTGCCTGCCTGCCTGCCTGCCTGCCTGCCTGCCTGCCTGCCTGCCTGCCTGCCTGCCTGCCTGCCTGCCTGCCTGCCTGCCTGCCTGCCTGCCTGCCTGCCTGCCTGCCTGCCTGCCTGCCTGCCTGCCTGCCTGCCTGCCTGCCTGCCTGCCTGCCTGCCTGCCTGCCTGCCTGCCTGCCTGTCTGTCTGTCTGTCTGTCTGTCTGTCTGTCTGTCTGTCTGTCTGTCGGTCTGTCTGTCTGTCTGTCTCTCTGTCCATCCGTCAATCTGTGTACACGTGCAGAGCGAATTCGGCCAAAAGGATTTTTATGAATCTTTATATTTAAGCTTTTGATATCAATGGCACGAGTTGATCACCTTTTGGTAAAAATCGGTTGACTAGAAATGGGAATTTACTCGAGTCGATTTTAAGATTTTTGCGAATATTTAACAGAAAAATATTTCAAAAAAAATTATTTAACTAAAGTTGCTATAAAAGCAATAACTAACAACTTTTATTTGAGAATTTTTTGATAAAAAAAAAAAAAAATTATGTATCTTTTTTCATACTTATATGTAACGTTTCCATGGTCATAATGAATAACATCTCTGTTAGAAAATATTAGGCCAAGTTATTTATACTCTGCTGTTAGAATGTATTTTATACAAGTACTTTGTTATGGCGGTCGGTCTTGTGGTGACCACAACTGATTTTTTTATCTAAAAAAGAATAAACATGCAGAAATATAAAGTGATGGCAGATTCAATATTTGGAATGATACAAAAAGCTCTTGGCAGCCCGCTCTGTAAGAAATGCCGCCAATAATTCTAACAGTGCCTTTTTGCAGTGCAAAATGCTATCTGCAGAGGGCAAAATATGTGATCGAAAGATTGAGTAATAAGCAACTAAGAACACATCTTTGGTTACTGTATCGACAAGATTTCTCAATAAGAAAATTGTTTGACATAGCTTACCACCATAATTAACAAGTTGATTTTAATTTAATTCAGTGTCAACATAGACCCCTAAAAACTTAATATAGCTAGGACTCTCAAAGGCAACCTTGTTTAAAGAAATAACCATACTTTCACATTTATTTGTACTTACAGACAATATGTTTATTGCAAACCAATCGCTATCATTATTTAAGTGTACACCTTCTTCTTCTTGTTCTTCTTCTTGTTCTCTGGGCACTATCAGTCAGGTTGAGTTTTGGCCTCACTCAAATAAGCCCTCCATCTCAATCTATTCATTGTCAAGTCTTGCCAAGTACCCTGTATACCAATACTTGTCAGATCTTCGGTTAGCTGATCTCTTGCGAGGTCTTCCCACTGGGAAGCACTCAAAAGTAAAGTGTAAACCACTATTATTAATTAATTCGCCTTTATAAAAAAGTGGATCTAATTATGATTGTAGAATCATCGGCATAAAACATTTTTTGTTTTTAAAAATAAAGGAAAGTCATTGATGTATATTAGAAATAGAAGTGGGTTAAAAAACGAACCCTGTGGTATTCCACATTCCGAGGGCAAGATATTTGACTGACTATTATTCACAACAACAATTTATTTTCTGTTGACCAAATAAGATTTTATTAGTTGCTGACTGTTCTCACTAAAACCATATTTATTAACGTTAATTAATAAATTGTGTGGTACACAGTCAAAGAAAGTTGTCGTGCAAAATTCTTTAAATTCAAGGCTGTCACAACCTCTTCCAAGAAATCAAATATGACATGACTTGTTGATTTGATTGACCAAAATCCGAATTGAAAACTATTTTACAAATTATGTCCTTCTGACAATGAAACAATCTGTTTGCACAAAAAATAAAAACTAAATTTTAGGTGTACCGGAAAGCTTTTTCGTTTATTTGGTTTTATTAAAACAGAAACAAATCGAAAGAAAAAAATGTACTTTATTGGGTAAAATAGTTACCATTGTGATCTATAACACTCTGCCATTTATCAGGAAGATAAAATATTCCCGATTTATAAAATTCCTGATTTTTGAAGGAAGAAATTGTCCAAGGCTCATTTTACCATTGTTCATAGTGTCTTTTTTAAAGAGTGTTCCAGTGACCGAAATAAGTGATAGTCGGAGGGTGAAATGTCTGGTGAGTAGGGTGGGTGTGTTAGAACCTCCCATTCAAGCTCAGAAATTTTCACATGTCTTTTTTTATAAATGAGGTCAGGCATTGTCGCCTTGAAGAATAACTCCTCTTCTATTCACAATTTTTAGCCGATTTCTGGTCAAGTTCTGATTCAGTCGATCACAGAAGAGATCAAAATTCACTTTGCTCCGGTTTTAACATCTCATAAAAAAATATTTCTTTATAGGATCTTCCAGATCGAAGTTCATCATCCAAGCATAAATTTCCTGATTCAAATTTTTTAAATCACTGTTGACATGTGCGTACACTTAGTTTATCACCATAAACAATGCAAATGTTTGATGTAGCAACTGTAGCAGATTTGTTTTTATGGTACTCATACAACATTAAACAGCATAAAAGATGTTTTGATGAAAATTCTTCCGCCATTTTAAAATGCAAGGGTTTAAAATGTAACGAAAACAATAATTAGGTACTCAAGATTACAGAGTTTAGTCAAAACGCAAAAGACGTCTGTTTAATTCAGCGAATAAGTCGTGACTAGTTCGCATACTGCACTAATAAAAAAAACGAAAAAACTTTCCGGTACACCTAATATCTTTGACAGGATCATTAACAGTGATATGGGGCGATAATTATTTAAGTCTACTGCGTCATCTTTTTTGTAAAGAGGCAGTAAGACACTTTAGCTAGATTCGCCCCTAGAAAATGATTTATTTCTTTGGGGTTGTTGCAGTTCAATGCTTATGTACAAGTCACCACTGGTATACAGGTACTTTTATGTACACACACATACACAAAGACGTCACACATGTACGCCGGAGTATGTATAGAGAAGTGAGCAACTTGTATCCAACAAAAAAGAAAAATGTAAAACTAGTTTACAAATTCGTTCACAAACCTTTCTCGGGCTTTTCGACGCGCACTCCAAAACTCTCACGTAGAAGGCTCCCAACATTTCCATATGTTACCTATGTATGTGTTAGCATTACAACCAGGACCGAGTTAGGAGAAAAAAACGAAAATGTTATAAAACAGAATTCTCTACGGCAGCTTTAAACTAATTCTGTTATGATGTAGTTCACTGGTTCTCGTCCATCTAAGAGCGGGAAAAACACAAGCGATTAATCACAGCGAATCAGTGACGTACTATCTACTTAAGACGGCGCACAACCCTATAGTTCTCAATAGTTTCTTATACAAAACTAATAATCGAAAATAAAATTAATAACAATCTATATCTTAAAATTTGCAGCGAATTTTTATCTATCTAATAGGATATTTTTAACTGTAGAAAAAACTGTAATATAATTGTAAATAAGCAAATTGCAAACTACTCCATCTTGTAAACTAATCGACACATATTTGCGTACGATGCGGTAAATCGTAGCTAAAGTTTCATTCTACAAATATGTTTGTAGTTATTTTGCTCTATTGTGAAAACTACTTATAGTTATTGTACTTGGTAGTCTATTTTTGCCGCCATCCTGAATCTGCCGTGGTTCTCAAAATTGGTGTTACAGGTAAAAATGGCATTTCATTATCATTATTTCATTATCAGCATTTCAATATTTTAACATTAACGTCCGTGTACATATTGAATGTTTTAACATATGCAAAAGAAAAGGAATTCGAATTTTTTCAACTCAAATCTTAATAAATATGAGAGACGACAAACAAATAATATCATCCCTACGCCATCCCATAAACAGAAAATAAGTGAGAACAGCCTAGAATACATGGCAATTAAACTATACAACCACCTGCCACCAAATATAAACAGATGAATATGACAGGTTTTAAGAATAACGTAAAAAAAGTTTTCAGTAAAAATATTTTTTATACAATTGACGAATTTCTGAAATTTAAATTTGAGTGACAATAAGATTAGTAAATCATACATTTAAACTTGTTTTTAACTATAATTTATTTATTTTTTTATTTTATTTATTTATTATTTATTTTTTTAGTTATTTTAATCTGTAACATATTTTATAATTTTATTTTATGACTTTTTAAATTATTTTTTAAATTATTTTATGATTTTTTAAAATTCATTGACTTTTTCCTAATTTATTGTTATTATTAGCATTATTATTTTTAATTACAACACATTTATACTCACATCCGTAACGAGGCCACCTTAGTCATTATTACTATTATTATTATTATTATTTTTAAACATTTTATTTTATTTTAATTTTTTTATATGTAAACCTACTGTACTTTAATTATATAGTTTTATATTTTTAACGTTTTTTTTTTTTTTACATCTTTATAGTACATATGTGTATATTGTAATGACGAAGGGAAACCTTTGGTATACTAAATAAGTTATATTATTATTATTATTATTATTATCATCATCAAGAATGATATTTTTAGATGAAGGTTCTAAACTATAAGTAATCGAATAAAGTCGAAAAAAATGTTGACGTATTATTTGAACATTTCTACACAAAACTATATAAATATAAAAGTTATTCGAAACCCACAAATAGATTTAAAAAATTACAGAACAATATCGCTGATGTCTATTTTTAAGTTATTGAGCGATAATATTTTTACAATACTTAAATGTTTCTACAATTAAAAATATTCTATTAAACAGATATAAATTCGGTGCAAAATTTTATGCATAGATTGTCACTAATTTTATTTCAGATTGTTAGTTTTGTATAAGAAACGGGTTATATGCAGCCTTAACACGTATTTTTTTCGTAATTTTCTGCGAGTAAAAAATTAATTCTTTATATTAGCTATTTGCGTGTACACAATATAAAAAACGTAAAAAATATTTATTTTAAGATTAGTGAAAATATTATATTTAATATTATATTTGCTTTGATTACAGTAAACCCAAAATCGTCAAAAATCCGATTGTTTGGTTTTCGTAGGGCCATAATGCGAAGCAGGGCCAACCTTCTTTATAAAGAGTTTTTTTGGGAGCCCAAACAATTTCTTATCAATAAAAAAGATATAACTTCATATATTCTACACTCGTGTGGCAGGTCAAAATCCAGCAACGTGCCAGATGGGGCTGGCGGTCCTTAGTTTTCGACCATCTAGTTTAAAGTTCATAACCTTCATCAAAAAATACTGTTTTCCATGCTGAAAGCTAAATCTATTATTAAATTATTATGATTTAAAATTAATCATTAAACAGATTCCCCTTATATTTTAAGTTAAAAATAAATATTTGTCTTATGAATATTCTACCAGCGATGGTAATAAATTGCACTTTAATTTTACTAAAAATAAGTATTAACTGTCTCGAGAGGTTAAATTTTAAGAAACAATCAGTGGCGGATTTAGGTCAGTTAAGGCCCCGGGCGCAGTGAGAATATTGGGCCCCTCAATTAGAAAAAAGTGTAAAGTTAGGTTTTTGCGGGGCCCTTTAAAGGACGGGGCCCCGGGAGCGCGCCAGTTGCGCCCGCCGGTAAATCCGCATCTGGAAACAATAAATGTAGCGTAATTAATTAAAATTAAGTTAAATATTCTTAAAAATCACTCTAAGTTCAGACAAAACGCATCGACTCGAGTGGCTTCTTACTGATCTATACAACACAGAATGGCGCAAAAAATTGTTAATCTTTAACATAGAACGATCCGTGCTCGAAGTGCTCGGTTGTGTACTAATGTGCGCGGGATAATGTTAGATGAATATGAGTACTTGTGTGTCATCCTAATTAAACGCGCTGAAACAAGCTATTTTGTTTGATGTGCCGATTTTTTGCATTTATACTCGGGCTCTTTTTTTAAAGGGCGGTAATATGATGGTCTTATCCGGGTGACGAGTACGCTCGCAGAGCCCCTGTGTACTATAAACACAATGCAATTTTCATAATCTTAATGAACCTTGCTATATAAAAAAAAAATACTGCACATATATAGAAACCTAAATAATGGTATTAGGCATTCGAATTAAAATTAACAAAAAAAATATTTTAACATAAAATTTGTTTTGGCATCCCAAAAAATCATCATTCGCTTACTAAATACCTGCGAAATCCTGAAATGTGTGAAAATTCACATTTCACATCAATTTTTTAAATATGCAAATCATAAATTTAATTTTTCAATTAATCATAAATAAACTTTTATTGGGGATATCTATAGGTGGAGGAACATCATATATTAATTGATTCTTTGTACCATTTTACAAGTTCATCAAAAAATTAAAAAAAAAAAAAACGCACTTTTTAAATATTTTATTTATTATATTTTGTTCTTATTTGCGCGTTTTAAATATTACAAAAATATTTTTGATTCATTCAATCATTTTATCTTATACATTTAACAAAAATTAATTTTGTGTAATTAATCTGGTTTTGGATATAACGTCCTTAAATTTTTACAAATTAAAAATTAAAAATCAGTAGATAACAAATATAAATTCACACAAATTGAATTATTACCAATTAGAAATGATGAGAATAAAAAATTTCTGAAACTGGGTACTCTCTACCATTACCCAGGTATTACCCGATACCCGTTAGTTGTCTGCTGTTCCCATTAATTATCTGCTACAGGTTAATTAAAGATGGAAGTAAGCCAAAAAAACCACCTGCTACCCGCCTCCATCTTTTAATTTTTCCAATCATGATACAGGATGGGAGAAATTTTTACAAAAAAATATTCATAGATAAACAGAAATAATCAAAACACCTCACAATTACCTATTAATTATCCGCTATTCATTGATAGTTCACGAGTAGTGGGTATTAAAAATCAATACTGGGTACAATCTTAACGGGTACCCGGGTACATATCGTCATTCCTGTACCAATATTGCAAATGTTGTGTAACAATAACAGTGGTGTTTTTCATAAAATCGACTATTTCTCATAATATTTTATGTTATTGTAGCTGTGATGAAGCAATAAAAATATTTCGATACTGGTCAGCTATATTTAGTTCTACAATTTTTGTGTGAAACTCAGAACTCCGTCCACAATTAAATGGTTACTTCATCCAGCTCTCTTTAACCGTGCAAAAACACCAATTCATACACGTACGGACTTAACCGTTGACCCCTTCGTACTCGCATGACGTATGTAATCCCTGACACTATGTACAGAGCTCTGTCCAGCTTTGGACACCCCTGCACTCTTCTCCTCGCCCCTGTTGACTTTTTGTCCACGCCTGTGACAACTGTCACCATGAAGCTGATTAAAACACACAAACAGGCGTTGGAGTCTGACTCCTCATTTGCTTATCATAATATGTATATTATTTTTATTCATTTAGTAAAATTAGGTATTTTGTATTACATACGTGACATGACTCGCCAAATTTAAGATAATTTTATTTTTTCATGATTTTTTATAATTTCATGATTAAAACACTACTTAGCATATTTTTTTAATTTTAAATATACGACGTTGAATAAAAAAATTTATGTGAAGTGTTAATTTTCACACATTTCAGGGTTTCGCAGGTATTTAGTAAGTGAATGATGCCAAAATTTGAATGATGCCATTATTTGGGATGCCAAAACAAATTTTATGTTAAAATATTTTTTTATTAATTTTAATTCGAATGCCTAATACCATTATTTGGGTTTATAAATATTTGCAGTATTTTTTTTATAAAGCAAGGTTCATTAATATTTTGAAAATTGCGCCTACGGCTTCCATTGGTTGTTTAATTCATAAACTCCACCCCTCTGATTTCGTATACATTCAAACATAGAATTAAATTATAATTTCAACAATTCCCAAAACTTATTAAATTTATGCTTTTAAAAATTAAATACAATATTTGCCAAAATAAAACTAGAATTTTGATAAAATAATTTAAACAAAATAAAAAATGCAAAAAAAAAAAATTGACGGGATTTGAAAAGTAGTTTGCAACTTACGAAGCGATAACGTTACCACTGGACTATTGATGTTCACTTGTTTACTGTGTTAAATAGCGGATTAAATATTTTACATATTTTAGTTAAAAACATAAAAAATGCGTTATTTTCCGAAAACATAATCTGATTAAAAATTCCTGTTGTACTATTCCGGTTCACACCAATGTACATTACTTAGAATTTTTTCAGATTTTTAGTTTAAACCATCTGGGCTACAGGGTGTGGGACAAAATTTTTTTTGCACAATTTTGGCTAAAATCGTGTCAAAATAATTTATTTTGCAAAAATAAAATTTTGATCGTTAATCCACGTACCGAGGGCTTTCATTTGATACCCTACACAGAATTGTAAAAAAATATTTTTTTTTTCGATGAGCATATATTTTTTTATATATTTAGGGGGATAAGTTTTTTAGATGTTTTATAAGCCTGCCAAATTTCAACTTTATATGTTAAGACATTTGGATACAATTTCTACCATACAGACAGACAGATCGACAGACAGACAGACACATAAGTGACGTTCTAAGAGTGACAACTATTTTGGGACAGAGGAAGTAGCAGAAGAACTTTTTATTTTATCTAAGTTTAAACGTGACAATTCCTTAAACTAACAGAAAACTAAAACTAGAAACTCTTCTTGCCGACAGTAGGATATTTTCATGTAACAGACATTCTAAAAATAATTTAAAGTGAAAAAGTTCTCCATTGTACAATATTTTATTGGATGTAGAAACGATTGTGTAAAATGGCCTGTAAACTTTAAAACGGGCAATGTTTCAAGTGACCATCTGCTCAAATAAAACATTTAAAATAAAAACAAGAGTTTTCGCAATCTGTTATCTATCTTCACACGTGATAGCCAGCTCCCAAAGTCCAGCTTTCCGAGCTTCAACGAAATCAATTGGCTTAAATAAAACTGTTACAAGCTTTGGGAATGTTCTGAATTCTTGAATACACATTCCAACAATCACTGCCAACGTTTTAATATACTGAATCATTTTTTGTTTTATTCTTGTTTCAATGTTAGGTTATTCAATGAAAAAATGAAATGTTAAATATTTATGTAATTTATTTATAAATGTAATTAATTACATGCATAAATAATTTACATTGTTTGAAAAACTCGTTTTAATTTAATTTTATTTTAATAACGTGGAGTTTTTGAATATCAATTCAGATTTCTGTAATAAATATTAGATGTGTGGGCTAATATTCCGTATGATTCCACCACAAGCAGCTAGTTAGAGAAATAACACAAGCTAGTTAGCATTTTATTTAACGCTTATATTCAAAGAGGACTAGATGAAGTGAGCGAAAAGGTAAATATAACTGAAGGCGTAATGATATAGGGAGAAAGAGTGGTAATGCTTCGTTTTGCGGACGACATTGCTATGCTAGCAACGAATGAAGAAGAATTCACAGCAATATTGGCGGAGATGGAGAACATTCTTAATACCCAATACGGTATAAATATAAACGAAATTAAAGCAAAAATGTTGGCGAGAAGCAAATACGGAACTGAGGCTCAAATATTGCTTGACTGTAAATTTATTTGATAAGTGTTTGTTAAAATTTAGCTCTTATTAACGTATTTAAAGAAAAACTTGAACAATGAAATGTCAGTAAATGTATATACAGTTAAATTCATATTTAAATGATTTCAAAGATCAATTACCATACTCATACCCTCAAGAGCTCATCACGAGTGTATGATATACATACATATCGGTCAAAGAATATAGCAGTGTCTAGGGTTTCTTCTTAATGCCTATGAAACCTAGACATTTCTGTAAATAATTATATTTGTAGATTCATTAAAAATAAATCTGCAAAATATTGTTCATATCGGTCAAAGGATATAGCAGTGTCTAGAGTTTCTTGTTTATGCCTATGAAACCCTAGATATTTTTGTGTATAATTATATTTGTAGATTCTAAGAAAATAAATCTGCAAAATATTGTTCATATCGGTCAAATGGTATAGCAGTGTCTCGATTTTTTTGTTTATGCATACGAAACCTTAGACATTTCTTTAATAATTATATTTGTAGTTTCTTAGAAAATAAATCTGCAAAATATTGTTCTTATCGGTCAAAGTATATAGCAGTGTTTAGAGTTTCTTGTTTATCCCTACGAAACCTTAGACATTTCTATACGTCATTTTATCCGCAGATTCTTAGAAAATAAATCTGCAAAATATTCTTCATGTTGATCATAGGATATAGGAGTGTCTAGAGTTTCTAGATTATGCCTACGAAACTCTAAAAATTTCTATATGATATTTTATTTGCGGTTTCTTAGAGAATAAAACTGCAAAATATTGTTCATATAGGTCAAAGCATATAGGAGTGTCTAGAGTATCTTGTTTATGCCTACGAAATCCTAGACAATCTTATGATCGTCAGAAAATAGAGGGCCAAGATGAGAACCTTTCGGAACACCAGAAGTGATTGAAACTCTTGAAGATGTAAAATGTCTAACTGCGACAAAGTGGGAACGATTACTAATATAGGATTTTATCCATCGCAACATTATCAATATAGATCATTTTAATACAAAGTTATGTTAATTTTATTCTTGAGTCTCTTTATAAAATGATAAATTAAAACTGTTTTTCTATTTTTATGGACGTTTTCCAGATTTGTCCATTATTTTCTCTCCAACAGAAAAAAAAGTAACTGTAGATATACTGCAACTTCTCTGCATTTTCTTCCTGGGGAGGTGTTACACATATTTTATAAATATTTACCTACAATATTATTTATCAATTTTATTAAATCTGTTACTTTATTTTGTTTTCAAAATAAAAATATAAAAAATTAATTGAACTTATAAAAAATGGTGTAGCACTAAATTTAGACAATAAAATTATATTTTTATTTTAGCTGGCAGTAACTCTATCATGACATTTTAAATTTTAATTTAAAATGAAGTGCGATGTATACATGTTGCAGTAAAAACCAAACAAACTATTAAATACTGCAATGTTATTTAATGGGTTTCCTGTTGCACATTTTGATTGGTGAGACACGGAATGAACCGACACATGCAAACAGACACACTGATACCAGCATACACACATATAAACACTGGTATGGACATGGATGAGGTGTGATAAATATACGCGAACTTCGCGCGTAGCGCAATACCAAGTGGACAGGAGGGATAATGACTTTATAACGAATCGCGAAACATCACCAGATATCGGCTCTAAGACTTTTCAAAATCTTCCCTCGTGTTAAGAATTTTATTTTGGGAACTGTTACTATTTTTTGAGATTTTAAAGGGTTACAGTTAAAATATTTCAGAATTCAGATAATAGAAAAATAGAAGCCATAAATTACAAAACGTAAGTTCAAAATTATTTTATATATTTTATTGTTCAAATTTACTGCTTAATAACTTTGAACACTGAAATACTCTTGAGCAATTATATATACACACACGAGTATTTTTGGAGATGAGGGCAGAATTATTCGGTTCGGTTCGCGAGTATAACTAAAATTGTTGAATTCTTAGAGGCTCTGAGTCGAATATCTGCTGTTTACTTATTCTTCTTTTTATTTAAATTATTATATATTTTCACCTCAACTTATTTTTGTATATATTATATTATAATAAATTGTCCAAAATGACTTGTGTTCAAAGTTATTCCCTAAAATTTGAACACTGAAATACCCTTGGACAATTTTAGGCTTTCATTCCAGGAAATGCTATTAGAACTCTTATATATACATCAGTCTCTTTGAAGACTGGATCAAAAGTATTCGGTCCGGTTCGTGAACATCTAGAATTGTTCAACTCTTAAAGGCTCTAAGTCAATTCTCTGGTGGTTTGTTCGATACTGTTTCTTTTTAATTTTATCTAAGTATAATTTTTTTTTCTTTAAGCTTTAACTTATTTCATTTAAATTTGTTAATAATATTTTCAATAAATCTTAAAGATAATTTCTGAATAAACAGTCTTACTTACGTGTGTAAACTTTCACCTTTAACAACTTAAGTCATCAGCTACCTAGACTATTACAAGATGTCTGATCCGTCGGTTGGTAAGTACTAATACATATTCAATAAATAAAAGTACTAATACATATTCCAAAAAATTCGCATATCGTAGTGATAAACTCTGGATAATACTCACGCCTAGTAGAGATCAGAGTAGCCAGTTTGAGATCAGACTTTTTATTATATCATAGGCTTGCTACCTAGTTGAATAAAAAACTGCATTTTACCCACAGATTCGTCAATACCTTTTAGACCCTATGAGATATAGACTTGGATTTTGATTAAAAATGTTACTTATACTAAGAAGACCATATTTGGTAGTTCAAAATTCGGGATAGGAGCTCATACGGGGGGAAGGGGTTATTTATTCAAATATAATAGTGTATTTCATTTTTTAAAATACAAATTAAATACAAAAAATTTTCACAGATAATTAACTTATAGTATTAAAAGAACCTTTTTAAAAATCCTGAATTCGATGTAAATATTGCCTCTAAAAAAATTTGGGACTCAAGGCGGGTATTCGGGACAGTCCCGGCCAATTCGGGACGTACGATCACCTTACTTATACAAATGTTTAAAAACAAATTTCAGGGTTTTGCCCTAATCAAGCTCTAAAGGGGTGAATATACATTTATGGTGAATTATGAAACTCTGCGTATCTCTGTGTTTGTTGAGTTTTAACATTTCTTTTTAGTATATAGGTGTTTTTCTAAAATCTTTACATAGTATTTTGATTGTTTTTTATTTTAATTATCATTCCTAAAAGGTATTTTAGACACCTAAATAATTGGTATTTTTGCAATTAGAAATATAAAATTCGGGGAGTATATTCCTTTCATTATGTAATACTCAATAAGAAGACAATTTTCGAAATTCGACCCCCAAGGTGTGAAAGGAGGTAAAATATTTTTCACGGGTTTCTCAATGTCTCTTAGATTCGCTGAGATATCGTATTGGTTTTTGCTTACAAAGGTTACCCGTAATACGTGTATAAAAACATTATTATGGATTTTGCCCCAATCAAGTTCTAAAGGGGTGAATATAAATTTGGGATGAATTATAGAACCTTTCCGAGAAAATTGCAAGAGGAATTTATCTAAATTTTGTCAATGTTAGAAAATGTCTAGAAATAATGTCCGCAGTAATCTGTCTATAAAAATTATATAAACGTCTTTTTTGAACATTTTGAATAAAACAAAACAAAAATTATGTAAATCATTTATAATGATAGAATTACGATATAATAGCAAACAAATGACGGTAGTGTTAAAATAAAATAATTTGTACGTTATTTTATTAACATTTTTTATAACATAACGTCAAATTTCGTAGCAGGATAGTTCAATTTTCTTTTAAACCGAAGCCAATCTATGATTCGGTGTTTCTACCCTGCTCTATATGGCACAGAAGATTTGCAGTATCGAGTATGAACACTTAAACATTCATAACGTTACATACACCACGCTATGCATACATCACGTACGTACACAAACCTAGTAAAGGTGAATTTACACTTTTGCACTTTAGATGTGTATTGCAGATGATTCATCCTCAGGATCAGCGCGGACCATTCACCCGCCAATGTGAAAGTTGAAAGCCAGAGAATTTATATCTTTCAATATACCATTGAAGCCGTTTTACTAGTTTTTAAAATGTCGGTGACTGAAAAAGTAAGTATCGGGATTGAGTTAATAACTTTAGCTCTTACAGAATGCTGGAAATTAAAAAAAAAAGTCAATCTCGTCGATGGTTGGTAAAATCTTAGATTCGACTGCGATAACTATTGGGAGCATCGACAAGATTACTGATGCATAGGTTGTAGAAGATTCTGATAGGTCAGGTATAATTTGGTTTAACTGAAACTGGGTTTAATTTCAGTTGTCTGTTACAAAAAGTAAGTCTTTTAGGTACAGAAGGCGGACACCTTTTTGAGAACACTTTGAAACTCGTTCCAAAGACATGGATGATTTTGATATATATCTCTAAAACTGTGCTCATATTTACAGAAAAAAAAAATAAATTCAAACTTTGCTACAATTAATTACAAAACAATAATTGATGAAAGGCATGCGTAAGACAAATAGCTCGTCAATAAGGTATGATATTGTCACGGGGTGAAGTCAAGAACGGAATCTTTTCTACAAAATTTATTATATAATTCTTGGTCCAGGATCCGTCGAACCACCCCAGGTATCCGCACGAGGCGAACACATGGAGAAGCCCAGTAGATAACACTCACATCTCGTTTTGGTGACTTCAACAGCTGGGCTGGTCCTTGGGTAGGGTGATGCGGACTGATGACTGGTCACAAGAATGACTAACCTCGATCTATCCCCTAAGACCATTTTATAACTGTTAACCAGGACACTATGACGACAGGTCCTACCTTAATTGTTTTGGAAACATTATTGATTTGTGTAATTGTTAGCAGCAATTACCGACCATAGTCATCACAATTGAATAATGTTTATCAACACATTAGAATGTAGTTCAAAACTTATGTTGACTAACACGCAACACTCTGCACATTCTTTAATTCCCAAAACCGTACGTCAGCAACCTTGACCTACACGGCTTAAAGACCACTCAAGGAATTGGGACATTAGAACACAATTATACCATAAATGTGACAATATACAATGTGCTGCAGACACTGGCAGCTTGGATTGTTATGATAACGTAGCGATTGGCATTAAGGGGTAACGGTTACTTGTACACTTTCGGAGCTAGAGACGTTTGCGGTTAAAAACTTAAGTGTACGTTTGATTAAAGGTATTTTTGTAATTTTAAAGAATGATTAGGAAGACAGATCGCATGTTCCATACGGCATATAAAACGTTAATTTTCTTCTACTTGATTAATAACGGTTTTTTTTTAGGAGGCGGAGTATTTTAAATTGATAACACTGTTTTCAGTGGCAGACGATTTGACAGTTATCGGTTGTTTTGAGGTTAGTTTGGTTTGGCAATTCATCATGAATAGACTCAAGCCGGAGCAACGTTTTCAAATTGTTCAAATTTATTTTGAAAAACACGGTTCAATTCGAGAAACACATCGGGCATTACGTACGTTTTATGGTGCTCATAATCGTCCATCAGAGCGATTAATTCGAGAAACTATGGATCGTTTTCGCAATACGTTTACTCTAAAAGATAATAGGCATCCCGTAAGACGTCGTCCAAGGCGCACACAACAAAAGATTGCTGGTGTGCAACGTAGTGTTGATGATGATCCAGATGTGTCAATTCATCATCGTGCTCAACAATTAAACTTGTGCCCATCCACTTTATGGAAAATTTTGCGTAAAGATCTTGGTTTACGAGCTTACAAGATTCAACTTGTGCAGGAATTGAAGCCACACGATTATCGTTCGCGCCGTACATTTGTTGAATGGGCCGAAGGAAACATTGCAATTGATCCATAATTTCATTTGAAAATAAATGGCTACGTCAATAGCTATGGCTATATCAATTGAGCACTTGGAAGCCAATATTCGACGCGATATTGCCGAAATACAGCCTGATTTACTGCGAAGAGTGTGTGAAAATTGGACCTCCAGATTACGCCATCTAAGTGCTAGCCGCGGCCCGTCCACATGTCCGAAATCATATTCAAACTTTAATGTCAAAAAACTTTCTTTCAAATAAAGCCAATTTCATGGATATTAAAAACATTTTTCTGTGTTTTATTTCGATTTAAAGTTCTCCGCCTCTAAAAAAAAACACCTTTTACATATTCAATCATAATATGTTGTACTTCTATATTTTATATGGATTTATTGGTAAACATATAAGCAGTTATTTTTTATGTCCATCTTATTAAATATTTACTTTCTCGAAAGAAAATCTCAATTATACTTCTGGCTGCAGAACCCCTAATAGAAATTTTCACGAGCTGCCACTAGATGAAAGGCAGATGAAAACATTCTTTAAAGCACATTTAACCAGGTCACTTTTGATGATCATTGCGGATGAATCATCGAGTATATTCATCAGATATTTATTTTTTGTTTACACATTGCATTGAAAATGAAATACTCATCTCATTCAAAAATTGCGTCAAATGAAACTGCAGTATAGATTAAAATTCAGATAATTAGTGATTATTAGTTATATGAATACAAAAATTTCATCGAGAGAAAGAGAAGTAGGAAAAAATATACGTTGGTGGAATAAACTATGGGTAGTTCGGCGAATATTATGGAAGTATCAGTAAGTCTGCTAATTGAAAGGGATGTAGAAGATCAAGCTATGTTTAAAAATAATCTGAGAATATGACCAGTATCCTGGCCAGTACCGACTTCCACAGACTTAAATCCCGCCACCCATCAGTTATTACAGCAAGGATTACTACGGCAATTGCTTACAACGCAAAAGAAACCTGGTAGCAAAAATGGATGGAGCAGGCCCCAGCTGAGTTTCACTCCTTATTTAACCACGAAGAACCTCCGAATGGATTTGACCTTCCCATAGAAACATGGGTATCTTTGAACAGAGTTAGAACGGGCCACGGTACAAGCGGTGACTCTTTGTTCAGATGGGGGATGCGGGAGACTCCAAACTACGACTGCGGTGCAGAACGTCAGTCGATGAGATACTTCGTCTTTGAATGCCCTAACAGAGCCTTCCAAGGGACAGCTGAAGATTTTATATTGGTGACAGAAAGTGCTTTGAACTGGTTGTCAAATACAGACATATCACTGTAATCATTTTTCAATTGGTTTTTAATTTTTTCTTTTATATTGTGACTAGAATATTATATTTTACTACTTGTATTTGTGCTATTTTATAGGTATTATGTGACTTGTTTATATTATGTAACTGTATGCAACCATACACTAAATAAATCAATCTGAGATTATCGGAATATCAATTTGAAGAGTTGCTCGTTAAAGTAACTGTGAGAGAATACCTTACATCGAAGCTAACAGTGTAGATTGTTTTGACATATCTTGCAGCAGGTGACAGCTGTGCATCTTTAAAAGCTTTGTGTAGAGCACTTAGATGTACAATTGGTCGTTTCATTATTGCTGAAATGCCAGTACTCGGGGGCGTAGCGCGCGACCGTAGCACGACAATCAGATGCAAAAGATTCTTGGCTGAACACTGCTTGGATGAACGTATGTTTATACTGTTCACTTTTACTTTTCATCTGCTAGGATTAAACTAGTGTAAACAAAGAGTAAAACTGCTTGTACTTGTCATTGTTTATCTCAGATGATAACTTTCGATGATTCATTGTTTAAGGTGTATTAACACGAGTCACTTTTGATGATTCATCCGGGACGATTATCCAAATTGACCAAATATGCTGTCGGGAAAACGTTCTAGAAGACGGCGTTGGAATCAACAGAAAACAAATGGGTCAGCAACCAAGACTCAATATATATCAGGTCAAGGATGAAATTTGTTGTTAATAATATTGCCAACTTTAATAGCTTATTATTTGACATTAACTTAATATTTTACCGTTCTGTTTATTTTCTTTTTTGTTTTTTTGTTGGATAGTTACACATCTCGCCTGTTCAAAGAAATCATTGTATGAGATACAAAATATCAAACACTTTTTTTTTAAATTAATTTTGTTGAAATTTGGAATGGAAATTCGCACTGTTATGAAGTATGAGTTCTTACGTGGAACTACGGTATCGCAGACCGCGCAAAACCTTAATAGTGTATTTGGCTTTAGTGTTACTACGCAGCAGACAATATCAAATTAGTTCGCCAAATTTCGTACAGGTAACTTAAAAACCAAACAAAACAGAAAAAACCTAGCTCATCGATCCCAGCAGAAATATGCTGAAACCAGCTGGACGAAATAATGCAAAAACTTAAAGAAAAACAGCCTAGATTGGTCAACAGATCGACTCTTATCTTATTGCATGATAACGCTAGACCACACACTGGACAAATGACTGTGGCAAAACTACAGGAATTGGAGTTGGAACTTCTTCATCATCCTCCATACCCACCAGATCTAGCTCCCACTGATTACCACTTCTTCCGCAATTTGGACAATTTTTTTAATAGGAAAACAGTTTAATTCCGACAATACTGTAAAACTGGCCTTCCAGGAATTCATTGACTCTCGTCTGCCAGAGTTTAATACCACCGGCCTGAACAACCTGCCGCATATATGGCAAAAGTGTGTAGACAATATGGGTGCATACTTTGATGAATAAAATAATTCCTTATATTTGTTCTCAACCAACTTTTCCTTTTTAGGGTTTTGTAGGTATGACCAAAAAAATCCTTATACCGTCAATTTGTCGTCTATCTGTCTATCTGTCTGTTGTCTGTCTGTTCGGTAAAAATTGTAGCCAAACGGCTTAACCTAGAGAGTTGAAATTTGGCATGCTTATACAACTCTTTGACCCGCACATAGGAAAAATACTAAAACATCTAAAAAATATAAACAAATATGTGCACATCGTAAAAAAAAATATTTTTTTTTAAATTCTGAGAAGGGTATCAAATTGTAAGCCCTTGGTACGTGAATAAACGATCAAAATTTTATTTTTGCAAAATAAATTATTTTGACGCGATTTTTGCCAAAATTGTGCAAAAATTTTTTGTCCCATATCCTATAGCCCAGATGGTAAACTAAAAATCTGAAAAATATCTAAGTAATGTACATTGGTGTGAACCGGAATAGTACAACAGGAATATTGATCAGATTGTGTTTTCGGAAAATAACGCATTTTTGGTGTTTTTTAACTAAAATATGTTAAATATTTAATTCGCTATCTAACACAATAGATAAGTAAGTGCTCGTAGAGTAGTATGTTTCGTCGTTGCTTTGTAATTTGCAAACAAGAGTTCGATTCCTGTCAATTTTAAGTTTTCTGTTTTTTTTTTGAATTTTTATTTTGTTTCAATTATTTTGTCAAAATTCTAGTTATATTTTGATAAATCTTGCATTTAATTTTTAAAAGCGTAAATTTAATAACCAGTGGGAAGTGTTGAAATTATAATTTAATTCTATGTTTGAACGTATTCGAATTCCGAGGGCGGGGCTTATGATTTAAGCAAACAATGGAAGCCATAGGCACCATTTTCAAAAACTTTATGAACCTTGCTATATAAAAAAAAAATACTGCTCATATTTAGAAACTTAAATAATGGTATTAGGCATTCGAATTAAAATTCATAAAAATTATTTTGACATGAAATTTGTTTTGGCATCCCAATAATCATCATTCAGTTACTAAATACCTGCAAAACCCTGAAATGTGTGAAAATTCACACTTCACATCAATTTTTTTATATAAATTTCGTCCTTGACGACATAATAATAACTGACAGTTAAAATCTAGAAATTTATAGTAATTATTATTTAATATAATATACATTAAATTTACCTAAATAAAAAGCAGCCAAATGTTTCATTATTCCACGCTGTCTCGCTCCACCGGTAGGAAACATCGCCTTTAGATCTATCACTGTGGATGAATTATCCTCGATGTACATTCAAAGTGTAAAGTGTAAATTCGCCTTAACATTCACAGACAGTCCAGTTACAGTAACACATACACACATACATATAGACAGCGACTGCCACGTTTGAAATTTTATTAGTTTTCACTCCGTTCGCGAGTTTTCCAATAAATGTAATTTACTGAAAAAGTTTGATTTGTTTCTAAAGATATAATATAACAGTTATTGGATTTCTAGCATTTAAACTATTACTATTTTGTTAACAGTTTAAATCCCAATTAAAACTATTAACCTACAATTTAAGCATTTAATTTAATTACATTAAAATTTTAATCAAATCAAAATACGCCCATTAACCAGCATATTAAAAATAAAAACAGTGATAAATTAGTGGAAAATACCTAAAATTAAAAACTAGTGGTACAATTCTGTGGTAAATCTGTAAGCTTACAGACAAAATCAATGAGAAACTATCCATAACAACACATAAAACAACTCGTTAGATACGATCGTCTGTAGCTTACAGATTTGCTACAAAATTGCATCATAAGTCAGGAGTGAATTATGTAGTGTCAGCTTGACAGTTATACTGTCAGAGTGACCTTTAATATAATTATGTATTTTTAGTAAGCTATGCTAGTTACAAAAAGAAGGCTCATACATATATAATTGTCATGTAGTTGCTTTTTGAATAATAAACTAAAATATAATACAAAGTATTTCTAATAATAAATACTTACTGAACATGGTGTCAGGTGTAAACCTAAAACTTTGATTATTAATATTGTGAATAACCAAAATCATAACACAAACTGGAGAAAAATATGGCAAGTACAAGTACAAGTATAATGAACCACGGTACACAGTACAGCATAGATAATAATAAAAAAAAAAAAATAACTTCAGGGTACCTAGTAGGTACATGGAACAAGTGGATTCTAAGGTTCAAAAGATTCAGAAAAATCTCTGAATTAAACAGTAAACCCGAAATAAATCAGGTAAACATGCTTCTCTATTGTATGGGGGGAGGAAGCAGAAGATTTAATAAGCACGCTAAAATTAACCGATGAAGATCTCACATCGTATGGCAAAGTTCAACAGAAGTTTAAAGAATATTTCTGTGGTAAGAAGAATATAGTATACGAGCGTGTTAAGTTTTTCAGAAATACCTGGCCACCATACTGTTTCTCATGCTCTTCGGCGGCACTTCACAACACCAAGATGTCCTTCATGTAATTTATTTAATATTTCTCTTCTTAAAACTTTTGGTATAAAAATGCGTACGCCATACATTATTAAATTTTTATTTACCGTCAAAATGTCACGAAACTGCCAAAATTTATGGCTTTTGTTTTTAAAGCCATCGGTGATTTCTTTTTTTAAATTAATTGATTCCTCGTCTTCTTGTTGTGCTTTTAATATTTCTTGCAGTTTCATATCAGAAAACTGAGTTTGCCCAGGTATTTCTGAACAAATAAGTCAATCAATAGAGAACTGTATGGAATATTAAAAAAACAAACCAATAGGGCTGAAAAATTGATTTGTTCAGAATTACCAGGCAAACCATGGAAAAAATAGCAATGGATTTAATGGTATCTAAAGGAAAAACTTATTTAATAATAATAGACTATTTTTCAAGATTTTTAGAAGTTATGAAATTACAGCAGAAAAAGTAATCGATGTTTTGAAAAATGTTTTCGCGAAACATGGAATTCCACAGACAATACGAAGCGATAATGGACCACAATTTAAAAATTATTTATTTAAAATTTTTGCTAAAGACTATGGAATTAATCTCGAAAAATCAAGTCCAAAATTTGCGAAGTCGAATGGTCTGGCCGAAAAAGAAGTATCAATTGCAAAAAACATTATAGAAAAATGTGAAGAAATAAATTTAGGACTTATGAATTACCGCGCAACACCCTTAGAATCAGGTTTGCCGCCTGCAGAACTGTTATTTGGCAGAAAAATAAGGACAAACCTACCGCAGACCGATTCTCTTTTAAAACCCCAGTGGAAATATTTACAAACGTTTACAGAAAATGATCAAAGAATAAAGGAGAGCACTACAAGAAATTATAATAAAAGAACAGGAGCAAGAGAGCAAAAAGAACTTCAGCCAAGAGAAAAAGTATGGATCTCAGATAGAAAAGATTTGGAAAAGTGAAAACTTCCAGCATCTTTCCGAGATCGTATATAATAGACACAGACGAGGGTGAATTAAGAAGAAATCGGAAACAACTCGTTCCAATACCAACAACTGAAAACGATTCTGAAACCACAAGCTCTGAAAATAAAACGTCAGAAGGAGAATTGAAGCATAGTGAAGCTGAAGAGGAACACAACGAGTTACCTCCACAAGCAAAAACCTCAAGTACAAGTTCCCAAAAACAAGGAAGTCCAATGCGCACAAGAAGTGGTAAAGTTCTTCAAGTACCACCGTGCACATTAACCAAAAGAAGGAAGATGTAGTGTCAGCCTGACAGTTATACTGTCAGAGTGACCTTTAATATAATTATGTAAGCTATGTTAGTTACAAAAAGAAGGCTCATACATACCGGGTGAATTATTTAAGGAGCATGATTTTTTACAATTATAGTAAAGGCCTATCTGGTCAACAATGCATAGATTCGCTACGTTTAACTTTTGGTAATAAAGCACCATCAGAAAAGACTGTTTACAATTGGTTTGCAGAATTTCGTCGTGGTTGTTCGTCCGTCAGTGAATAATCTCGTAAAGGTTTTTTTTTTTTACCAAAATCAGTTGTGATTCAAAAAACATCGATGCTGTGTACAAAATCATTGAATAAAATCAGCATGTGACTAACCGTGAGATTGTGGCATCCTTGGGCATATCGCAGACTGCAATACATTCGATATTACATGAACATTTAGCTGTGAAAAAGATCTGTTTCCGATGGATTTTGCATAATTTGACCGAAGCTCAAAAAAGGCTCGTGTTGATTGGTGCAAGGGAATGCTAAAATAAATCAACCTAGGCACTGCAAAAGCCATATACAACATCGTTACAAGTGAAGAAACTTGGATTTATTTATATGAAACGGAAACTAAGCAACAATCCACTGTTTGGGTCTTCTAAGGTGAACCGAAACCCACAAAAGTTGTTCGTTCACGAAGCGCTTCCAAGAGAATGATCACTTGTTTCTTCGGTTGTACTGGACATGTCGCAACCATTCCTTTAGAGCAGTGGTTCCTAAACTTATTTTGTCGCGGAACCCCAATGCGCTGTTCAAAAAATTACGGAACCCTTTTACTGGAATTTTTTTTATACAACCTTTAATACAAAAAAATAAATAAAAAATAAAAGAAATACATTACATTGCTGCAAACTTTTTCCTTTTATAAATACGATAGAAAAGTAAGAGTTTATAAATTAGTAGTCATTTTCAAATTTCTTCCTAAAACCTACAAAATTAAAATTAAAAAAAAAATCATGAATTCATATTTTTTATATAAAATGAATTCGTTCTTTTGCTTTTTGAATTCTAATACCCTTTCAAAATTTGGTATAATATTGGATAATAAAATTCATCTGGTGCAGCACTTAGTTTACTGCGATATTTCGATTTTGTATCAGCGTATTTTAAAAATTCAGATTCACACATATACGTAGTTGCAAACTGTAACAAAAACCAAATAGCCCTTTTTGATAAATGAGGATATTGGTCATATATATCAGACCAGAAAGTTGTTTTTTCTGCGAATCTATATTACTTTTTTTTTTCTTGAATAAATTTTTAACTAAATCTTAAATCCTTTTATTTTAAATATTCATTTTTATGAAACAAGAGTGATATAAATAGAACCATGTCCCGCGAAACCCCTGAATTTTTTCGTGGAACCCTGGGGTTCCGTGGAACACACTTTGGGAAACGCTGCTTTAGAGGATCGGAGAACAGTTAATGCTGAATTGTATGCAACAATTTGTTAGCAGTCATCGATAAAATCAGGAAAAACAACCAAAAACGTCGCGTCATTCTTCATCATGACAATGCAAGCTCCCACGCAGCACGTCAATCAATTGATTATTTGAAGGAGAAAAACGTTTGCTCAAAAAAATTTAAAAAAATCATTCTTAGTTTTTGTAAAAACTTAAAAGGTAGCCCTCGTATGTGCTAAAATTCAAACTTCACATCGATTTTTTATAATTACTGAACCTATAAAGCCAATCTGTACCGAGATGTATGAGTACTTTAGGTGGAAAATAGGTGAAATTCACAATATCACTAGAGGATTGTGGGGTGAAGTAGAAATGTAGAAAATCATTTGTTTACGGAGGGGAAGCAGAAATTCAAACAATCACTTGTCGTAATTCATAATTCGAAGTCTATTTAAATTTCTGGTTGCACATCGGCACAATACATTGTACCTTAAGATGTAAATAAGGCTGTAAATTAAATGAGTTAGTGGTGTGAGTGAGATAATATCTATTAGTGTAATAGCGAGCAAGTCATTTGTCTGTCAGCGTGTTCGGCTGAGCTGTTACCTCCAAGTGTTCAACTGTTAACTGCAAACATTTAATGGCATTTGGTGTGACGGTGAATAGGGCAGATTGCATGCTAGAGCGCTGCTGTACGGAGCCGTTTCAAATTACTTTATTACCTACATGTGTGTTTGAGTATGTGAACTGTGATTGTGTTACTAACTGAGACTCTCTAACTCACTGAATGTCACTCCATATCACTTCCTTACACTGCGCGCCAAATGTCCTAACTTTACAACTTAATAAAGTATTAAGTAATAGTATTTTTTAAATTTTTATTATTAGTCTGATTATTACCCATTGGATTGGAAAGTTCTCCTTCAATTCAGTCCACTTGTGCCTTGCTTTCAAGTCTCTTGTCCACGGTAGTATTTTTGTAAATTTTATTTTGTCGGATAATATCTTCCTTTCCTTTATTTCCTTTGTTTGCTAGTAGATCATTTGAGTGGTTAGATGACACAACCGTCAAACAGGCATTTAAAAATACCAGTTAAAGGACAAGTGGTACAAATATTTTTAATATAGTTAGAACTAATTCTTTTATTTATTTATTTATTTATTGTGTTTGGGTGGTCAACAGAACTATTTCTTTCCTAGAGACCCCACTAATTACATATATTATTGTAACGTGTTACATATTACAACATAAAATACAGAAATATTTTTAAAAGTTTGTGTTCAATTTTTTTACAATTTTTCAAATTTACAATTTCGGTACAAAAAAGAAAAGATACAATGAATTATAAAAGTGCGTAAATTACTCCATTCCTATTAGTGTATCATTAACTATGATTTTAAAATTTGAAAACGACAAGAAGTTAATATCACAATTGTTAAATAATTTATTGAACGTATGCAAATGCACGTATGGAGAATTTTGACCTAAGTTTGAAGAAATTTTATTATTATAAAAAGTATTAGTTTTTCTTGTTTGAACGATTGGCGTATTGAAATTAATTAGACACAGAATGTCAGTTGAGTCATATTATTTCTATTGCTATTATTTACTATTTTATATATAAAATTCATATCCAATTTGATCCTACGGTGTTCTAGAGTGCAAAGGTTAAATTTGGACAGGCGATTATTATAAGAGGGCAACGGATCATATCTATAACATTTAAAAAAAAATGTATTTTGGGAAACGGTGTTGAATTGATTCTAGTTTATTAATGTGTGTATTATATTGTGGATTCCAAATGACACTGTTGTACTCTAGCCGGCTACAAACTAGAGTTTTAAATAGCATTTTAAGTGAATTTTGAGATTTGAAATGTTTACAAGAACGCATTATGAAGCCGAGTTGTTTATATGCTGATTTGGTAATTTTATCCACATGGTGATCGAATTTTAACTTGTTGTCGAAATAAATCCCTAGGTCTTTAACAGCACTGAGTATTACTAGTTACCAACAGTATAAATAGAATATTAAGGAACTCACTATCAAATGCGTTGTACCCCAAGGGTCTATTCTTGGGCCTCTACTATTTTTAATATACATTAATGATCTTCCTCTTTTTCTAGATAAAACAAAAACCATTCTTTATGCAGATTACGTAACTCGGATAACACAGAGTTACGAGTTCGAGTATCGAATCCTTATAGTTTCGTGAACTTACTGATAATATCAATCGGACTATAAAATCTGCAGAAGATTGGTATACAGCCAACGCACTTAGCCTTAATAATTCTAAAACTATACAGCTTTGTTTTTCAATGAAACTACCCATATCTAACGACATTACCGTTAAATTTCTTGGAGTAACCATAGATCCAAATCTCAACTGGTAAAAACATGTAGAAGAAATTGTTTAAAACTTGTGAAAGACCATCTACTGCATAATAAATTTTAAAAAATACTCGGGATGTTCTAATGACAGCATACTACGTCCTATTTCAGTCAAGAATGACATATGCATTACTGGCATGGGGTCATTCTCCACATGCGGCAAGAATATTATGGCGTGTTGTTAGAATTATTGGTGACATAGCATACATGCAAGACTGTAAAAATATATTTATAAATTTGAACATATTGACACTACCCTCATTTTATATATTATATTGTTTAACCCACATTCATTCTGATATAGCTGACAAAACACTTCAAATGGATGTACACAATTACAATACAAGGGGTAAAGATTTGATAAGACCTGGATATGTGAGACTCGTGCCTTCACGATAGAGTAATACCCCGCTACTCGACGTTAATTCGTTCTGAAAAAGCGTCGAGTAGCAAATCCGTCGAAGGACGAGTTGAATTTCTCCATAAGAAATAAAGGGAATCATATGTACATATATACATCCTATAATATAATACGCCTGTTTGTATGTTCGTATGTTCGACCGGTCGTTTCTTCATTCCCCGATAGAGGCGCGCATAAGTTAATTATTTATGTCAAAATTGTTTAAAATATATTGTTGATGCAATAATAGTGAATTTTCTACGAACACTTCTTATAATTATTATAAGATGCAATAATAGTGAATATTCTACGAACACTTTTTATAATAACTGATAGAATTGTAAGAAATTATTGTTTATGTATTGGACAGTAGTGTGCTGTGAATTTTTGTTTTGAGTGTTGACAATAAATTAGTCAAAATGACAGTTGTGTTTTTCATTAAAAAATCACTTCACAATTATTAATTTAGTTGTGAAATACACGGATCGGTTTTTTTACGAAACAAAACACAGAAAAACGTTATCCTTCCGTGATATTCGACATTTTTGATTAAAATTATTATTAGCAGAAAAATAATTATTTTAAAAAATATTTGCTTTTGATGAAAGTAAGAAAAAGTGACTTTTTTTCTTTATTATTATTTTTTCAATGCTTTATTATTTTTTTATTTCTACGATTTATAGGACAAGATTTACAATATCCCACTGCAAACTCTATACAGATGGCAGCACATAACGACTACACTAAATAATTTAAGAATTATCAGTGGCTCTAAAACAATGGTTTCTGTTTATTTATCACATTAAAATATCATTTACCTTTTAGTTTAGATTAGATTCACCTTAAAAGCACTATCTTAGGTTATGGTTGATAACTGTTTATTTATTTTTTTTATATACCACCTTAAAAATAAATTGTATTTTAACTGTTCTGTGCAGGGCTAGGGACAATGATTCACCTTAAAAGCACTATCTTAGGTTATGGTTGATAACTGTTTATTTTTTTTTTTTTATAAACCACCTAAAAATAAATTGTATTTTAACTGTTCTGTGAAGGGCCAGGGACAGTGATTCACCTTAAAAGCACTATCTTAGGTTATGGTTGATAACTGTTTTTTTTTTTATAAACCACCTAAAAATAAATTGTGTTTTAAAAGTTCTGCACAGTCCCACCTGTTTAGAATCTCTGTATATTGAACAAATGACGTGTGTGTGACGCATGCGCAGTGTTCAGTGGGATATTGTAAATCTACCCCCTGATTCGAGATATAGTGTAAGTACGCTTTTTTCCGTGTGCCCTTTTTGCCGTGTGTGTATTTTTTCATGTGTGCTTTTTTCCATGTGCGTATTAATCCGTGTGCGTTTTTTCCGTGTGCGTATTTTTATATTATATAAGAAAATGGAAAATTAATTTTAATAAATATATTTTAAATTTAACGTCTCAAATCATTTTTAGTTTTAACATTATAAATATAATGCACTGAGTGAAAATGAATTGTTTTCCCATCTTAAAAAGTTAATGAATTAATAATTCGGAATAATGCTCATTATTTGTCCAGTTTTTAATAATGGGCGAAGAGTTGATTCAATTTGAATTGGTTGAAGTTAGGCGTATGGCTAGAGAAAAAAGTCTGAGGTGTCGAGCAAGTTCCACATTAAGGTAATGATTTGTTTGCCAACACAGTTGGCAACAGGTGCACTAGTATACATATAAGGAAATACATATATGTATATGTTTTCCTTTTGGCTATGCTTGAATTTCTATCCTTTGGACCCATAATTATAAATATAAATCACTTATTTTAGCAAAAAACAAAAAATTTATAGCCGCACTAATTCTTAGTTGTTTTCGTCAAGATATCTAGGCGCGAACTGCTGGCCATGCGTTCATTTTGCTTTGTTTACCAAAATATGAATCACGTGATCGGTACTCGATCACGCGTCGGGTAGCGATGCTCTGTCGACTCTCACTCTAGACATTTACGTCGAGTGGCGAAACCGTCGAGCTACGAGGCAGTCGAGTAACGGGGTATTACTGTACTCACTTAATTATTACGAGACACGTTTCTACAATGTTATTCCCCAATCTGTAAAATCTTTGCCCACAAATAAATTTAATTTTGAAAAAAAAACACACACTAAAAGAAAAAGCATTTTACAATTTTGAAGAATATTGGAATTGTGATTTTACATCTATTGGTTTTAACAATTAAGTTAATTTACATACAAAACTTACATACCATCCTTGAATGGCTTATTTTTAAAATTTAACATCAACAAAGCATTTAACAAGAAAACAAAATTAAAAGACGTTTTAGGCAATCTATAAGAATAAATTCCCTATTGATATCCGGAATTTACAAAATAGATTGTATTGATTGCAATAAATGCTACATTGGCCAAACTAAACGTAATATTCAAAAATGTTTCAAAGAACATTTAGCTCACATTGTTAAATAAGGAAGAAAAAAAATCAGCTGTTGAAAAATTACATAATTACCACACAGGTCACCAATTTCATGTGGACTATTTATTTTCTTTAAAATACACTACAGATAGTAGATTAGATATGTTGGAGGCTATCGAGATGAAAAAATATAAACAATACTTGCGTAACACCGACCTCAGTCCATTATCTTATCAATTATTGGACCTTATTCCATCCAAAAAATAATATTATTATTTTTTTATTTTTTTTCAAAATTAACTACAACTTTTGGTGCTAGCCGCTTAGTTTTTTAAGTTTAGTTATTAGTTTGGTAGGATTTTTGTTTGGATTTCCGTTCTATCCCACCATAGATTGGCACTAGTTGTATTCAATTATTTAGTTTTTTTTTCCTTCATCTATTCTATTCACCTATTACATTCACCTATTGAATTTACTATTTTTGTCTATACTAGGTTATTACCCGTCAACAATGACGGATTTATAATATAAAAATTTCAAATTTTTGTATCGAATCACAGGACTGGATATCACCAGTTAGCCAATCACTACATACAGACACTTGCTGATTATATATGTCTGATTCTCAGAAAATAAAACTGTAAAATATTGTTCATATCAGTCAAAGAGAGTTTCTTGTTTATGCCTACGAAACCTTAGACATTTCTATATGTTATTTCATTCGCAGATTCTTAAGAAATTAATCTGCAAAATATTTTTCATATCAGTCAAAGCATATAGGAGTGTCTAGAGTTGCTTGTTTATGCCTACGAAATCCTAAACATTTCTATATGTAATTATATTTGTGGGTTCTTAGAGAATAAATCTGCAAATTACCTGTCAATGAAGAGGCAGGATGTTATCATAATCAGAAGTTTTGTTCAAAATTTACCCGCTAACAATTCACATTTGATTTTAGATATGCGCAATAGAACGTGCGTTTAGACAACAATGCAGCCGTTAAATATTTGTTCACTTGCTGCTGATGAGGACTGGAAATGTTACATCCTGTACAATATTATAAATACACTATCGTATTATGCGTTTCTATCTCTGCGACTATGAAGGATGTAGTTTGCCCAAAGGACCTTTACGGCACAATTCCCGTCAACACGGATACTGAGACAAGAACTCGACAGTTTTCCTCGAGCAATGAACATGGTGAGTTGACAACTCAGTGTTGCCATGTTGTCTAAATTAAATACTGTTTGTGTACTTGAAGCGGAAAGTTCATTACGAGAACCGGTACCGCATATATATTGAGTTAATTCTTTTAATTTAAAACGGAAATGTAATGAAATGTTTCAGAAGCTCTATCAATATATTCGAAAGTATGAAAAAATGTTTTTCTTTTTATTATAATGTCAAAAAACCCGTACAAACGCACGGCCGTACAAATGATACAACCGCACAGTCTGCATTCATCTAATTATGCCTTTATGCTCTGACCCGTCAATCATTTATTCATTCGAAACAATGTTCTCACATACATTTTTGATTTAGAGTAAATAATAAATTTAATGAGAAATTTTGAAATATTACTCCCTGAGACCTCCCGTAAATACAAAGGAAAAAATACATAAGACAAAAAAAAAAAAAATGATGTGAAGTGTGAATTTTCACACATTTCAGGATTTCGCAGGTATATAATAAGTGAAGGCGGCATGCTGAGTGTGTAGGACAAATTTTGGTTTGTAGTAATCACGGCAACATTAACGACATTTTAAAAATAATTTATCGTCTGTTAATCTAAGAACTTTAAAAACAAATTTTATGTTAAAATATTTTTTTGTTAATTTTAATTCGAATACCTAATACCATTATTTAGGTTTCTAAATATGTGCAGTATGTTTACTTGCCCGACCTTAATATATAAGGAGCAAGTATTGTAATCGCGAAAATTTTCGATGTCGAGATTTTGACGGATGACCACGTTTCATGGTCCAGGGAATCCAAAAAACCTATTTTCGAAGTGCCGTCCGTATGTGTGTGTGTCTGTGTGTGTGTGTCTGTGTGTCTGTGTGTCTGTGTGTCTGTGTGTATACACGATAACTCCAAAACGGTTTAACTTAAAGAGTTCGTTCTGGTACTAAAAAATTCTCCTAATAATTGGAAAGAACCCTATTGTTTTTTATTAAAATCCGAATCCGGAAACGGAAGTTATTAAACTTTAAAATTTAAAGAAATTCGTAACTAGTAAACCAAGCCTTGGACAAAAAATTGTATAGAACATAATTTGATGTATTTTTGAAGATTTACCTAAATATTTTTTTAAATTAAAAAAAAAATATGTATTTTTTTTTATTATTTTTTTTTTATGGGAGGGCAAGTCTAGCGGAGGTCTCCCTTCGCCACTGGTTTTATATTGCAAGGTTCGTTAAGATTTTAAAAATTGCGCCTATGGCTTCCATTGGTTGTCATAAGCTCCGACCCTTTGGTTTCGTATACATGACACAGATTGAAAATATAATTCCAACATTCCAACTGGTTATTAAATTTACGCTCTTAAAAATTAAATGCAGCATTTGCCAAAATATAGCTAGAATTTTGACAAAAACATTCAAACAAAATAAAAATGAAAAAAAAAAAACAAAAATAAAATTGTCTCCTCTGCCCGGGAGCGAACCTTAATTTGTTGCGTAGCTAGCGAGCAAGCTAACCATTAGCCAGGATACGTGTTCCAGTCTAGTGTGTTACTTAACTATAACTTTGGTACATCGTCAACCAAAAAACACAAAATAGTATATTCTGTAACAAGGTTGGAATGAGAAAATTCGATGCGAGTGGAACATTACGAGCGCGAGTCGCAGGCGAGCGTGAGGAACCACGAGTCCTACTATTTACTGTTCATTATCACTTCGGACAAATCTCTCCAGAAGGTTCCGTCTTTGCTCTCGAAAAATCTGTCCAGGTGAATTTTGATATCATCCACAGATACGAAACTTTTTCCGTTAAGGGAATTTTGTAGAAAGCAGAACAAATGGTAGTCGGATGGTGCGATGTTTGGACCATATGCTCCGACTACCATTTGTTCCGTTCTCTACAAAATTCCCTTAACGGAAAATATTTCGCATCTTTGGACGATATCAAAATTCACCTCTACAGATTTTTCGAGAGTAAAAACGGAACCTTCTGGCGAGATGGCTTTATGAAATTGCCTGAGTGTTTGTTCAAAGTGATAGAAAATAACGGACAGTACATTTGATAATAAAAGTTTTTTTAGAATGTATATTTTATTGAATAAAATGTGAAAAAAAAGAACGGACTTATGTAACAACATTTAACGCCATACAAAAGCACAGACTTTACATTTCTCCACCCTCAATTTAATATGATGAAATATTCTTCACCACTAAAACAAACCTCCATTATTCAAACAATCTTATTAACATTTTCAGATTTGCGAACGATGTGTTTATATACGCGCAAATAAACGCATTGCTTGTGTGCATGTATGTATGTAGGTATGTAAGGATTGTTGGGATTAGTTAGCTGTTAGCTCTCGGTTACAAGTTACGTGCATTTAACTGCATTGGATTGTAGCGTGCATAACTGATAACTCAGTTTAACAAGCAACATTGTTCCAAGCCTAACTTCACTCTACGCCCGTCACATTTTGTGCTAACCTCCACTGCATCTCACTATATGTATAATTCTACTTTCATGAACAACTTTTTATTATATTTACATTATTTAATTTCCAGTTATTACCTGTATTAGAGTTTACTTGATATACTGTGAATATTAGAACAATATTAAGTAGGATCAGTAATACAGAAAAACTTCAAAATTATTTAAGAGAAGTTGCTTAAGTTTTTTAGAGTGTGTAGATGCCCTGAATGATATAAAACTAGCTAACGTGTCCGTACTTCGTTATGTTTTTAAGATTCCATAGGTATGATCCAAGAGCTGGGTGATCAAAAGTAGTAAGGTCTACTATTCACTTCTTCACCCTATTGTGAAATTGAACTATTGAAAAAACACGTAACGAGCGAGAAAATAAAAAATGCAAGTGACTAACGAGCAAGAAAAAAATTAACCAAATCATAGTGATCTAACGAGTAAAAAAAAAAGAAAATCCTAGTGACCTTATGAGTAGAAAAAAGGAAAATGCAGTTGACTTAATGGGCAAGAAAAAAGCTGTCATAGAGCAAGAGAACCAAAGAAGAACATCTCAAGAACACAAGCGACAATAGGGGAAACTTTTTAAGATCGCAGCGCCATATGCGGCAAAGCTGGAACACTCGAAAGTGACATTAAACTGTTACTCGTGTATTTGTTTACATAGTGACAATGAACACGAGTTGTATTTTTCCTGTTTTCCGAGTTTTTTTTTTTTTTTTTTTTTAATTTAAAGATAATCTACGATTTAGAAGATATGTAATAATATACTATACTAAAGAAATTTCAAGGAAATTTTTAGTTTTTCATTGTATTTTTAATTCTTTTTGACTGTCTGTCAATATAATAACAACAAAAATATGGTAAATATATTAGTAAAAATTAATATCTCTGCCTGAAAAAGTAGAAGGTCCTTTTAATATATCAACTGATGATTTAGGCAAATTTTGGGTGGGATAAATGCTTTTTTTCAGTCTTTTCTTGAAAGTAAAAAATCACTTTCCATAAAATGCAACGAGCAAACATGCATGCATGGGCTTGGATTTTTGCCAATTTTTAGTTTTTGGGTCCATAAAAACCTACGATCCACTTTCTCTCTGCCTCCAAACGTCGTTTCAATTGATATTTTTTTCGATTTAGGTAAATTATGGAATGTTTAAGAAGGATTCTTCCTTATTCACGATTTACATTGCGAACACAACAAAATTGATTTTTTTTTTTTTTTTGTGATTCACAAAAATAAAACACCAACAACAAGAAAACACGTATTTCTCCATTGAACAAAACAAAACAACGTCACTTTCGTATCTTCCGCAAATTGCCACCAGATGTCAGGGCGCTTAGGAAGTTTCCTTATAAAGGAACGGTCAAAAGATTCGACGTGTAAAAAAATTTATGAGAAGTGTGAATTTTCACACATTACAGGGTTTTGCAGGTATATAATAAGTGAAAGCGGCATGCTGAGTGTGTAGGACAAATTTTGCTTTGTAGTATTCACGGCAAAATAATTTATTTTCTGTTAATCCAAGAGCTTTAAAAACAAATTTTATGTTAAATATTTTTTTGTAAAATATTAATTTTAATTCGAATACCTAATATATACTGTTCACTTTAAGGACAAACTAGATCTGGTTATTTTGGTTACTTTTATAGTGTATTACTGACTTTAATATCATTTAAAAAATTTCCGTCTGCTGTAAATCAGACTTCAAATGTTGTTGGTTATGATCATTATAATTAAGATATAATCTGTCTCAATTTGTAATACGAAACTAGGTCTGGTTACTTTAGTGACTGTTGTGGTGTAAATAGACCTTTGTAGAATCATGTGAACTTGTAAATCTGGCTTTTAAAAGTATCGTTAAGTTTCATCATATTGAGATTATTACTAAATTGACATGTCAAAATTGTGATTGACATGTCAAATATTTTGAATGTATATATATATTAATACTTATTTCATCAAACTTTCGATTATTACTCGTATAATAGTAAAAAAATATTACGATTATCAATGAAATATCGTGATAAAATATAAAAAACAAAAATACATATTATATAATAATAATTTATCATTTTATTCTGCTGCCCTTAAAATCTAATTCTTGTTTTGCAAAATTTAATAACATATTTAAACAAAAATATTCATTTTTTGAATGTAAATCCCAAATTTTTCACTAAAAATCTTTTCGAAACATGTAGTCTGTGTTTCTATCTGTTTTCTTATTATTACCTCTTCCCATGTTCGTCGGTCTTAAATTTTCAACACCTTCATTTAAAATTTTTCTTACTTCTCCTTCAGAAATCTAATGAAATTGAAATGGGTAAATTATTTTATATTTCACAACAAAAAGGGCACCAAGATTTACTGAAAAATATCTGCCACAAGGTCTATAATTTCGCTTCTTTTTAATTTTGTTCCATTTTTTTCTAAAAGTGTTCCATAAGCGTTATATATGTGTTATTTTTTTGTATATTTATCTAATTGTTGTCTCTTATGCATATTTTCTGATGTTATGTTCTTATTTTGGTTGTATAAAAATACTTTCCCATTAAAAAAATAAATTGACATATAATTTAATGTCAAATATGAATTGTCAAATGTTTTGAAAGGTGCCATTTCAGCAGTACCACCCTAAGATGATATTTTAAATAGACAACATAAAAAATGAAATTTTCCTCTTAGAGACAGATAGTAACATTTTTTATTATGACATACGTCAAACTGACATTATTTATCATTTTTTAATACCAACATGACATAGAATTTCTATAAAGTATTAAAATCAAAATTTCCTCTTAGTTTGTTCTTACAAAAGTGAACAGCATATACCATTATTTAGGTTTCTAAATATGTGCAGTATTTTTTATATAGCAAGGTTCATTAAGATTTTGAAAATTGCGCCTATGGCTTCCATTGCTTATTTTGAATCATACGCTCCGCCCCTCTGGTTTCTTATATATGACACATAATGAAAATATAATTCCAACAATTCCAATTGGTTATTAAATTTACGCTTTTAAAAATTAAATGCAACATTTGCGAAAATAAAACTGGAATTTTGAAAATAAAAATGAAAAAGAAACAAAAATTGTCTCTTCTGCCCGGGAGGGAACCCTAGAAATCTGGGTAGCTAGCGAACAACTAACCATTAGACTAGGATACGCCTTCCAATGTAACGTGTTACATAACTATAACTTTTGTGTATCGTCAACAAAAAAACACAATAAATGCGTTATTTTCCAAAAACATAATCTGATCAAAAATATTCTGATCAATTCTATTGTACTATTCCGATTCACACCAATGTACATTACTTAGAATTTTTTCAGATTTTTAGTTTAAACCATCTGGGCTACAGGGTGTGGGACAAAATTTTTTTGCACAATTTTGGCAATAATCGCGTCAAATAATTTATTTTGCAAAAATAAAATTTTGGTCGTTATCCACGTATCAAAAGCTTTCATTTGATCCCCTACTCAGAATTTAAAAAAAATATATATATTTTTTTTTGATGATCACATATTTGTTTATATTTTTAGGGGGATATGTTTTTTGGATCTTTGAGTATTTTTCGTATGTGCAGGCCAAAGAGTTGTATAAGCATGCCAAATTTCAACTCACTAGTTCAAGCCGTTTGGCTACAATTTTTACCGAACAGACAGACAGGCAGAAAGACAGACAGACAGACAGACAGACAGACAGACAGACAGACAGACAGACAGACAGACAGACAGACAGACAGACAGACAGACAGACAGACAGACAGACAGACAGACAGACAGACGACAAAATGACGGTATAAGGGTTTTTTGGTCATACCTACAAAACCTTAAAAAGACACACACCAACTTAGACATAAATACAAAAAATCCATAACCTTATTAGCCATAATTTAGCCATGAATTGTGACTTCTATCAAATATACAAATAGTGCAATAAAGAAAATAATAACAAACATTTTAGAGGCTTAGGGTGAGTGGCAAGAAAACTCTTAATTTATTTCCCAACTTTTTCTTAAGTAATTTAAATCTGTTCTCAAAGTTCATTTTCTCAGTATCTTTTTAAAATCAGCGTTTCCAACAAATAAATTGCAAGAGACCGTGAGTCCAAGTCCGAGTCCAAGTCCTCTGGTCGTAGAACACAGATACAACTGTTTCTAATTAAACATAAATCATTAGCAGCGATATAATAACTTGAGGAAACAAAGCCGATGTTATTTGTTGAATCCCTTCCTCTGCTCGAACGGGGGTAAATTAAAAGTAGGCGCTGATTGCTATTTTATTACACTGTTCTCTAAATAACTTGATTAACAAGGAAATTTCATTAACTGATAAATTTTAAATACATTTACAGATAAGTGAGTTGGGGCTCTAATTTTGATATCGATGCTATGTTTTACAAAGACTAATTTTATAGAAGTACACTGCTGGAAATATGGAATGACTCACAAGGAAATACAATATTCTATGAAAATAATTTTAGTGTGCACTTTCTTGAGGCACTTTTTCATGGTGAATTTACAGAGGTTCTGATTTGTTTTTTATCGTGTACCGTTTTAAAGGTATCGGGGTCAATTTTAATTTATCATATGGAGCTTATAGTAAGTTATGATAATTTTGAATGTTTTTTTTTTTTTTTTGCTATTCAACCATATAAAAAAGTTCTATTTTATTTTCGTAAATAATATGAAAAATTAAGAGAAACGTTTTTTGTCTATCAAAATAATCGCTGTATCATATATAGCCATGAAAACATTGTTTTTTTATTTAATGGCCTTTGCTGCTATGGCAATTAGCCAGGACAATTTTTGTTTGTGAAAAATTCCATACCTAAACGGGATTGAAACCCGAGACCTTAGCAACGCAGAGCACATATGTTACCACTACGCTACACCAGTCGGCAAAACAAAAATTAAAAGTAGAGCTTATTGTATAATATTATTTTATTAGTCTAAAATAAAACAATATGTAGGGTAACTGCAGCGAATTTCGACTACCAAATTTATTTATTTTTTAATTTACGTACTATTCAATATTTTGGTAGGAAAATGGTCCCAATCGATACCTCATTCACTTATCTTTAGGTGCTTAATATTTTCACGATGAAACAAGCTGGTATTACAACTTAAGTTCGATATAAAAAAAATATGAAAAAAACGTTGATTTCAAAAAAGTGATGTTAATATCGACTACCCTAAAATTTTAAGATAATCAACGTTTCTTGTCTCTTTTACATTTTATTTAGGTAAAAAATTATAATAATAGAGACTTTTAGTAAGACGTGATTTTAACTGTCGTCAAATTAGGTAAGTGAAACATGCATGCATGTAATATCGACTAGTCCGTAGTAGCTTCATTCTTCTAGTCGATATTACCTGGAATCAAATTTGTTTTATTTAGCCTGTGATATTGTAACAAAATATTATGTACATCAAATTTTACCAGCTAATATACATGTATTTGGATCAGTTCTTATCAGTTTATTCAATGCAAAATATTTTGTTCAACTTTCCTTTGGTAAACAACTGCTGATTAAAACCAATAAAAAAATATTTTAAGACTTAAAAAATATAAATATCTACACTGGTCGTCTAACGACATTCACACGTGGCTCAAAATAAAGTGAGGTTAGTTTTTCACATAAACATAGTGTTACGTATACTACCGCTATATGGCAGCAATTATTTAGAGAAATAATGGGATAGTCGAAATTACCTGCGTAGTCGAAATTCGCTGCAGTTACCCTATTAACGAAAAAAGAAAAAAAAAAAAACTACACTACAGAGTGTGATTAAATAATTTTAAAAGCTGTTCACTTTTGTAAGACAAACTAAGAGTAAATTTTGATTTCAATAGTTTGTACCTTTGAAATTGTATGTCATGTTGGTATTAATACAGTGGCGAAAGAAGACCTCCGCTAGACTTGCCGTCCGATAAAAAATAATAATTAAAAAAAAAAGTTAGGTAAACCTTCAAAAATACATCAAATTATGTTTTATACAAATTTTTGTTTAAGATTTGGTTAATTAATTATTTTAAATTTCAAAGTTTAATAACTTCCGTTTTTTCCTTCCGGATTTTCATAAAAAACAATAGGCTTTTTTCCAATTAATAGGAGAATTTTTTTGTACCAGAACGAACTCTCTAAGTTGAACCGTTCTTGAGATATCGTGCACAAACGCACACACGCACGCACGCACGCACGCACGCAAGCACGCACGCGCACACGCACCCACACACACAACACACGCACGCACGCAAAATTAATTCGAAAATAGGTTCTTTGGATTCCCTGGACCATGGAACCATGAAACGTGGTCATCAGTCAAAATCTCGGAATCGAAAATTTTCGCGATTACAATACTTGCCCCTTATATATTAAGGTCGGGCAAGTAAAAATAATAATAAAACAAAACTAAAAACAACAAAACTAAAAAAAAAGTTTTAGGTAAATTTTCAAAAATACATCATATTATGTTGTATACAAATTTTTGTCCAAGGCTTGGTTTACTAGTTACGATTTTTTTAAAATTTAAAAATTTAATAACTTCCGTTTCCGGTTTCGGATTTTCATAAAAACAATAGGGTTCTTCCGAATTAATAGAAGAATTTTTTATTACTAGAACGAACTCTTTAAGTTAAACCGTTCTTGAGTTATCGTATATACACACACATAGACACACACACACACAGACATAGACACACACACACGGACACACCCAGACACACACACATACGGACAGCACTTCGAAAATAGGTTTTTTGGATTCCCTGGACCATGAAACGTGGTCATCAGTCAAAATCTCGACATCGAAAATTTTTGCGATTACAATACTTGCCCTTTATATATTAAGGTCGGGCAAGTAAAAATAATAATAAAACAAAACTAAAAACAACAAAATTAAAAAAAAAAGTTTTAGGTAAATTTTCAAAAATACATCATATTATGTTGTATAAAAAATTTTGTCCAAGGCTTGGTTTACTAGTTACGATTTTTTTAAAATTTTAAAATTTTATAACTTCCGTTTCCGGTTTCGGATTATCATAAAAACAATAGGGTTCTTTCCAATTAATAGAAGAATTTTTATTACTAGAACGATCTCTTTAAGTTAAACCGTTCTTGAGTTATCGTGTATACACACACATAGACACACACACACACACACACACACAAAAACACACACATACGGACGGCACTTCGAAAATAGGTTTTTTGGATTCCCTGGACTATGAAACGTGGTCATCAGTCAAAATCTCGACATCGAAAATTTTCGCGATTACAATACTTGCCCCTTATATATTAAGGTCGGGCAAGTAAAAAAACTCTATACGCAAAAAATTTACTTCGATAACTTGAAGAGAGTACGCGATAAAAAAAGGGAACCTCTGTAAATTCACCATGAAAAAAATTCCTAAAGAAAGTGCACACCAAAATCACTTAATATTTTAATTTTGGAAGTTACGAGCAAAAATTAAAAACCGGAAAATTTACACTTTCGTTCATATCTAGTAACCTATGAATTTTTTTAGGAGAACAAAAACATTGTTAAAATGGCCCTATAATGCAACAACTTTGGTCTAATTTAATCTACCACGTATCTTTTTACTTTCTCGAGATCCCCATGCTTAACAAGTTATTTGGGACACTTGTATACCGTCTTTTGCAAACTACTGGGTTGGCAACTAAGTAATTGCCGTTTTCTTAAGAAAAATATAACAGTTTATTTTTACTCACCAAAAAAGCTTTAATCACAAATGTATTGTCCATTATTTTCAATGACCTTTTTCCACTTTTCAGGAGCATCATAATACTACGTTCATAAAACTGTGGGTTTTTATTGGCAAAACATTGTGTAAACACCAGTGTTACTTCATAATCGTTATTGAATTTTTTTCCCTGCAGAAAATTCTGTAAATTTCGAAATAAATAATAGTCTGATGGTGCTATGTCAGGACTATATGGTGGGTGTGGTAACACATCCCAACATAGCTGCAACAATTTTTGACGAGTGACCAAAATGTATGGGGTTTAGCGTTATCATGATGGAACACAATTCCTACACGATTTGCCAATTCTGGTCGATTTTTCTTGATTGCAGCATCCAGTTTGGTTAGTTGATCAATATAAACTTCAGAATTAATCTTCTGGTTGCGAGGTAGGAGTTCAAAATATAATATAGCTTTATAATCCCACCAAACTGATAACAAGACCTTTCTTTGGTAAATATCAGGTTTTGATGTTGTTTGAGGTGGTTCATTTGGTTGACTCTACGATCGTTTTCTAATGATATTGTTGTACACAACCCACTTTTCATCACCAGTAATAAATCATTTTAAAAACGGTTCATTTTCGTAGCGCTTAAGAAGCATATCGCAAGTGTTTATGCGTTTCGCCAAGTGAATTTCCTTAAGTTCATGAGGAACCCAGATATCCAGCTTTTTTGAGAAGCCAAGCTGTTGTAAATGCTTTTCTATGCATGTATGTGATACATTTAGCTTAGCTGCAATCTCACGCGTTGTAATGTGACGATTGGTAGCGATCATTGATTTGATTAGATCGTCATCAACTTCCACCGCGCGCCCAGAGCGCTTGTTGTCTTTCAGTGAAAAATCACCAGAACGAAATTTCGCAAACCAATTTCGACACTGTCGTTCGTTTAAGACTTTATCACCATAAACAGCACATAATTTTTTGTAAGCCTGATATGCGTTTTTTCCTTTACGGAAATAATACAGCAAAATATGACGATAGTGCTCGTTTTCTTTTTCCATGTTTTATTTTACCCCAAACAATCACTGTTTACCGAATCAGTCCAAATTCACTACTGAAGGCTTTATAGAACTCATTTCAGTAACATGTCAAATGACCTTGAACATGTTATGATAGGAATGTGTGTATAAACACTGCTTAAACTACGAATTTGGGAAATCGGCAATTACTTAGTTGCCAACCTAATATATAAGAAATAATAATAATTTTTATTCTTATTAGTTGATAATTTCTCCACACAGATAACCTTCTTATTGCAGCAATATAATCATATTTAACATAAGTATGAAAAAAACTATAACTTAAAGAGAATATAAATTAAAAATTAATAAGTGAACTATTTTATTAGACAATAAAGTGCGATACTCAGGTGTTCCCTTTAATAATAAATCCGAGTATTTCCTTTTATGAAGGCGAGTACATTGAGAGCAAAAAACTTAAAGTACGGCTGCCGATTAAAAATCTATCTCCAACATAATTACCCGTTAAAATAAATCCCGATTCATTCGCGCTTCGCATTAGACCGTCTTAATTATTCCCTATCATTTACCACGAACGATTATTTTTCAATTTAAGAACTTTATAGAGATATTAGATTTTAAAATATAAGATAGCTATCTCAGTTTTTACTATATCGCCATTAGCCGGTCACCTTGGTGTTAATGTTAATATATTGGCGTGTTGACTGTTAGACCAGGGTAGCTCGGGTTCGAATCCCGGTGATGGCATGGATTTTGTATTTGTATTTGCAGTTGTAAGGTTTAAAATTGTATAATTAAAAATTAAAACACATGTATCCTGGTTAATGGCCATAGTCGCTAAGATAAATTTAAAAAATTAATTAATAACTATCTTGTCAAAGACGTTCTAACGATATGTTTAGCCGTTTTTGTGTGAATCTCGGACAGACAGACAAACAAAAAATGATTTTTTGGCGTATATTGTCTTATAATCGTTTGAAACGTGTAGAAACCAAATATGATGGATATGAAAAAATAAAAAAACTGGCATAGCCTTCAATTTTATTAATATAGATGATAGATAAGATGTAAGTATTAGTTTAAAAGATGTTTAAAAAATTGATGTGAAGTGTGAATTTTCACACATTTCAGGGTTTTGCAGGTATTTAATAACTGAATGATGATTATTTGGGATGCCAAAACAAATTTTATGTCAAAATATTTTTTTATGAATTTTAATTCGAATGTCTAATACCATTATTTAAGATTTTGAAAATTGCGCCTATGGCTTCTATTGGTTGCTTAAATCATTAGCTCCGCCCTCTGATTTCGTATACATCAAACAGAATTAAATTACAATTTCAACACTTCCCACTGGTTATTAAATTTACGCTTTTAAAAATTGAATGCAACATTTACCAAAAAATAACTAGAATTTTGACAAAATAATTTAAACAAAAGAAAACTGCAAAAAAAAACTAAAAAAAATTAAAATTGACAGGATTCGAACTCTAGTTTGCAAGTTACCTATTTGAAAAATTAGAAAACCAATGACTAAACGCACATCGCTATTAGTGCTGACATATGAACTTGGGTACATAGCGAATTAAATATTTAACATATTTTGGTTAAAAACACAAAAAATTCATTAATTTCCGAAAACATAATCTCTTCAAAAATTCCTGTTGTACTATTCCGGTTCACACCAATATACATTACTTAGAATTTTTTCAGATTTTTAGTTTAAACCATCTGGGCTACAGGGTGTGGGACAAAAATTTTTTTGCACAATTTTGCCAAAAATCACTTCAAAATAATTTATTTTGCAAAAATAAAAATTTGATCGTTAATCCACGTACCAAGAGCTTTCATTTGATACCATAATCAGAATTATAAAAAAAAATTTTTTTTTCGATGAGCACATATTTGTTTATATTTTTATGGGAATATGCTTTTTAGATGTTTTAGTATTTTTCCTAAGTGCGGGTCAAAGAGTTGTATAAGCATGCCAAATTTCAACTCTCTAGGTTTAGCCGTTTGGCTACAATTTTTACCGAACAGACAGACAGACAGACAGACAGACAGACAGACAGACAGACAGACAGACAGACAGACAGACAGACGACAAAATGACGGTATAAGGGTTTTTTGGTCATACCTACAAAACCCTATAAATGATTTTTTTAGCGAATATTGTCTTATAATCGTTTGAAACGTGTAGAAACCAAATATGATGGATATGAAAAAATAAAAAAACTGGCATAGCCTTCAATTTTATTAATATAGATGATAGATAAGAAGTAAGTATTAGTTTTAAAGATGTTTAAAAAAGGGGGCAGGCCAACATTTTTTCAACTCTGAGCCTTTTTGTAAACTATTTTTTAATTTTTTTTTTTTCTTTCGAAAATGTAAATATTTTAGACCGTAACTGAAAAGTGACCATATATTTGTGATCTATGATCTATGGCTAAAAATGTATAAGTATACAAATTTCCCAACAAAATTGATTTTTTTTCTAGAAATTTTTGAAATTTTGGTCAAAAATTTTTGTCTTCGATTTTAGTCAAAATATAGTTTTAAGCTAATTTTGGGGCGAGGATAATAAAAAAAAAAATTATGCTTTCCTAGTTTTTGAGTTTGAGCCGATTTGGGTCTGTTTTTTACTTATACTTTTGTCAATACTTTTGTCAATAATATAAAATGGACCAAATTTTGTTGATCTATGACCAAAAATATACATTTGTACCAATTTTCAATAAAAATGGAAAATTATGATTTTTAAGGTTTACCCTTACGATTTTTGGCCAATTTCAAGTGCTTTAGATTACTGTCCATAAAAAACTTAATAACTGGAGGATTTTAGAAAGATTTTTAGAAGGATTTTTAAAATTCAAACCGCAGATTTCTATCGCTAACAATTTTTTAGTTAGGATTTATCAAATTTTTCAAAAAATTAAAAAAAAAATTAAAAAATTGCAATCGCAGAACTTTATCACATTTCGTTTTTGAGTTACGTCCATGCGAAAATTTCTATTCGCCATTAAAATTTGTCATATTTTAAAATACATACGCATAACGAATAAGACCTCGACTCTATTCTAGTTAAGTAAACTACGAGGAATCCAAATATTTTAACCTCAGGTCGTTTTCTTTAACCATTTTTGAGTTGAGATTTTTTTTTTTAATCACAATTGTCACAAACAATGTAAATTATGCAAAAAAAATTGGCATAATCTCAAAACGCATTAAACGATTAAAGCCCCATTTTTTTCCTAGACTAAATAAACTACAAAAAATCCAGAAATTTCAATCTCCGGTCCCTATTTTTAACCGTTTTTGAGTTGTGCGTTTTTATAACTCACAATTTTCACAAATAATATAAATTATGTCATTAAAAAAATTATCGTAATCTCAAAAGATATTAAACGATTAAAGCCCCTATTTTTTTCTAGACTAAATAAACTAAGGAGAATCAAAAAAGTTTGAATCGAAGGTCGCTGTCTTTAACCGTTTTTGTTTTGTTTTTGAGTTGTGCTTTTTTTTTAATTCACAATTGTCACAAATATTGTAAATTATGCCTTAAAAAAATGTATATACAACAAAAAAGATTTTTCATCTTATTATAAATATTTTTCTACCCCAGTTTTACCCCCGAAACACCTCCCTAGAATATAATTTTTGAGATGCCTTATAGCTAGAGCCCTGCGCGGATAAGCTTTTCTGTATCCGCATCCGATCCGCATCCGCACATCCATGATCCGCATCCGATCCGCATCCGCAGCTTTTGTAAATAACAAATCTACATCCGATCCGCATCCACAAAAATATCCGCACTATCCGCACTACAGGTTTTGCTGTCAGTTTGGAAAGAACTAACATATTTCGCCTGTTTAGGTAATCTCTGCTCTAAAACGCTACTGAAAATTTTTGGATTTACCAGCTTATTTATTACTAACCTAACCTAAGGGACCCCAAAAGTTTTAAGGCCTAGATGCGCTAATAACTTATTTAAATCTAGAGAGAAATAACAATTTTGGGGGGCCAAAGCGTTCTTTTTCGTAGGGAGTAAGTGACGTGCTGTTTTTTTTAATATTGAATTTTAAAAAAAAATCAGAAAAGTTACTTGATAGAAGGTGCTTCATATTTTTAGGATCAAGTAATTCTCTTACGCCATTTCGCGCATGAGTTAGGCGTTGAAACTTTTTCAAATAGCAACATATGTCATTTTTCAAATTTTTGGGATCTGCAAGACTTTTTACTTCGGGTATTATAAAAAAATTGGCAAGTTACATAATAAAGTTTTCGAGAAAAAATTATGTAGGTAAATTTTGGTATTTAAATAAAACTTACTAATCAGTTTTATGTAAAAAAAAAACCTTTATCAGATTTAAAAGCCAGAATTAGAGCAGAGGTAGGAAGAATTACGTCGAAAGTGTACCAGGAAACTTTTGTCCAAAATATTATTTTCTATAATATATTCAATAATAAAAGAAAGTTAAGTTGATTGTCTCAACTCAGTCTTGATCATGGACAATTATCTTAATAAAAATAACATAAAGTTAGATTGAATGCTACAAAATATCATGTATATACAGACAACCGAAAATAACCGAGGACTGCGTAGTCAGAACACAATTGCTTGTTTCTCTGAAAGTAACCGAAGATTTAATGTTCACGCGGATATTGCGGATAAGCGGATATGACATTTAATCCGCATCCGATCCGCATCCGCATGGTTTAAATGATAATTTATCCACATCCGCAGAAAAGTTGCGGATATCCGCGGATAATCCGCGGATACCCGCGGATTTGCAGGGCTCTACTTATAGCCTATTTTCGAATCTTGGTTTCACTCTATCATCATACCAAATTACATAAAAATATATCTAGCCAGTTTTGTGTGAATCTCGAACAGACAGACATATAAAAATTGATTTTTGACATCAATTTTTACATAAGAATAATATTGTAGGGCTATAAAATAGAAGCTTAAACAAATATTTTGTTTTTATTGCCACCCTTTCTCTGAACTTGAAGGCGAACAAATATATTTGTAAGGCTATGTCCATTTTATCGAGCAAACCCGCACAATATATTAGAATGGTATGTGAAAATTAAATAAATTATTTAAAGTTGTGTGTAGCCCTTGCTGGTGGCTGGTGTTATCTCGTGGGAAATACATTGCTGAGCGTTCCGTTGAATGTTCTCGCTAAATGTTCTCCGACCACATTAAAATCAGTACAGTTCATTTCGCTTTTGGCCATCAACTAAATTTGCGGCTTTCAACATAAAATTCCTACAATAAAATATTCAAATTTTTACAAAAGAGAATTAGGTTATTACTGATATAAACAACGAAGTTACAAGTTATAGTTTCGAATATTTTTGGTATTAAAACACCATTAAGTCATAAATATGAGACAAGACAAAAGAGCAACTATCATATTCAAACAAATAGAATCACTAAAAAATTAAGTGAGCAAAGCTTTAATTATAGGGCACAACATTTATAATGGGTGTTTTTTTTAGAGGTATAGAACTTTAAATTGCAATAAAACAACGATGGATTATTCGATTGACATGAATTTTTTTTTATTCGAAAGATAATCTTGTGGCATTACATTTTAAATATGATTTCTGGCATATGACCGCCACGGCTGGCTCGGATGTAGTCCAATCTGGACGTCCAATTTTCGATGACTTTTTCCAACATTTGTGGCCGTATATCGGCAATAACACGGCGAATGTTGTCTTCCAAATGGTCAAGCGTTTGTGGCTTATCCGCATAGACCAATGACTTTACATAGCCCCACAGAAAGTAGTCCAGCGGTGTTAAATCACAAGATCTTGGAGGCCAATTCACAGGTCCAAAACGTGAAATTAGGCGGTCACCAAACGTGTCTTTCAATAAATCGATTGTGGCACGAGCTGTGTGACATGTTGCGCCGTCTTGTTGGTATGATTTAATGTAATGCCACAAGATTATCTTTCGAATAAAAAAAAAATTCATGTCAATCGAATAATCCATCGTTGTTTTATTGCAATTTAAAGTTCTATACCTCTAAAAAAAACACCCGTTATAACATGATGCCAGCAAAAATTAAAGGTTTGCGTTACAATACTTTTTTTAAAAAATTGAAATATTGAATAATATCTCTGCATGAAGATGACATGACTAATTTAAATCTCTGATTTACTCATGTTAATTGTTTATTATTATTTTTATTTTTTTAGTTTTGTAATGTACAAAAATACACATTTTGTAGGATGTGACCATTATATTTTGTATTTCATTTTAAAAATTTGTTAACATGTTAATAAGTATAAAAATTGTTATTATATTTAAATGTACATACACCGTCGCACACAACTTGCTTGCAACTTAAGCGATGTATTGTAAGTTTATTTGTTATCTTTTTGTATTTAAATGTATTTACATGTATGGAATAATTTGCAAATAAATTATTATTATTATTATTATTATTTATTTTGCAAATATGACGAAAATTAAAATAATATCAGTGGTTTCGTTATCACAGTTCTTACAATATTTTCAAAGATATCTTTATAAGTTTTCATTTTTTTACAATTATTTTACGGAAAATAAATTTTATAATATTTTAGCTACCATATTTATGTTGTTATTTCTGTAATACAGAAGTATATGTTTATTTGTAATATGTATACATGTTTGTATATATGTTAACATTTTTAATTACATTCAAGTGATGCGATTTCAGCCCCATACCCCAAATCGCATCTTACTTTTCTTAAATCGCACTTTGTATTATTAAGGTATCAGAATTTTTTCCGGTAATACGGAGAGTGGAAAGTTATAAGGCATCTGATGCGGGAGGATTTACCCTATTGCTTAGGGGTATTCTTATGATGTTGGGATGTTCTCGAGATAATTTTTAATCAAAGAAAAATATGAATTTTGTGAGGGTTTGTCTATCAATTCATCTATTTTTGTCTATTTTTATACGTAAGCGTAAAATATGCAAAAACGAGCGAATAATTTCACACACTATGATACAAATTTTTAGAGTGTAAATAATATAAATGATCTAGAATGAAATCACTTAATCAAGCAGTTAATCAATTTTACAGCAATAAAACTTATTTTTAAATAATATGAGTTTTGTGTCCTTAGTAAAGCATTTGACTACGTGTCACACGAGATTCTTTGTAACAAACTTGTGCCCTATGGAATTCGCGGCATTGCACTTAGTATTATTAAAATCTTTTTAACGAATAAGAAGCAAGTCACCTATTATAATGGAAACATATCTAAAACTTGTGACCTTGAAGTAGGTGTTGGGCAAGGAACAATAATTGGGCCCTTGCTGTTTAAATAAATAACCTTCCAAATAATGTTAATGCATTCACTATCATCTATGCACATGATACTACGTTCATAAATAGCGGTGTACCTAAGAAGCTATTTATTACAGAAGGCCTTTAATAGCATCACCTAGTTTCTAGAATAAATTTCGAAAATAGTAAATCATACATATTCTTTGTATTACACATTTGCATTCTTGTACTGTCAGTGACTTTTCTGTATCTCTTGTCCACACAATTGCTCAATTTATTATTATTATTATTGATTTATTATTATTACAAATTAATTGCATAAATTAATATAAAGAAATTTTACCAAGTGCTTTATGTGAGTACCTTTTGCCTATATTTGAGTTTTGTTAAAGCATAAATATCAACCATTTATTAACTTACGTATATTTTTCTGGAATAAAAAAAGCTGGATGGACTTGGTTCTCACCTGCAAAAGAAACAATAATTTAGATAAAATCAACAAGACAACAATAAATACAATAAAACTCTAATTGTTTCCTAAGATAAATTTATATAAAAGAATTACTAAAAGAGTGACAAATTTAGAAAAAATAATACAACAGAATCAACAACTAATATATGATCATTACATACATTTTTATTAGATTTTGATCGATTGAATAGCATGATAAAATCTGTCTAACTATTAAATATGTCATAAAATTACGTTTTTGCAGTTTTAAAAATCATATATTATTTGTTGATTCTGTTGTATTATTTGTTTTAAATTAGTTACATTCCATAAATTATTTAAAAATACAGTGATTCTCTTGGGTGTACAGTATAAGGCCCTCTTAATATATATGTTCGTCATATATAATATAAATAGTTAGTAAGTTAGTTAAAAAAAGTTTGGCGTACAGCAACAAAGGCTCTTTGCGCCTAACACAGCCCACCTAAATGACTACACTACATATTAAAAACAATAAATCAATTAAAATAAACACGACACAAATAAATAAGATAAAAAGTCTGTTCGAAAAATTGAACTGACGTGGGGGGATGGTAAGAGGCTGTAAAGGGACCAATTACAAACCAATACACAGACTAGAAATAGAACACACTAAAATAAGATGCAAGACTTCACAAATAAAACAGTTCGATTCTCTCAGGAAGAGCATCAGCCTATCCATGAGTACTCTGTCGTCACTTAAAGCAACTGACAGGTCATAGCACAGGGCTTACCTCTCCCAGACATCCTCGAACTGTACACACTCAGTTAAAAAGTGTAACACAGACAAGTCTGTGTTACACGTCACATACATAGAAGAGTCTTCATCTCGAAGGAGGTGTCCATGGGTACATAATATTAAGAATAACATACAAACTCGTATATTAGTTCAATGAAAATCTTAGATTATTAGATATATTTAATTTTTAAGGTTTTTTACTAACTTTGTGACGTAATTTTTTTGATATCTATTACTTATACTCAAAAAATCAACTCTAGTGAAAAATATCTGACATATATAATTAGCAAGTGTGTGTCGTGTCGGTAACAATGTGACGTCAATTTTTCCTAAGGTTCTCGTGACTGGCTGACAATCCTATATCCTTTGACCGATATGAACAATATTTTGCAGATTTATTCTCTAAGAATCAACAACCCTAAATATAATTACATACATAAATATTTAGGGTTTTGTAGGCACAAACAAGATACTCCTATAACCTTTGACCGATATGAACAAAATTTGCAAGTTTATTCTCTAAGAATCTACGATTATAATTACATACAGAAATGTCTAGGGTTTTGTAGGCATAAATTATCGTCCAAATTATTTTAGTTTTAACAATATTAATGTAATGTACTGAGTAAAAATGAATCGTTTTCTTATCTTAAAAAGTTTATGAATAAATAATCTAACTATATAATTAGCAAGTGTCTGTATGTAGTTCTCGTTTGACTAACTGGAGACACCTTGTCTCTTGATTGGATGACAGGTGACACCCTCTCCCGTGATTAGCTAACTGGTGATATCCTGTCCCGTGATTCGCTGACCGGCGATGAAATTAAGATACGTTAAAAAATAAAACCAAATACACATACAAACAATTGAATAATAAATATGTTTCTTGTGTTTAAGGGGGGGGGGTATGGTCTGAGCAGCACGTTTTATACCCATTTTCAAGATTTTTTTTTAGAAAACTGTTAATAGTAACTTGATTGGGATAATACCTACAGTAAAGAACAACCTTTGAAGAGTATCCAAAAAATTTTTTATTGAAAAATATCGAAAATTAAGTTCGTGACATGAATTTGAAATTTTCGTTCAAGACAAAGAGTTGATTTGCGGTGAGACACATAACTAATGACTGGATCATCTAAAACAAAAAAAACAAAAATATTTCGTTAGTTTATGAGTTTCCTGAGGTAACGCTGTCGAGTTTTTTCAAATATCTAGATTATTTAATTTTTGGTATAAGTTTGAAGTCAAAAAAACGAAAAAAACGGAATTTTTTTTTTTCGAAATTTCTGTTTTCAGTAGTAAAAAATTCTATAAAGAAAAAAAAAGCAAGAAAAAAAAATATATATCTCGACAGCGTTACCTCAAGAAACTCATAAACTAACGAAATTATTTTGTTTTTTTTGTTTTAGATGATCCAGTCATTAGTTATGTGTCTCACCGCAAATCAACTGTTTGTCCTGAACGAAAATTTCAAATTCATGTCACGAGCTTAATTTTTGATATTTTTCAATAAAATTTTTTTTGGATACTCTTCAAAGGTTGTTCTTTACTGTAGGTATTATCCCAATCAAGTTACTATTAACAGTTATCTAAAAAAAAATCTTGAAAATGGGTATAAAATGTGCTGCTCTGACCATACCCCCCCCCCCCTTAAATATTGGCGGGAGCGTCCAGCGTGCATTATTAGCTTACCAAGAATCTGTGTCATTGTAGTAAAATAAAATTATGCATAATGTTGTTGACTGTTTATTTGCATAGTTAAATATAAATAAATATTAATTTGTCAAAAATAATAACTATCGAAATTTTATAACTGTTTATTCTTGTATTCTCTTGTTGATAAAATATTAGCTTTTGTGAGTGAAAAGCAGTGTTGTTTGGATCGATGCAACTATTTTCACGGAGTGAAATCCCCTGGAATCCAGAGAGTGTACGAGTACCTCTGAAATTCAGATCTAGTGCTTACTCAAATTTATTATTAATGTTCGGTGTATTAATTAGAGCCTGGCCTGAGATACGGCTGTTTTCTCTCTGATATTAAATAGAACTAGAGGAAAAACACCAGCTCTTTTGTTTCATATTTTACTACAGTGCCCCAGAAAAGGAATTCGCCCTAAATTAGAACACTTTATTCAAGGAGGAGTTCAATGGGATTTGATAGGATTGTGATATAAGGAACCCTTGTGTTTATTAAATATACTGTCATTCATATTAGTTAATAGAATTTTGGTCAGAGTCGGACGTAGATTGCATTATTTAATTACTTAATAAGGCCAATACTTGAGTATGGTAACATTATTTGGCTATCATATGTAGGGATATGCGATACTGAGAAAGTATCGATATTTGGGTATCAATTATATCGAATAAAAATCAGCTGTGGCCACCACAGGACCGACCGCCACCACAAAGTACTTGCATAAAATACATTCTAGCAGCAGAGTGGAAATAACTTGGCCTAATATTTTCTAACAGAGATATCCTTTATGGATAAAAATATTTGACCTATGAAAAAAATAAATGATCTACAGAATAGTACCTATGAAAATAATAGTTTACCTATGTATTAAATAATTGATCTATGGTTTTAATTTTTGACCTATGGAATTAATTATTGAGCTATAGAAATATTTATCGACCTATGAAAATAATTCTCAACCTATGTAAATATTTAATAGATCTATGGAAATAATCATATACTGATATAATTATTGATCTATAAAATTTGATTTATAAAATTAATACTTGACCTATAAGTAATCTTGCACTATATCGACGAAAATTTTAACTGTAAATAAAATATAATAAAACGAATATTGTAAATAAAGCTTATAAAAATATATTTTTAAGTAAATTATAACAAAAAAAGTAAAAATCATACATTGTCTTTGGTATTTAAGATGAAATCATCAAATAAAAGATAAACTTGTAAAAATAGAGAACAAATAATTGAAAATGGGTATGTTACCGTGAAAGACTAAAATCTGGCTAATGTTGACATACACCAGTGAATGTCGATATTTTCTACCCATCTACTAGTTTAATGACAAAACACTATCTTAGGTTAGGTTAGGTTAGTAAGGGTTTGGTTAGAAGAAGCCGAGCGAAGCGAGCTACCCATCTTCTAGTTTAATGACAAAACACTATCTTAGGTTAGATTAGGTTAGTAATGGTTTGGTTACAAGAAGCCGAGCGAAGCGAGCTACCCATTTTCTAGTTTAATGACAAAACACTATCTTAGATTAGGTTAGGTTAGTAAGGGTTTGGTTAGAAGAAGCCGAGCGAAGCGAGCTACCCATCTTCTAGTTTAATGACAAAACAAACTCACACAAACATAACATTGCCATCTGTTTAGAATCACCGTATATTGGATTAGTTAGGTTATGTTTTATCATAACGCTACTAGTCAATAGATGTCACTACTGTCTATAGGTAGTTTATTATAGATCAATTGATAATTTTCTATAGGTCAACTATTAATTTACTATAGATCATTTTTTAATTATCTATAGGTAAATGATTTATTTTTCTATAGGTAAAAATATAAAATTTCATAGGTAATATTTGAATTATTAATAGATTATAAAATTAAGATCCATTATTTATCATGAGCATGGAAACGTTACATATAAGTATGAAAAAATAAATACTTAGAAACTTATTGTAATTAAAGATAGGGGGAGTGGAGAAATTTCAAGGAATTTTTCAGAGGAAGGGAGGGTAATTCAAAAAAAAGGGCAGAAATTTCATATGAGTCGTTTGAAACTTTGTGTTGGCCCGCGGGCTTTAGGTTGGACACCATTACAGTCAGAGTTGGGCATTATTAACTAAACTTTCAATCAACTAAAAATTTGAATGAAATTGTAATCAAACTAAATGAATCATTCTTTATTCAATCAATAATGGATGTAATCATAAATCCTTAACTAAATGATAATCATTAGTGTCAAATCATAAGTTTTCAATCATATTGTAATATTTTGTCAGAAATATTTGAATCGCTTGGATCAATTTATATATTACATATATAATATCCCTATACCCAAATTCTCAATAATTTTCGGTCTTCTTGCAGCTTTCGAAAGATCATTACATTTTGCCACTCTACCGACCTTAGAGGAATAACATATTTGGTAATGTCTTCTTCAAATTTTTGTTGTGACAATGTTCCTGTTCTAATAGTTCTTGATTTTTGAGAAACAACTGTTTGTCTACCTTTAGAATCAATGTTTTTTTAAATGCAATAAATGCATCGTTTCCGTGTCGTTTTTTAAGATGAGATATAAAATTCGATAAACAATTTTTTTCTACTTTGCGTTCATAAGACGCTCATTTCCACATTCATTAGAATGCTACAGTCTGTTTCAAACGGTTAGGCGGAACTAAATGGGAATTTAGTTCTTTTAGGTTGTCACGAAAAGGGACCTTGCTTGGGTTATTTCATTTTTCACGTTGGAATGTCAAAATATAAAATTCCAACAATGAAACCATGGAAACGAATGACATATGTCAAAATTAAATTATTTTTCTTACGTATTTTAATGACAAAAAAATAAATACAGTCTGTTCCAAATGGTTAAGCGGAACTAAATGGGATTTTCGTTCTTTTAGGTTGTCACGAGAAGGGACCTTGCTGGGGTTATTTCATTTTCACGTTGGAATGTCAAAATTTAAAATTCCAACAATGAAACCATAGAAACGAATGACATGTCAAAATTAAATTATTTTTTTTTACAAATTTTAATGACAAAAAAATAAATAAATGGGAAATTTGTATTAAGAATGCACAAAATATCAAAATATAAAAAAAATGACATTTTAAAATGATATTAACCTTAACCAAAAAATGTTAATTGTAAGTATGATTTACAAAGCTTAAACAAAACGACCGAAAAGCACGATTTAAGCGATGAAAGTAACTAGATTGCAAAATCTAGTTCCGCTTAACCGTTTGGAACAGACTGTAAATGGGATATTTGTATTAAGAATGACACAAAAAATCAAAATATAAAGAAAATGACATTTTAAAATGATATTAACCTTAACCAAAAAATGTTTGTTGCAAGTATGATTTACAAAGCTTAAACAAAACGGCCGAAAAGCATTATTTAAACGATGAAAGTAACTAGATTGCAAAATCTAGTTCCTAACCTAACCGTTTGGAACAGACTTTATAAGAAGGTCCATTTCAACACCCGTATTTTAGTTTTTTGAGGTTGGTAACACTGAATGAAATGTCAAATTCTGATGCTGTCAAGTTAACCTAATATATTCGTGGACTTATTATTTTTTGCTAATTTTTTTTGCAAAGTTTTTGTTGAAAAGACTGAAAAGTTTTAGTTGTTTGCCTCTAGCGCCTCAGGGCTTCAGAATTTGGGGTTTTTAACGTGTTTTTTATCCCCCTTTATAAAAACCTCCGCCAATTCAAGAGTCCGTATATTTTGCAGTGTGTAACCCCCACCCCCCACCCCAAACTCATATTTATGATTATTTTCTTTTTAACTATCTCTCTTGCGGAAATTCCTTCTGAAATTGGGTCCTAGATCTTTCAACGCCAGGAGGACGTCCCTTCTTTTCCTTTTTTGGTATATGAGGTAACTTCCCCTCCCTCCAATATTATAGTGGTGTTCAATGAACCTTCCCCAAATAAGTTATATTCTCTGTCGTATGCCTCTCTTGACTTCCGGGAAGTAAATTTTGCAAGGTATTTACTGCAATATGGTGGGGTACTGACAGCTGACAGCACATTTCAAAACAACAAATCAGTGATACCAACATATAACAAATATTGCATAAAATGATACTGTTTGCTATTTATACAAATTTATCAAATTAAAGAATAAATGGCAAAGTAGAAAAAATAGTGAAAAAAAAAACTCGTTTCATAAGGCCTTTTGCCGCACTTGCGTTATGATCATTATAATTAAAATATGATTTTTCATTATGACATATGTCAAAAGTGACATTTTTTAATACCAACATGACTTACAGCTTCAAAGGTGCAAACTATTGAAAACAAAATTCCCTCTTAGTTTGTTCTTACAAAAGTGAACTGCTTATATGAGTTACCTGATGCTTCAGATATTAAAAGAGTCGATGAACCAAAATTTTTAGTATCATTGTCACTTATGTTGGCGAAAAAATACAAATATATAATTGTAAAATATATCACTCAAATTTTTCACAAATTAAATCTGCGTCAGACGTCTACAATGTACAAATACTAAATTCCAATGAACAGTGAGAGTGAAAAAATCAAATCTCAATTCTGAATTTAGTTTCAATCATAACTAAAAATGTAATCATAATAATAAGTAAATATTATTACCCATTAGTTACCATGGTGAATAACTGCATTATGAAATTAAATTTTTAATCTCAATCGTCAATCATTAGTTTGATTGCAATTTGCCCAACTCTGATTACAGTATATGGATGAAAAGTGTCCCCCCAAATATTTTACTCACCTGAAGCTACTGCTAATAAGTTAATAATTGTTGGCCTTCCATAGAAGATATTCTCTGTAAAATATTAAAACGCAAGAGTGGAATTTAAAATAACTTCACCCTACTGTGATTGTAGATGGTAAAATCTTAACCCTTAGAGTAAACTGTAATACCGTAGTGACCGCTTTGATCTAAATCCAGGTGATCTCGTAACATTGGTTTGTCCAGTGTTATTTGCCGGTAGTGTTTACTCGCCGCATTACTCGAGTGCGTCACTGTGTGGTATACTGTGGTTCGCTGTTTATGTTAGGGCTATAAATTATAAAAATGAGCCGGTGTACAGCCGTGATAAGTGCGGTGGTGTAAAGCAAGGGATTAATCCCGGACCAACTCGAGCTCTCGACCAGCTTGATGTGTTATACCACCTACATATATGCGTACGCGTGTTTCTTGTTACCTAACTTTCTACTAAGTGCTAAACTTGGAAGGGAAATTATTTTGTCACGTGATACTGTTTATATACGTAGGTAAATTGCGTATTCTTCTTAAAAAGGGACAACACAACTATTAACAAAAATATTTTTCAATGTATTTAACAAGTTTTTTGTATTAAATCATTTGTTTATGTGTATTGAAAAAAATACTACCGGGTAACCTATTTTTACCAAATATTGATAAAACTACGTTGTAGGGTTGTACATCGAAGGCAAAACATCGATGTTTAACATCGATGTTAACATCGGCGCGTACTATCGATGTTGAAAAAACATCGAAGGAAAAACATCGATGTATCGGAAACATCGATGTTTTATTAATATTAAAAAAAGCTATTTATTTATATTATTTAGGTTTTATTTAATAATGTAAAGATAAAATACGAAAAAAGTAACACATAATACACAAAAAGCATTTATTAGATTTTGATATAGAAATATTCCTTTTTAATAGTAATTAATTTTACATTAATATTATTATACCGAATATAATACCTAATCCTAATTTGTACCTACAGTCTATTCCAAACGATTAGGCGAAACTAATTTCAATTTTCATTTTTGTAATTTGTCATTAGATATTTTTACTTGCCCGACCTTAATATATAAGGGGCAAGTATTGAAATCGCGAAAATTTTCGATGTCGAGATTTTGACTGATGACCACGTTTCATGGTCCAGGGAATCCAAAAAACCTATTTTCGAAGTGCCGTCCATATGTGTGTGGGTCTGTGTGTATGTGTGTCTGTGCGTGTGTGTCTGTGTGTATGTATGTCTGTGTGTGTGTGTCTGTGTGTGTGTGTATACACGATAACTCAAAAACGGTTCAACTTAGAGATTTCGTTCTGAAGCTAAAAAATTCTCCTATTAATTGGGAAGAACCTTATTGTTTTTTATGAAAATCCGAAACCGGAAACGGAAGTTATTAAACTCTAAAATTTTTAAATTTAAAAAATTTTTAAATTTAAATTTTTCTTTTAAATTCGTAACTAGTAAACCAAGCCTTGGACAAAAATTTGTATAGAACATAATTTGATATATTTTTGAAGATTTACCTAAAACTTATATAATTTTTAATTATTTTTTTTCATTATTTATTTATTTTTTTATGGGAGGGCAAGTCTAGCGGAGGTATCTCTTCGCCACTGGTTTTATATATTGAAGTTGACTTTTCCTGAACAAAATGATCAAAAGCTTCAATCAATCGGTAAAAGTAACTAAAATTGAAAACCAAAGGAACAGACCTTACTATTTTTACATTTCTAAAATGAAATATTGGATTTTATTACAATACTAATATAGTAATCTTAATGTTAATATTATATTATTTAACATAAAAATAACACTGTCATACACAATTATTTTTATACTTTTTTAAGTTGAAATAAAGTCTGTTCCTTTGGTTTAGGCGGAACTAGATTTTCAATTCTAGTTACTTTTACCGATTAATGGAAGCTTTTGATAATTTTGTTCAGGAAAAGCCAACTTCAATATATAAAAAAATAGCAAATGACAACTTACAAAAATCCAGGGATTGGAGGAATAACAACTGGGAAAGTGTCAACAAGACTCAAAAAGAAAAAGTGTGTTGGCGTCGTTGGTCGAATAGATGGCGCTTATATTTTGTGTACTAATTTTAATAAAAATTAAATTTTTAAGATTCCAGCGCTTCTAGCGGTAGTTTCTGAATTTCAAACTTTAAACATCGACATCGGTAGTAGACATCGATGTTTTATCGATACTATCGCCAGCTGACCATCGATGGTAAAAACATCGATGTTTTTAAAACAAACATCGATGTTTTCGATACATCGATGTTTTTTTCCCATCCCTACTACGTTGACAAAACTCGTCGCTTCGCGACTCGTTTTAATATAATAAGGCATTTTGCCGCACTTGTCGATTATAAGACTCGTTTTTTGTCTGTCACGTGGTTTTCGAAGTGACGCACCTCGGGCGCGCGCGGTACATCCACGAAACGTCTGCAAAAATTATTATTATTATTATCATTAGCATATAATAAACAGGAAGTTCTGAGCAATTTAACGTTGAAATAATTTTTCAAATTGGTGGCACCCCGGTTGAGAAACACTGATATAGCCAATAACACTCGGAAAGTTCTAATCTATACATACAATGTTCAAAGGATTATCCAAATCGGTTAATTAATTTACGTTTGTACCATTTAAACGTAACAATAATATTTTATTTCACTATAAAGAATACATGGATTCTGAATAAAATAGAGAAAAATTAATAAAATAGTTAAATATTATTGCATAGGATTCACTATTAGTTATGTCAATTGGATTTTTTTTTTCTTTTAATTTCGTGGCCTTTGCTACTGTGGCAATTAGCCAGGATAATTTTTATTCGAGAAAATTTCCATGCCTGAACGGGATTCAAACCCGAGACCTTCGCAACGCAGAGCACATGTGTTACCACTACGCTACGCTGGTCGGAACTTGGAAATTTAGAAAAACTTTTGAGTATCACTGATAGATGTGAAATTTACCGATTTTCGTTATAATAATATATTCGTTGTAGTAATATTTTACGTTATTAAATTTAGTATTTTGTTCAACTATTTAAAAAGGTATTTATAATTTTCAGTTTATTTGTAAATAATCTGGTTTACATGTAAATATAATATAGTCGTTTTTTAATTTAATTAATCACTAAAATTTCACCTTTCACCTATACTTGTTATAATTCAGTAATGAAGGAATTGCCTCCTAAATTTGAATGTTGGTAGTTGTTTCGTTGTTCGAGAGAGGCGCTGATGAATACTTTTATCATAATTTTTAAGTTTTTTTGTAATAGGTCTTAAAATTAGCATTTTTACTGCAAAAAAAAAACAGCGGAAGACAGTCATGATGATAAAAAAACACTTTTATCCTATATTCTATCTATATCCTATATCCTATTATTTCTTTATCCTATATCCATAAAGAAATAATATATTAAAATGACATCAATCTGGGTATATAATACTTCAAGATTTAACACAATTAAAATTACGCAATTACTAAATATCGAATATTATTCAGCCTTATCTATCCTCCTAATACATTGTACTTTATACTTTCTTTAATATAGTTAGTAAAATAGTTAATAACATACAGTTTCCAGAATTAAAATAACAAAACTGCTTAACAGATCTATCCTCACCCTGAAAACTAATTTGAACGTATTTACAGATAGGTTTAACATTTAAAACGTTCGAACGACCCTTAAAATTTATTTTGATAACTCAAAACTGATTCTTACTTTCTTAATTCTTACTTTCTTTTCCGTTTAATAGCATTTTTAACTGAAGGCAATTTTATGGTCAGCAAAATTTTTCAAAATTTATGAAAATGTGTTAAAACCTTAAAAAACTGCATTATCTTTATCAACTCTTATGTATTTTTTACAAATTTCATCAGTTTTATTAATAAAATAACTTCAACTGTAGGTTTTTCAATTCAGTTTTGGTCTGAAATCGTCTTCTGAATAGTAAAAAAATATAAGTATGAATAAACATCTTTTATCGTCTGATAAAATCTGTCCGTGCCGATCAATGGTGACTTTAATTCGACACGGATTCGAGGAAAAAATGCATGATTTTTATCAATAAAAATTAGTCAGTACCCTCTGTCGAAATAAAATTAAGCCTAAGCACTAAAAAAATATCACCCGGATAAGACGGCGGTTCATTTTCCTCTCTCCGCGTTACCGGAAAAATGAAGATACACTAGAAGTTGAATAGAACATACATATCCACTTGTACAATATAATAGTAGATTGTGGCATCGATGTCAAAAACTTCAATCAAATATCAAGTTTCATATAAATCCGTTTAGCCAAATTCGTTCTACACGTATCCATGGACCAAAAGACTGACAGACAGACCGGCAAACAGATCAACAGACATCATGTTAAAAATAGACAAAATGAAAGACATGCACAGACCTCAATTCATGAATATCCCTCGATATCTCGAAATTCTTCTGTCGGTAAAAAGGGTCAAAACAACACTGTGGAGTAGTTACAAATTTCGACATCTCCCGCAAAGTCATACTCCACAACCAAAGACGGTATAGGACCAAAAATTTTGCTGGAAAATTATAAATTATTGACCAAACCAGCTTAGTTATTAATTAAGAGATGGAAACGAGCCACGAGTAGCCCTTTGTCTCGCTTACATCATTCAAAACTCGTATGGGGTTTAGGGACGCAATGTAACACAAATATATTATATGCGTCCCTTCTTTGCTCCACGGGGCCATAGCTATGGCGCTGAAATGGCGCTCCAAATTGACAGACCAACAAATAAAAGACAAAAAAAATCATTACATAACTTCTTCACGTTAATACTATACATTAAAATATATAAAAATTCTGCGTATGCCTTCATTAAAAATGAAAGCAGTAATTCTAGAAAAAGTTAATTCCAACTAAATGTATTTTTTTTTATGTACTTTCAAATGCGAGTTTGCTGGGAATATTTAAAAAATTTCTTTTCTATGTTAAATTCCTACTTTCCTTTTCAATGAATTTTTCTTAAATCACGTATTTAAATGTACTGGTTCTTTGAAAAGAAACATGTCTAGACATATTGAGATTCGCAGGCTCGTCTGTTATTAGTTATTACTTTTATCAAAAGAGGTCATTCGCAAGTCCTAACAGAACTACGGACTGTCGTCATCTGGTCAGCTTAGATAGGGGTGACATATATATTATTCAAATAGTTATCCCACAGTATTCAATTCAGACAATCTAATAAAATACATATCTCTGTCTACTAAGGAAAAAAGCTTATGAGCTGCTAGAAACACTATGGTTTTTATATAAAAGATTGCTTCTTCTTTTTCTTTGGGCACCTTCAGTCGGATTTTTTACCTTATTCACACAAGTCCTCCATCTTGATCGGTTAATTGTTAAGTCTTTCCATGTATCATGTATAACAATACTTGTAAGATCTGCGGCTAGCTGATCTCACAATATCTTGCAAGGTCTTACCATTAGTCGAAGGTGTTCAATTTTTCTTCCCATATTCCATTCTGTCTTCTTTCACTCTCATCACGTGTCCTTCAAATTGTAATCTTTTACTTCTCTGTTCTTTTCTGGTTCCCGGCCTTGAGTTCATTTCTCGGATATCTTTGTTTTTCGGATTCTCCATTTAAAACAAACAAACATTCGGCGTTATATTATATTTTCGAAAACTATTGATGTTATTTCGATCTCGTCGACGGAGTCGCCTAGCGCATTAAATCGCAGCAGTCAGGACTGGTGAAGTCTGGATTGTGCGGTTGATAGTTTGATTCTCCATCGGTGATATTATTCGAGCGAGAATAATATGTTTACATTACTCTCATTTCCCAATCATTCACCCCTGATCCAAGTGTAGGAGCTCGCCCCCTGGCATCGGCAATTAGCCTCGTTGCAGAAATAGGCCGATGTAAAATAAATAAATAAATAAAATAAATAATAACATTTTTTCGATCTCGCATTGTTAATTAATTTATTTAGTAAGTAATTTGTATTTACAGGTTCAATCCTAAATAATGCATAATAAAACATGTTAATAGATAATAATTTCACAAATAAAAGAAAAGAAAAAAATTATAAAAAATGAAGTACAATTAATACGTTAATAAATTACTTCCTCCTGACTAAGAGTATTAAAAATGCCTGTTTTTAAATCCAATTAGTGTGGAGCAAATAATATCTGCTGTATTATGAACACTGCAGCAGACGGAATTGTATAGATCAGTGTTTCTCAACCAAAAACGCACCGGGGACCATTAAAATATATAATTTTCTAACGAGGACCACTAATAATAACACTGGTTTACAAATTTAAACTTTTTTTTTGCTGACTTAGATCTGATACTTGTTTTTAACTAATTTTGGGGTGCTGATTTCAAATATGTTAACAGTTTCTGTCTATCATGTCAAATTTTTGTTCTATCATATGTTGACTTTTTTCACCTTTTCACGTTCTGATATACGTCTACTTTAATTTCAACTTCGTTCTTGTTGTCTTGTTCTTGTTGAGAATAGATTTAAATGTTGGAGACCCAAACATAATACACGAACCTTTGGTGGAGCGAACAAAAATAATTTTCCCCCCTCTTCATATTAAACTGGGTCTAATGAAGCAGTATGTAAAAGCGTTGAACAAATGGTGACTGTTTCAAATATATATCTGAAACATTTCAAGTCTCAGTAATGAGAAGCTAAAAGCTGGCATTTTTGACAGACCACAAATTAGAAAATTAGTGAATGATTCACATTTCACTGTACATATGGATGATATGGAGAAGAATGCATGGCAGTCTTTCTGGCGCTCATCAAAAATTTTCTTGGGAATAAAAAAGCCGAAAACTATGTGGAGGTCGTTGAAAATTTGATTGAAAATTATCATCATCTGGGGTGCAACATGAGCGTGAAACTTCATTTTTTAAAAAGTCATCTTGACAAATTTCCTGTCAATCTTGGAGATGTTAGTGATGAACAGGGTGAACGTTTCCATAAGGATTTAAAAGAGATGAAGAGACGTTATCAAGGAAGGTGTGGTACTTACATGATGGGTGACTACTGTTGGAGTATTAATAGAGACTTATCGGGAATGGCGCATTCCAGAGGATCTTACAAACGACCATTTAATCCTTAAATTATATTGTATTTTTATTTTAACATTCCAATGCATTAAAATGTAATTAAAACTGTTATCATTTTATTTCTAATATTCGAATATTTTCTAATTGTTTAGTCCTTATTGTTCGCCAAATTTGTACCAGTTAGAGTATCGACGTCTGAAATTAAACGATAGAAGCATTATTTGGCCGAAAATATGTATTTGTTGTAGAGCAAAAATCTGATGTGATACGCAAAAACTGATGTGATATTTGAGTTCAGCAGCACCAAATTAGTAAGAAACCAGTCTTAGATGTAAGTCAGCAAAAATTGTGTTGACCAGTGTAATTGTTGGATCATTTATTGCAAGAAAACAAATATCCGTTTTATAATGTGCTGCTAAATACATTTATTTTATTTGTAAAAAATCACAAAAATTTTACAGAAAATAAACAAAATATAAATTATTTACATAAAATGTGCATAAAAAATAACAAAAATACCGTAAAAAACTTATACGAAAACTTTCGCGGACCACTAAAATATTTCTGCGGACCACCTGCTTAGTAACACTGGTATAGATGATAGATCTTGTCAATGGTGACATCACTTCCGTAGCAGGTTCTGTGCCGGGATACTATGAAGGTGTCATTTTTCCTCGTTGAACCCTTATTTGTATTCTTTCTAAAAGTTGCGATGAAGAAATAACTCCATTGACGAGTTTATGAAGCAAGCATAACCCGCCCACATCTCGCCTCATTCGAGATGAATGTTTCGGAAGTACCAAAGTGTATGAGACGTACTATAGTGTGGTATAACACGACCTTCGTGTTTCTAGAAAGGAGTTTCGTTTTGAAGAGAAAATCATGTGCAAATTACGATGCATTAGCAATTTTAGTTCTGTTCGTAATTTATTGTATCAGATTTACCTGATTTATGATTGTGTCCAGGTATTTTAAAGTATAAACTATCTCAAATGTATAGCAATTAACTTTTAAGTTGGTAGTGTTTTTGACAACGTCTACTTGTTAGTAGTATCTCACTGTTGTGAGATACTTAATTTTTTATTACTAATGATGAGTCCTACTTTACGAGCTTCAACGTCTATAACGTCAACGACTTAGCAGATTACGAACTTAACATGTTTAAAAATAAAGTTCAAGACTTGTTAGAATATTTTTTTTCGATCATATTGTATTTTATTGCATTGTGGTCAAGGAACTTTATATGCCTTTATTTAACTCTCTAATGGCCAGTTGCTAAAGTAAGAATTATCTCTAACTCGAGTTAAAATAATTTGTTTTTGTATGTTGTAGCATACAAAAACAAATGATTATAACTTGAGTTAGAGAAAACTCTTACGTTAGCAACCCGCTATTAGTCCAGTTACCGAAGAATTATCAAGATCTACTGGATGGACAGAGTCAGAAATGAAGAGGTGCTTCGGAGTATTAAAGAGAGACCGTATCTGATGAATGGTCTACGTAAAAGAAGAAACTCTTGGATCGGACACATTATCAGACACACAGGACTAAACAATATCATACTGGAGGGCTCAGTAGATGGAACAAACTGCAGGGGTAGACCCAGATTGGACTACATTGGACAGCTGATGGAGAAGTTAGGCTGCCTCTCCTACGTCCAACTAAAAAGACTGGCCGGATCTAGACGCGTGGAGAGCTGCCAGTCAATGCTTGGGTTGAAACCGCAGAAGAAGAAGATCCAGTCGGATTGTTACAATTTCCACCGAACAGACATATAAATACAAAGTTATAAGGTCTCCTTGATTATACTTACGAATCCTAAATATGGTCAATACGAGGATTGCCTTTTATATTTTGGGTTTTGAGATCAAAAACCACTATTTATCAACAAAAGTGGCTTTATTGTTTTTCAATATATTCTTCATGAAGATCAATACACTTTTGCATGCGTTTGAACCAATTTTTCCACTCCGATTGAGGCACCTTCCGATAGTATATCGTCGGCTGAAAATAATAAGGTTGTATGTGACATTTTTTGTCAAATGTACTTTTCAATACTATAGAGTTGTATGTCACGTAACCTACTTGTTCCAATAATTTCCATAAGATAGCATTACCAGTGTCGGAGAAAAAAGCAGAAAACCATAGTTGTATGTCTTAAAAAATAAAAAACCCTCAAAACATAGTTGTATGTTAAAACATACACCCTTGTATTTTAATTGTTTTTTTTTTTTTAATTCATAATTTATGGTTGTATATTTGACATACAACATCTTTTATGTTAAATATAAAACATCTTTTTCGGGCACCTGGGTTACAAAAAATATTAAAAAGAATAAAACAAGGTCTTGAAGACTTGTTAAATATATTTAGAGACATTAAGGTTTCTACAAATAAAAATCCGTTACCAGAAAACAAGGTAATCGCTTTAAAATCTATGCTGGATTGGATGCCTACTATGGATAAATCTTATTATGAAACAATATTGCCAAGAAAGTAAATCTCAAGAAAATAATTTAAAAAAAAATTATTTCGAATGTTTCAGTTTCAGTTCAAATTATCTTAATTTATCTTAATTTTTTGTAAGATTAATGTTTAATTTGTTATTATTTTGCAAGCATATTGTTTAATTTGTGTTATTTAATCAAATAAAAATTTAATACGTGACTAACATTTCTTTTACCTTTTCTGGTACCTTTTTAACAATTTTCAGAAACCTAAAAACTGAAGTTTTACCTATAAACTGAATTTCCTCCCGATATTACTTTGAACTACAAAGCTGTATGTAACGTTAAGGTACTAAGTTTCGTGTTTTTCTTAATCACAAAGTTGTATGTTCATTTTTCAAATTGTTAAAATGGTATTATTCAAAATTTTTTTTTTCAAAATAATGCGTTGATGACAATAACATATCAATATATAGTTATTAAAAAAAAATTCTTCCTTGTATTGTAACCTTATATTGGTTTTTTCCATGTCAAAATTTTTGAAGCTTGTTTTCTCAAATGTAATTCACTTCGACATACAACCTTATTATTTTCAGCCGACGATATGGCAAATTTTGTGGGATCCAATGCGAACAAATATTTCTGACGCCCAAATGTTCATGTAATAGTGAATGTATGCTGGTCCCACTAATACCCAAGGATATCTCACTCTCACGATAAGTCACATGACGATCTTGCAGTATCAGTTCACGCGCAGTATCAATGTTTTCCGGAACAACAAGCGATTTTGGACGACCTTCAGGAAATTCGTCCTTAACCAAACTACGTCCACGAGTAAAGTCGGCAAACCATCGATAAACAGCAGTCCTTGATATTGCAATGCTTCATCGCCAAAAGTCGAATTAAGTTTATCGATGCACTGTTGTTGGGTTAATCCACGTCAAAAGTTGTAAAAAATAATCGCTCGAAAATGTTCACGATTTAATTCCATTTTTAGCCGAGATAAATTTTTTCAAGTTACTGTAAACAACACTAATAGGGCTCGTACGTCAAAACGTTCTGAGTCTTTTTATATAAAGCAAATATGGCCTCCACATTCTAATGTTTAACGAGATTAATTACTAGATTGTACTGTAAAAGTTAAGTATCCTTGTAACGGAAATATTTTCATTTTTATATAAAGTAAATATGACCACACATTCTAACGACATTAACATGTCTAGGCTAGGCTAGGGGCGGGGTGTAAAATTAGGGTTGCAACTCGCCTCAGGCTAAAAACGGAGGTCTGAAAAATATGACCTTCTTGAAAACACCTGGCGATATGACGAGAAAGTAAAATGAGGAAGGTGAAGTGACCAGAAAGTAAAATGTGGAAGTAAAGTGTCTATGTGACCTTGAAATGAGCCAGTACGTATATAGCTCCTCTACTTACGTATACCGTAAAAATGTCAAACTTTACGATAGAAGCGTCAGTTGCCAGATGGCAGCACTAGTTTAGCGCAATCCCGAAATATAAGAGGCAACCCTCGTATTCAAAATATGAGCGATAGAACAAAAATTTAACTGGGCTTAAATTGAACGTAATAATTTTATATTAATTTTAGCAATTATAAATTTGGCATAATCGAACGATTCGATGATAATATAAACTGAATATAGGAATATATCGGTTTTATAATTACTTGAAATTAACATTTTTGTCATAAATTTCAAAATATTTGATTAATAACAGTGATTATATATAAAATATGCAAAATACTGACAACTATTTGGGTCGAACATGCTGACAGACTTTTAATACCGGGAATACTGCCGCTCTATAAAATTTATTAAAATTTCATGCTTGCATTACGACATTCGTAATATAAATAACTTTACCTACTGTATATACTATACGGTGTACTCAAAGTGCGGTACCCACTGGTACGTTAGGTTATGTTCAATTACTTTATCGATTATTCTATATGCAAAACTCAAACGAAGCATAACTCCGAGATGAAAAACAAGATTAAGAAGTCATCCAGGATCGATCGTAGTTCTTCAATAGAATATTAATGGTAACATGCCCTTTAATTCCAATCGTGACTAATTGCAATTCTTTTTTTTTCAGACGCTTCCCTTTTCTTTTAGATACAGCGGTCTTTGCGTGCTCCAATTTTTTTGGTACTTATTATGGTACCTTGATCCGCTTATTCTCTCGCTTAATTCTTGTTGTTGTTTGTCTTTCATTCTTTCTATTATCTCCTGCATTCCATATCCACTCTCTCTTTTTCCTCCTTACTTCTTCTGTTGAAAAGCCTCCGTATTCATACATTTTACTTCTTTTTATCTCCCATTTAAAAAATATATTGATTTTTTTATTCTATACATATTTGTTCATATTTATCTCGGGATGTGTTTTTTTGAACTCACAGCATTTTACCTATATGTGGGTCAAAGCATTGTATATGTGTGTCAAATTTCAACTTTCTACGTTAAGCCGGTTGGCTACAATTTCTACCATACAGACAGACAGACAGACACATGACGTTATAAGGGTTTTTTGGTGGTCAGATATCGTAAGAAATACGTTTCTGAAATTGAAAAAAAATTGAGCCATTTATCAATATATATCTTATTAATCTAATAAAGATTGAATAGGAACAAATGCAGAAAAAAAAAAGTTGGGATGTTTGACAAATTATTTAAATTTTGTTTAAATAAATTAAATGGAGTCTCTTAGTACTCAATTAATAAATAAAATTATCAAAAAACTATTGATTTTGATGTGATTATAGAACAAATATTCCTAAACATCCAGTTTATTGACTATACAATACATCATATCATTGTTTACAGTCAGTCAAATTACATAATTAGATATACAAATTAAAAAAAATTTAAAAAATGTTACAAATATAGATCAGTTTTGTGGTCTTGTAGATAAATTAAAACATGATTTAGTCCTCGTTATCAATAGATATATTTAAAAAATCAAATTTAGAAAAATGGTCTAATGAGAAGACTGGATTTTCAATGATATATTGTTTTATTTTTCTTTTAAATATATGAAATGGGACATTTCTGAAATTAAGGGGAAGTAGATTAAAAAATCAGCCGTGGCCACCACAGGACCGACCGCCATCATAAAGTACTTATATAAAATACATTCTAGCAGCAGAGTAGAAATAACTTGGCCTAATATTTTCTAACAGAGATATTATTTATTATGACCATGGAAACGTTACATATAAGTATGAAAAAATTGAGATTTAAAAAAAATTTCGAAAAATTTTACAAAAATTATTCTAAATTTTTCGTTGTATCAAAAAATGTTTCAAATAAAAGTTATTAATTATTGCTTTTATAGCAACTTTTGGTTAATAAATTTTTTCGAAATATTTTTCTGTTGAGAAATATTCACAAAAATCTTAAAATCGACACGAGTAAACTCCCATTTTTAGTCAACCGATTTTTACCAAAAGTTGATAAACTCGTGCCATTGATGGCAGAAGCTTAAATATGAAGTTTCATAAAAATTATTTCAGCCGAATTTGCTCTGCACGTGTACACAGACAGACCGACAGATGGACAGACAGACGGACAGACAGACAGACGGACGGACAGACAGACCAACAGACATCATATTAAAAATAGTCGAAACGTTATGTAGGGACCTCAATTCGTGCAGATCCATCGAAATATTGAAATGTCAAAATCGGTATGATCACAATACCTCCCTTATATATATTGGCGGTCGGTAAAAAGTGCTGAGAATAGTAATTTGCACTGTACCTACATTTATTTAGTCTGATGAAATCCGGACATAGGTTTGATTTGTTTCTAGTATTGTAAGTATAAATATGTCCATGTGTAGTAAAATCACCAAGATGACTGTGTGCATAAAGTAGGAAATGATATGCGAACAGCGCTGTAAAAGTCATTATGCGTAGTTCAACAAAGCAATGCTTACATTCATTTCTGTACGATAAACTCAACATTATTCTTACTAATTAATATGTTGTAGCATACAAAAACAAATGATTTTAACTTGAGTTAGAGAAAACTCTTACGTTAGCAACCCGCCATTAGACATATTAAATTCAAAACCATGAAATATGTGAAAATTCACACTTCACATCAATTTTTTAGTAGTAGATATTTCGACAGCGTCACTATTATTTTACATGATGAAAGCAAGCTAATATAGATAAATTCGTAGTTGTAGGACATATAATATTGGGGTGTAGCTTGTTCCTGGTAACACATGTGCACACAAGTTCGTCTCACAAAAAGCTAATCCCCATTATCATTTGCTTGCTCAGTGGATTTGAGTTTCGCCAGGCCACACTCTCCGCTCTCCACTCACCACTCGCCACTCCCCAGACTTCACTATAAATATTAGTCCAGCTTTAATACAGTAATTTAACAACGCTTTACTCTCGACAACTACCAAAACGAACACTGTTTTATAAGTCATTTCGATCATTTACGAACATAGGAACAGTTATTAAAGTCATCACTTAGGGAGCTTAAAATTTAGGGAGCCGCAGTTTTAATTCAATTTATTTATTCATTATTTCAGTATTTACGAACCCTGTCCACTTTCAGTTGGCCCAGCTATGAAATTTTCAGTTTCTTTAGAAATTATTAAATAATAAGTAAAAGTAAATGCTGCTTTGTGCATTTTTTAACAATATAATCATATTAGAAGCAAAGGGGTCAAAATTTATTCTGTTATATTTAATTTGTGATTATAAAAATAATATTCGTAAAACAAACGTATTTTTTGAGTTCATGTATTCTTGTACTGTATATAAAATAACTGGGTTTTTGCGGTAGCTATGCGTAGTAGGCGTTGTAAAACAAAGTTTGTTTATTGACTGTGATGTATTAAAATGTTAAGTCTAAATAATTTTAAAACATGAGCAGAGGTAAAGCTATTGAGGAAAAAAATCAGTTAATCATTGTGAACTTAGCAAAAACAGGAAAAACCAATTCCGAGATCGGAAAATTATTAGATTTGTCAAGATACAGTACTATAAATATTGTAAAATTGTACAAAACAAGTGGTTCAGTTGCCCCAAAGCCCCCGTACGTGAAGAAAACTGCACTGACGGACAATGACAAACGGGCATTGAAAAGAATTATTAAGGAAACAGACGTGCTAACTACAGTCAATTGAGTGTACTGTGGAGCGATGTTGTTGGAAAACTTGTTTCAAGGTCTACATGTCATAAGGAAGCTAAAAAATTAGGATTTGGAACCTATAAGGTAATATTTTTTTAATCGGACTCTTAAATGTATATTTACAGAAATTTATAAAACTTTCTTAGGCCAAGGAAAAACCATTGTTGACGTCTAAGCAAAAGAAAAACAGGTTGAAATGGGCAAGAGAACATAAAATATGGAATTGTGAAAAGTGGAACAGCGTGCAATGGAGCGATGAGTCTAGGTTTGAAGTCTGTAGAGGGGACAACCGGAGCAGAGTTGTTCGTCAGAAACATGAAGCATATCATCCCGATTGCTTGAAAAGGAAGGTGAAATTTCCAGCATCTGTCATGGTGTGGGGTTCAATGTCTGCAAGAGGTGTAGGAAAACTTCACTTTATCGATGGCATTGTTAACACAGCCAAATATTTAAGTATTTTAGAGGAGTCTCTGTTGCCAAATATGGAACATACATTAATCTCTGGGGAGGATTTTATTTTTCAACAAGATGGAGCCGCTTGCCATACGTCAAAAAAATCTTTGAAATAGTTCAGTGATCATTCTATTCCACTTTTAGAGTGGGTTTCAAGTAGCCCAGACTTATCCCCCATCGAGACACTTTGGCACGAAATGAAAAAACGATTGCGTATAACACCGGCTAGAACAATTCCAGAATTAAGAGTAAAGCTTCAAGAAATATGGAATAATTTTACTCCTCGACAATGCCAAGAACTTGTAGATACTATGCCTAGAAGAATTAATGCCGTTATAAAAATGAAAGGTGACGTTACCCAGTGGTAACTTCTGAAATAGGTTTCCAAGTTAATGGCTTTCCAATGGAAATATTATTTTTTTCTTATTAATTTACTTTAATAGTTGTAAATATTAATCGTAAATCTCTAAAATGTTTAATTGAAAATAAAATATTACCTAGATTTCATAAGCTATTCGCACTCTGTTAATTGAACACCAATAAGTAAAAATTTCGTAGCTGGGCCAACTGATAGTGGACAGGGCTCGTACAAATGATACACATATACAAATGGAACTTAAAAAAAATAGTTATTATTTTTTTTTTTAAGTACAATAAATAAAAGTAACAGAAGTTCTCGTAACGTTAAAAGAGGTACTCCTAACGGAACAAAATGAATAGCCCATTCAAAAAATTTGCACCATTTTTCGCCATGCGTAACTTATTATTCGAAAGATCTTTTTAACCGTGAAAGAACATTTTTATCGTGCTTATCTTGCAGTTTGATCGACATTTTCAACCGTGGATAGCTTACTGTTCGAAAGACCCAATTTTACCGTGCATAAACCTTTTTGCATCTTGAGTAACTTACCGTTCATAGACCATTTTTATTGTGCAAAAACCTTTTCTCACTAGGGTTAACATACCGTTCGAAAGACCTATTTTACCGTGCGGAGGATCTATCTTAATGTGCCTTTAATATTTCCCCTAAATAAAACGATATTTTTTATAAATATCTATTTTATATATGTAAATACAACAAAGTATTGCAAAAATAAAATAACCATTATTAATTTTAATATTTAATGCGATTTTTGGACTTGGCATTTTTCTGCCAATTTTGTCAAATTTGCAGTGTAATTCGTGCATTTCAGAAGCAATTCCGCTTTTAGACTTGCATCCGTTCTATGTTTCAGTATGTTTCTATGTTTGTTTTTCATGTAGTTCATCGTAGAGAAAAATTGTTCGCAATTGTATATGGACCCATATAAGGCTAAATCCCAAAAACATCTTCTGGCATTAGAATAGTTAGATGGAAAGGAATTCCAGCATTAAATATAATGTCCTGTGGTGTTTCCTCCATAGTTGTCTCATTTTTTTCTTGTGCTAGTGTCGCGAACATTACACTGTTAGCGGCATTTTTTATACACATCTACATTTTTTTAAATTTACTTAACACACGAAATTTGTTTTGGTAACTGTAGGTTCTGTGTCGGTCAGATTTTTATTGAAAATTTAAGAGCCGCTCTTTTTTCAGCAAAGAGCCGCATGTTGCCGACCCCTCACCTACGGTAACCTATAGCCAACTATACGGTTGTCTCACTTTAGGTAAGGCTGATGTGTTTCAGTATGCCCAATATACACAACGTTTGCGGAGGTTGCTATGTTATATAACAAGTATAAAAGTGAAGCAACCGTATAGTCTACGGATCGTGGGTATAACCGACAAAATCCCTATCCTGTCATCAAATGTGAAGTTGAGGTAGACGTTAAACCATGGAGGTTCTTTGTGCAAGATTAATTGTGCCTCACACGCTTTCGTATAGACACACTATTGATGGATTCACGGACACCTCCTTAAGGATCAAGGGGTCATGTGAAGAGCTTCCTATTTTTGAGACGTGTAACCGTGTATTTGTGTCTGAAAATTCCAAGTGTACATCGATCTAAACCTACATCGATGTTTCATCAAATTTCGTTTTTGGAAAATATTGCAGTTTTTCGTTTTTGACAAAATTAATTATTTTTAAGGTTTTGCAGGTATGACCACCAAAAAACTCTTATAACTTCACTCAGCCAACCAACATAGCGTAGTGGTAACACATGTGCTCTGCGTTGCTAAGGTCTCAGGTTTGAATCCCATTCAGGCATGGAATTTTTCAAAAATAAGAATTGTCCTGTTGACTAATTGTAACAGAAGCAAAGGCCATTAAAATTAAAAAAAGTCACTCATGTATCTGTCCGTCTGTCTGTCTGTCTGTCTATCTATCTGTCTATACGGTAGAAATTGTAGCCAAACGGCTTAACATAGAAAGTTGAAATTTGGCATGCTTATATAACTCTTTGACCCACATATAGAAAAAATACTGAGTTTAAAAAACACATCCCTAAATAAATATAAACAATTAAGTAATATAAACAAAATAAATATTTTTTAAAATTTTTGTTTGGCATAACAGATGAAACCTATCTAACATAGTTGTATGTTTTAACATACAACTATGTTTTGTAAGTTTTTTATTTTTTAAGACATACAACTATGGTTTTCTGCTTTTTTCTCCGACACCGGTAATGCTATCTTATGGAAATTATTGGAACAAGTAGCTTACGTGACATACAACTCCATAGTATTGAAAAGTGCATTTGACAAAAAATGTTACATACAACCTTATTATTTTCAGCCGACGATATGTCTTACTAATTTAATAAAGACTTAGAAAGTGCCGAAAAAATAGCTGGGATTTTTTAATTTAAATTTTATTGAGACGAAATTTTCGCAAATTATTTAATTTAATTTAAAAAAAAAATAATGGAAGCTTTTAGCACTTAAATAACGAATAAAAATGATTATCAAAAAACTGCTAATTTAACGTGATTTGACGTAATTTGACGTGATTGTAAAAAAAGAGGTCTTAGACATCCAGCATTCTGTTGACTATTTATAATATATAAATAATAAATAAATAACTGGTTTCCAAAGCCTAAATAGGCGTATAAGGGGCAGAGAAGGTAAGTTCTCCGTTTCTAGACCACCGGTCATAGATGTGATATCCACGTGGTCAGTGTGACATATTGGCCGGTACTATTATCCCTATATGAACAGGTACTCATTTATAAGTATTGAATACTTGAGGCTGAGTCGACCCCAGAGCTGTCTGCACAATGTCGAAAGATACAAATCCGAAGGAGATGGGAGGTATCGAACCAGCGTCCCTGTGTTTCGTAGGCAACCGTTTTGCTTCGAAGTCACGGCAACTCTATTATTATTGACAATTTACACTTATTAAATACCTACAAAACCCTAAGGTGTTGAAAATTCACACTTCACATACATTTTTTCTATAAATTTATTATTTTCAGCTTATAAACTGAAAACTATTAAAATGTTTACATACAGGTGTTTTTCCATTCCGGTGTTACCGAAGTTGATTAAATAATCGATAGAGGTCTCAGAGGGTGGTAAACTTCCTCTCCACTGCCCACATCTACATGTTACCAATAAAACCTTCGACATGAACTTTCAAAGAATTTGTTTTAAAAGTTTTCAGTAACGGAAAACTGACATTCACTTCGCAATGAGTTATTGCTAATTTTGGTTAAGAGTTATTTTACACATTTACCTCAAGATTTTAACAAATTCATGGAATTTGCGCTTGGTTTAGATATATATCACTTGCTTTATTAGATTCCTGAAGAGATAGTTTGGTATTATAAGATTTCATCACTGGTTTTGCCAAATTAATAAAGAGAAAAAAACAATAAATTCATTTATAAATATCCGAGATTTTTTATTACAGTAGGACCTCGCTTATAACTTGAAAATATCTGATTTCTCCAGTCCGGTCATTACTTGAACATTTTGGATTCCCGCCCCCTGTTCACCAAATTTTGGTTCCCCCTTTGGTTAGCCACTGAAAAATTTGGATTTCCCTCAGTTATCACATCAACATTTTGGATTCCCTAGGATATAACTAGAAAATTATGGATTACTCCCCTCCGGTCATAACTTTGGATTACGGCCTCCTGGCATTATTTAACAATTTTGGTTTTAAACCTCGGTTATCACTTACAAAATTTTGGATTCCCCCCGGACATCTCTTGAATATTTTAAATACCTTCCCTTCGATTATACCTTGAAATTTTGGATACATCTCCTCTGATTCTAACCTGAAAATAAGCTGTGTAGCTGCAGAAGGAAAATATTTCGTGGTAATTTAATCGAAAAATAATTTCCTTTTAATATTGTTTTTAATTTTAATTTTTGGTCTTAGCTACTGATGGCCATCAACCAATATACGAGGTATGTAAATTAAGTAACCGGACCGATTTTTTTATTTGAATAGAATTACAATTCAATATTGTCTCACTCAAAATAACTTCCTTGGGAAGCCACAGAGCGCTGGAGACGGTTCTTCCAATCCTCATAGCAGTGCTGGAACACGGATATTGGAATAGCTTTCAGCTGGTCGGTTACGGACGTTTGAATGTTTTCGAGTGTCCCAAAATTACGTTCCTTCAGGTGATCTTTCAATCTTGGGAAGAGGAAAAAGTCACAAGGACTCAAGTCAGGCGAATAAGAAGGCTGTGGAGCCACAGGAATGTTTTTACTGGCTAAAAACTCGTTTATTAAAATTGATGTGTGACAAGGCGCATTGTCGTGATGCAACACCCAGTTGTTCGTGATTTTCTCATCATCAATTCATTGGTCTAAATCTGATGAACGGTGGTGTGAGTCAAATTCAACTCTTCCCCGATCATTCTAACTGTCAACCGACAATCTAAATGCACAAGATCCTGGATTCTGACGAGATTTTTATTGGTTCTTGAAGATGAAGGTCTTCCGCTGCGTGATTCATCTTCAATAAACTCTCTTCCTTCTGAAAATGTCTTAAACCACCAAAAAACCTGGATCCTTGACAAAATACTGTCTCCGTAGACCTGCTGGAGTTTTGCAAAAGTTTCCATTGCACTGTGCCCAAGTCTGAAGCAAAACCTGATGGCACACCGTTACTCGAAGTGAATGTTACTCATATTTGTGAACTAAGACAATTCATGCCAACAAGTTTAATAAAGATTTTTTCTATGGATTAGTACAATCAGTACTTTCTTATTGGATTATTGGTTGGGGTGGTGCTAGTAGTACATATATTGATAAAATTAGTATAATACAAAAACTAATAATTAAAAGAATGCTCAAAATACCACAACTCTCTTCCAGTACACAAGTGAGAAAATTTATTTGCACTTTTTCCTATTCAAAATAATTTATTTTTTATTTATTTGTTTATTCTATTTCTTTATCAAACAATTTAAATTTAAAAACTATATAAATTGAATAATACTACTATTCCATAAAAAATCCTTTTTTGTCACTACGACTCATTTAGTTAACTTTAACCCTCGTTTTTTATATATACAAGTAATAAATAATAAAGCCACACACAGACCTCTTTGAGTTCTTCGTGGCAGTTGCCCAATTTATCAACTATATGTATGTGCTTATTCCCAATTATTTAAATAATATAATTATGGGGGTTGTATTATTATTTTTCTAAACCTCATACAAATCAATACTTATTATTGTTCATTGATAACATCAATGTGTATCTACTATTATATTGTACAAGTGTGGTATGTATGTTCTATTCAACTTCTGGTGTATCTTCATTTTTTCGGTAACGCGGAGAGAGGAATATGAACCGCCGTTTTATCCGGGTGATATTTTTTTAGTGCTAAGGCTTAATTTTATTTCGACAGGGGGTACTGACTAATTTTTATTGATAAAAATCATGCATTTTTTCCTCGAATCCGTGTCGAATCAAAGTCACCATTGATCGGAACGGACAGGTTTTATCAGACGATAATTCAAAAATATTCTTAATACAAGACGGCCGGTCCAGAATATTTACGACGAGAATCAAAGTGTTAAATGGTAATAATGGTTCAGGATAGCTTTTTGGACGTGCGAGATAATATTTTGAGGTATCAGAAACATTTTTAAAAGATTCTGGGCCATTAGTTGAGCATTTTGAGGCAAAAATATGCTTACAAGGTTGCAAAAGGACACAGCTGTCATTTTTTGCATTTTAAAATGTGACGAGATTTCTCATATTGAACGTGTTTCTTGACAGAAGAATACTAATTACGGATTCAAAGTAAATTAACAATAAAGTTGAAGACATTTGCAAGACGAATTTTCATAAAATAGTGTTAAAAATAGATTTATATATATTAAAAATTTCAGGGTTAATCAAAGTGTTAAGTGGTGATAATGGTTCAATATAGCTTTTTTGACGTGCGAGATAATATTTTGAGGCATCAGAAAACATCTTTCAAAGAATCTGGACCATTATTGGATCATTTTGAGGCAAAAATATGCTTACAAGATTTCAAAAGGTGACAGCTGTCAAATTTTTTGCAATTTAAAATGTGACGAGATTTCACATTTTGAACGTATTTCTTGACAGAAGAAAACTAATTAAGTATTTAAGGAGAATTAACGATAAAACTTAAGACATTTGCAGGGGGAATTTCCATAAAATAGTGTTAAAAAAAGATGAGCGACGAGTTTTATAATAGACAAGTGCGACAAAATGCCTTATTATATTAAAACGAAGCGACGAGTAATAACAACGTAGGGGAGAAGACCGGCGTAGCCGGGCTGAGGCCCCTAGTATTACTATATGATGTGTATATTATTGTGTATATTATTATGTGTACATCAATGTGTATATTATTATATGACGTCTGCTAGTATATAATGTATGATTTGGAAAATAAATAATAATAATAATAATAATAATAATAATAATAATAATTTAAAACACACTAGAAAAAACTGTTTCACGAAAAAAATCGCTACGGACAACCAAATAACTCTAGCGAGTTCAACCTCGTACTGAAGGTGTATCACGTGTTCATCTGCCACTGCTCCAAGTCCCGCGTCCCAAATGTTGCCAGATCAAACGCTATGTTGCCAGTCCGGTTACTTAATTTACACACCTCGTATGATATTTATTTTTATTTTTGGATACATTAATATTTTTATAACAAATACAAACATCCATGACTTTAGCGCGATTCGAATTTGAGCCCCCATGGTTAGGAGTCAAATACGCTGACTGGCTAATAAAATGTTATTAGTCTATTCCGGGGATTTTTAGATCAAACCTCATGTGACTGAAAGTAATTCTTGCAATTTCATTGTGAAAGCTTCTTAGTTAATAGGCCCCTTATAATCTTAAGATTTGTAGTATCATCAAGTATATGCTCTCAAGAATTTAATTTTCCTTAACCTATCTCAAGATAATTTCCCTGTTCCGGCTTTACGTCCTGTTTTGAAAGCAGGAAGTTATGATCGATAAACATTTACCTGGCTGTATGGAAGCGATGGCGTTATTTAATCAATCTATTAGGTCAATATTCCTATTAAATTAGGCATTATTTAATTTATAGAATGACATTGACGGATGGTGGCGAATCCCGTTATGACGAGATATTCCCGTCACGAGAATGAATGTCCCGCCAGAGGACTGCAGATAACTACTCCCACCACTGGGCCAATTGCCCCAGATTCAATGCACTAATTTCGTTCAATAAGTATAAGGTATGTATGAGATTGATTGTTGGATTTATACTAATTTAGGAAGGATTTATTCCGCATTAAGGACTTATCCTACATAGTAATAAGTGTAGATCACGATTGAAGATTTATCGTAATTTGCTGTTGTTATTTGTTTATTGTTCAAGGTACTGCAGTTGCAACATCACCATTAAGGACTACGTTATTCTATTTGTTTGGCAACTATTGACGAAGCTAGGATTCAATAGGACATGTGGCAAAGTTTTAATTTTCATATCAAGAACAAAAATTTTTCAAAAGTTTTTAATACCGATATAGTTACCTATGAAATCTATTTATTTTTATGGCATTTCTGCCATATATGTCAAAAACTATTGTTGCCCACCCTATTTCCCAGAGGCGTTGATCTAAAAATCTGAAAAAATCTTAATAATGTACACTGATGGGAACCGTAATAGTTCAACAGAAATTTTTTATAGTTATGTTAGTTTTTCGAAAAATAAAGATTTTTTGTATCGTTGAAAAAAATATATTTTTTTAAAATTTATTGTTATCAACAGATAGATTGTAAAACGTAGATTGTAGATTAAAGAACGGAAAGTAGTTTTTTAAATTTTTTTTATTTAACATATTTTCCAAAATGTTGGTACTAAAAAAATAACTGTCCCGCACCTTTTAACGCAAAGGGGTTAAACTAAGAATCTGAAAATTTTTTAAGTAATGTACATTGATCTAAACCTTCGTACGAAACATACGAGAGAAAATTTTGGACAATATTGCAGTTTTTGACAAGTTTATGACAAAATTAATTAATCTTGATTAGATGAGTTACGTCCATAAGTTAGTAATTATAGTTGTAGGTAATGGGATTCGGACCAGTCAGAAAATAAAAACAAATTTATTAACTTCGCTAACGTTTCGATTTTTATTTTAAATCTTCATCAGAGCTACAAAGATATATAGAAAAATACAATTATTAAATCGGTAAGTTTACATGTATAAAATTATGATAGTGTTCAAATTTAACAAGTCAAGTAGTTAAAATAAGCATTACAAAATTGTCGGAATTTAAAATATAACATAAAATAATTATTAAATAATAAAAACATATCAAATATGAGTTAAAGAATAAAAAACAATGTTAAATTTACATTACCTTAGTTAATAGTCACGAAATAAAATAACAATTGTAAAATTAATTTATATCTTTGTAGCTCTGATGAAGATTTAAAATAAAAATCGAAACGTTAGCGAAGTTAATAAATTTTTTTTTATTTTCTGACTGGTCCGAATCCCCTTACCTTCAACTATAAAATTAATTAATTTTTTAATTCATGGCTAAATTATGGCCAATAGTGTTATGGATTTATTGTATTTATGGCTAAGGTAGTCTGTGCCTATTTTTGAAATTGTAATAAAAAAATTTTAACAACTGAGGATCGAGTTAACACATTGTTGAGTATACGTTTCTTAAATTGAAAAAAAAAATAGCCTTTTATCAATATATTTTTTAATAATTTAATGAAGACTTGAATAAAAACAATTATTAAAAATTGTTGATTTTGATGTAAAAAGAAAAAATCCTAAACATGCAGTATAACAAACGCACGACAGAAATTTCAGAAATCAGATTGCGTTTTTGGAAAATATTGCAACTCTTGTGTTTTTGACTAAATTATGGCTAATAATGTTGTGTTTTTTTTTGTATTTATGACTAAGGTAGAGTGTGTCTTTGGTTTGAAATAAAAAATATAATAAAAAAAAATTAACAGTTGAGAATCGAGTTCAGGTGTGTAGAGTGTTATTATACGTCGCGAGGTATTATGGTAGGCGACGTTTAATGGAAATGTATTCAATATATTGTTTGAATTAATTACTTTTTTTGTTTTTAAGGTATCAAAGAGGAATAAATAATTTATAATAGTAAAATATTTTTAAATAAAATAACATATTGTAAGTAGTGATAAATACGTTTCTGAAATTAAAAAAATGAAGCCATTTATCAATATATTTCTTATTAATTTAATGAAAACTTGAATACGAAACAAATGCAGAAAAAACGCTGGGATTTTTTTATTTAAATTTTATTGTGACGAATTTTCGCAAAATATTTGTACTCTCTTAGTACTCAAGTAACGAATAAAAATGATTCAAAATGATCAAAAAAACTCTTAATTTTGATGTGATTATAAAACCAACATTGGCCGCATTAAATACCTATAAAACCCTGAAATGTGTGAGAATCCAAAATTCACATAAGTTTTTTTAACAATAATTCTTTCAACTACTTTGCCGAGATTCGATAACAAACTAATTAGCCAGTAAATTTTGGGAATTGATGAATCTTTTCCGGTTTTGAAAAGGCTATGATTTTCGCCAATTTCCATGTATATAGAAAATATGAGTTGAGTAATTTAGCGTTTATTATACAAGGTGTCTCAAAAGAAATTTTATATTTAGTGGATCCATTAAAAAAAAAGTAAGCCGTATATAGAAAAAATGTTTATTAATTATTAAAATACACTTTTTGGGGATTTATTTCTTAAAAATAATATCGTCTAAATGTAGACCCTCGCGTTCTCAGCACTCATTTAATGGAACAGTAAAATTACTTATGACGTCTCGGCAGGTGGACTCAGGGATGGCTGCCATTTTGTGACGGATATTTTCTTTCAAATGCGCCAGTGAAGTCGGTTTATTGGCGTAAACTTTAGATTTAAGATAACCCCATAGGAAAAAGTCCATAGGGGTTAAATCTGGACTGCGTGGAGGCCAATTTATGTCACCTCTCCGGGAAAATCGCTCAATCACCTGATTTACGAAATTAAGCCTCTGACTGGCATCTTGGGGCTTTAATTCTTGCACCAATTGAATTTTGTAGGGGTGCAGCTTTAGGTCTTTGTGCATAATGCGATGTAATGATGATCTATGTACATTTAAAGCACTTGCGCGCTTCCGAATTGAAAGGTTCGGGTCGTCACGAACAGACTGATTAACATTCTCCACGTTTTCTACCGTTCTTGATGACCTAGGTCGCCCGGATTTTAATTTATCCAGCGTTGTACCAGTCTCTTCAAACTTTTTAACCCAATGTTGAATGAGAGGAATGCTTGGCGAATCATTTAAGTGGCGAAAACCTCGAATACTGCAGAATTTTCTACGCGCTACAGTCGCCGAATCACCGTTTTTGTAAAACTCTCGCACGAATAACGCGCGGTCTGCTCCCGAGAAACGCTCCATAGCGACTGCATTCCCAAGAGCCAGGCTACCGATTGACATAACCCCCGCGCCCCTCGGATACGTTGTGTTCACGCAGTAAGCTAAATAAATATAAAATTTCTTTTGAGACACCTTGTATTTATAATGTAAACTATTGCTTTTTTGGTTCAATCAGTATTTGTAATTTCGTGGTTCCTGGGTGTCATTTTAAGTTTATTATAAATTTATTTTATTTTTTTAAATTTTTATTGTGACTAGGAAAACTAACAGGGAAAAAATCCCTAAAAAAATTTTTCACGTTATACATAAAATATAAATACAAATTAATTGGTTAAACTAATAGTAACCGAAGTTAATTAGTTAAACTAATAGAAAAGAAAGAACTAAAACAAAAAATACATTAATACATTAATAGTTGCATGAAATGACAAAAAGTAATAATAATAATTTAAACAATTGTTGTATTTGGCAATAAACTCATAATTTTGTTTTTAAACTGGCGTAGTGTTAGGAAGAAAATATCACAATTATTAAAAATTCTGTTAAAATTTACAAGGCTTCTATTGACAGGCGAGAAATTTCCCAAGTTTGACTGTCTGTTTTCTATATAAAAAGTGTATTTTTGCCTGGTAATCGCTTGTGGAACATTGAAATTAAAATATTGTAATATTTCAGTACTTTCGGTCATATGGTTGACCATTTTATAGAGACTGCACATATCAAGGAACATGCGTCTGTTAGTAAGACTTGACAGATGGTAACGTTTAAGTCAGTCCTCATAAGTAGAGCAAATATTATTGTTATTAAATTTGAAATCTAAGAATTTTACAAAACGTTTTTGAATGGCTTCCACTCTATCTATGTAGATTTGGTAGTGTGGGTTCCATATGAGACTTGCGTATTCTAATTTGCTGCAGACAAGTGATTTGTACAGATGAATGGCGCTTTCAGGTGTTGTAAAATCTTTAGTTGACCCAATAAAAAGAAAATTAATGTCAACATTTCCTTAAAATTTGTCAGCTCTATTGTTCCAAAGCGTATTTGTTTATTTCTTTTTGTATAATTTCTATTTAAAACGTATTGATTATCTTTTTAGGGTTTTGTAGGTATGACCAAAAAACCCTTATACCGTCATTTTGTCGTCTGTCTGTCTGTCTGTCTGTCTGTCTGTCTGTCTGTCTGTCTGTCTGTCTGTCTGTCTGTCTGTCTGTCTGTCTGTCTGTCTGTCTGTCTGTCTGTCTGTCTGTCTGTCTGTCTGTCTGTCTGTCTGTCTGTCTGTCTGTCTGTCTGTCTGTCTGTCTGTCTGTCTGTCTGTCTGTCTGTCTGTCTGTCTGTCTGTCTGTCTGTCTGTCTGTCTGTCTGTCTGTCTGTCTGTCTGTCTGTCTGTCTGTCTGTCTGTCTGTCTGTCTGTCTGTCTGTCTGTCTGTCTGTCTGTCTGTCTGTCTGTCTGTCTGTCTGTCTGTCTGTCTGTCTGTCTGTCTGTCTGTCTGTCTGTCTGTCTGTCTGTCTGTCTGTCTGTCTGTCTGTCTGTCTGTCTGTCTGTCTGTCTGTCTGTCTGTCTGTCTGTCTGTCTGTCTGTCTGTCTGTCTGTCTGTCTCTCTGTCTGTCTGTCTGTCTGTCTGTCTGTCTGTCTGTCTGTCTGTCTGTCTGTCTGTCTGTCTGTCTGTCTGTCTGTCTGTCTGTCTGTCTGTCTGTCTGTCTGTCTGTCTGTCTGTCTGTCTGTCTGTCTGTCTGTCTGTCTGTCTGTCTGTCTGTCTGTCTGTCTGTCTGTCTGTCTGTCTGTCTGTCTGTCTGTCTGTCTGTCTGTCTGTCTGTCTGTCTGTCTGTCTGTCTGTCTGTCTGTCTGTCTGTCTGTCTGTCTGTCTGTCTGTCTGTCTGTCTGTCTGTCTGTCTGTCTGTCTGTCTGTCTGTCTGTCTGTCTGTCTGTCTGTCTGTCTGTCTGTCTGTCTGTCTGTCTGTCTGTCTGTCTGTCTGTCTGTCTGTCTGTCTGTCTGTCTGTCTGTCTGTCTGTCTGTCTGTCTGTCTGTCTGTCTGTCTGTCTGTTTGTCTGTCTGTCTGTTCGGTAAAAATTGTAGCCAAACGGCTAAACCTAGAGAGTTGAAATTTGGCATGCTTATACAACTCTTTGACCCGCACATAGGAAAAATACTAAAACATCTAAAAAACATACCCCCCTAAAAATATAAACAAATATGTGCTCATCGAAAACAAAAATATTTTTTTTAAATTCTGAGTAGGGTATCAAATGAAAGCCATTAGTACGTGGATTAACGATCAAATTTTTATTTTTGCAAAATAAATTATTTTGATGCGATTTTTGCCAAAATTGTGCAAAAAAAATTTTGTCCCACACCCTGTAGCCCAGATGGTTTAAACTAAAAATCTAAAAAAATTCTAAGTAATGTATATTGGTGTGAACCGAAATAGTACAACAGGAATTTTTGATCAGATTATGTTTTCGGAAAATAACGCATTTTTTGTGGTTTTTTGTTCACAAAGTACAAAAGTTATACCAATGTAAGACACTCACATGCAAAGCGTGCATAGCGTAATAGGTTAGAGCACTGCTTAAATGAGCTGGAAAACGAAGGGTTTCGAGTTCGAGTACCGAGTGAATTTTATTTTTTCTGTTTTTTTTTGCATTTTTATTATGTTGAAATTATTTTGTCAAAATTCTAGTTATATTTTGACAAATGTTGTATTTAATTTTTAAGAGCGTAAATTTAATAACCAGTCTTATTATATGATTAACAGACGATAAATTATTTTAAAAATATCGTTCATTTTGCCGTGATTACTACAAAGTAAAATTTGTCCTACACACTCAGCATACCGCCTTCACTTATTATATACCTGCGAAACCCTGAAATGTGTGAATATTCACGCTTCACATCAATTTTTTTGTTATTGTTTTATAACTCGAGAACATTTTGTTATTTATGAAATCTTTTCATGTGTATATTTTTTCTTTTAAATGAAGCCGTTCTACAAGTTTCACGGGCTGGTTTAATTTGCCAGTCCGCTACTGCTCAAAACATATAATTCTTAATTAAAATAAACCCACGGCAATCCTTTTAATATCATACTCGACCCATATATGGGTCGAAACTTGTAGTTTAAGAAGTTTCGCTTTAAGGCGGCGCACAACCCTATAGTTCTTACTAGTTTCTTATACAAAACTAATAATTAGAAATAAAATAAATAACAATCTATATATCAAAATTTGCAGCGAATTTTTATCTATCTAATAGGATATTTTTAATTCTAGAGAAAACTGTTATATAACTATAAATAAGCAAATTGCATTATATACGCCATCTTGTAAACCAATAGACGTAATTTGCGTACGATATGGCAAATTGTAGCTAAAGCTTCGTTCTACAAATATGTTTTTAACTATTTTGCTCTATTGTGAAAATTACTTATAGTTATTGTACTTGGTAATCTATTTTTGCCTCCATCTTGAATCTGCCGTGGTTTTCAAAATAGGTGTTACGGGTAAAAATGATTTAATTTTCGTGAAGAATACGTGTACCAAGTGGCATTCTATTATCATGAAGTATACTATTTTTCGACGAAGGCTCTAAACTATAAGTAATCAAGTCGAAAAAAATATTGACGTATTATTTGAACATTTCTACACAAAACTTTATAAATATAAATGTTATTTGAAACCCACAACTAGATTTAAAAAAATACAGAACAATATCGCTGGTGTCTATTTTTAAGTTATTGAGCGATAATATTTTTACAATAAATGTTTCTACAATTAAAAATATCATATTAGATAGATAAAAATTTGGTGCAAAATTTGATGTATAGATTGATACTAATTTTATTACAGATTGTTAGTTTTGTATAAGAAACTAGTAGCCTCTGGGGGTTATACGCAGCCTTAAGTGAAAACAGGGACGAGTCAAGTATTAAATAAATATCCATGACATAAAAATATATATATTTTTTATTTTATCAATAAAAAATTACACAAGTTAGTCAAACAAAATTTAAAGTGTATGTACTTTTTGCGTGGTGGCTGGTAGTGCGTGGTGTGTGTGTATCTTAACATATATCTAGCGCACGGACCGGGGCCGTATGATTAATGCATGCAGAAAAGCCGCGATATTTTACGGAACTTGTCAAAAGAGATACATATGCGTCGGACGAAATAGGTCCGGTGTGCCGGTGGTTCTAACACGGAATTTCTGCCCTGGGACAGCTGGCCATTACGCACAAACACAAAATGTTTCCTGGACATTTTGTCAAACAACTCTTTTCGACGACTATTTAAATTATTGAGTGATGTTATTTAATTATTTTAACTTTTTCTTTGCAGGCAAAGTAGTTTTTAGGGTTAAACGAGGGTTACTTTTTATATTTTTACAAACGACAACTAGATGACAATATTGAAATGTGTCATTACTATAATTGTAAAATTTTACATTTATTATTGTGAAATCAGTGGCAGAAAAAATGGATATTACTCGTGAAGGTTTTCGTTGGATAATTTTTTACGATTCTAGTAATGACCTAACTCACCAACAATGCATAGATTTGCTTCGTTCAACTTTTGGTAATGAAGCACCATAAGAAAAGACTTGGTTTGTAGAATTTCGTCGTGGTCGTGCATCCGTCAGTGATGAATCTCGTGAAGGTCTACCAAAATCGGTTGTGATTCAAAAAAACATCGATGTTGTTGTGCAAAATGATTGAAGAAGATCAGCATGTGACTTACCGTGAGATCCTTTGGCATATCGCAGACTGCAATACATTCGATTTTGCATGAACATTTAGCTGTGAAAAAGATCTGTTCCCGATGAATTCTGCATAATTTGACCGAAGCTCATAAAAAGGCTCGTGTTGATTGGTGTAAGAGAATGCTATAAAAATTCAACCTAGGCACTGCAAAATCCGTATACAACATCGTTACAGGTGACGAAACTTGGATTTATACATATGAACCGGAAACTAAGCAACAATTCACTGTTTGGGTTTTCTAAGATGAACCGAAACACAAAAGTTGTTCGTTCACGAAGCACTTCCAAGAAAATATTCGCTTGTTTCTTCGGTTGTACATGTCGCAACCATTCCTTTAGAAGATCGGAAAACAGTTGATGCTGAATGGTATACAACAATTTGTTTGCGAGAATTCATGGACTAACAACCAAAAACTTCGCATCATTCTTTATCATGACAATGCAAGTTCCCACACAGCACGTCAAACAATTGATTATTTGAAGACGCAAAACACCGAATTAATGTCTCATTACCCGTATTCATCTGATTTATCCCCAATATCAAACAAAAAATGTGTAGATATCGATTTTCATCACCTTAAGAAGCTGTTGAAGCCTTCGAAAACCATGAATTTGAGATACCAACTTCAGAGTGGAAAAACTGTCGAGAATTGGTTTGAACGCATGCAAAATTGTACCATGAGTTCAAATAGAAATTACATAAGGGTTGGCTGTGGAAAATAAAAATAATGTCAACAGCAAGCTTTAGAATTAATTAACTGTCATCACTGTTGCTGTTGTTATAAGTATGCGTTAAAAAGGCTGTGCCTTAACGTAAGTCAATTGTTATATAAAGCTTGCAATAGACATTATTTTATTTTTCCATAAACAACCCCAGCAATTTCTTTTTGAATGGTATAAATCTTAAAGGTGAATATTTTGAAAAGCTATAAAACATTTTGTTCCAAAAACAAAATCTTAAGGGTAGCCCTCGTATGCAATACTCTCTACGTGCTGGTTAAAAGGGCGATTAAAAGAAAATAATAGTTCCTTCTCAACATCCAAACGAGTGGCATCGCTTAATTTTGATGATCTTCTAGATTGAACCATACCATTTTTCTAACAGTCGTGGGCCAAGAAAATCCTAAAATATTACAGAGCTATTTTCTAAATCTCATGTCCCATCATCTTAAAACTGGCCCAATAAATAAACTTATAGATAAATGCACACACCAGATATTGACAGTTTGAAAGACCGGTAAATTAACAGTGTAAGGGAGGTATAGTCCAGTAAACTTGTCATGATTATGGGGCAAAAGTTGCATCAAGTGGGGGTAGTTAGTTTCGTCTTTTTTTCTTGTATGGGATATGACTGAGATGCAAAATCCAAGTTTTTGACCTCGGCAGCCCTCCGGAACACTTTTGAATTTCTCAAAAACTACTAAATTTTCGAACTTTTTTCGGTTTCTTACCATTATGACCATAAAGTAACACGTTTTTGACCAACATTATTCAATGCATTTTTAAACTAGATTAAATTTGCTACAATTTAAGACCAAAATGGATTCAGTAGCTTCAATAGTTTCTGAGATACAGCTTTTCAAAATTTGAAAAAATCTCCAAACTTGAAAATTTTATGCTAATTTTCATGTTTCATCATATACAATTGCCTTTATATCTTCAACAACCTGTCTAACATGAGTCAGTGAAGTAAACATTAATAAATAGAAGAAATGGTATCTATAGCATGTGGGTAAGAATTAATTATTATAAATAATGGTAACTTTCAACTACAATACGAGTGTAACAGTTTTTCGACGAAAAAATCGATGTTTTTAAAAAGTTTTTTGCGAATAACTCGAAAAATATGCATTTTATCAAATAAATTGTAGAAAAAAAAATTGTAGCTTTTAAAAATACAAACAAATTTTTTTTTTTATTATTTTTCTACGATCAATACGAACTGAGATACGGCATGTTAATGGTTAACTTTTTTTCGCCAATTCATAATTTGAAAGATTCAAAGTCAAATAACAGGAAAAATTTGCATTTTTCGAAGAAAACTCATTGAATCTTTTTTAAAGTATTTGATTAGGCTTTTCAAACAAAAAAAAGTCTCTAGTATAAAAATTAAGCGACTTATGATCAAAATAAGGTCGGTACCTACTTTTTTTTACGAAAAAATCAGTGAAAACAACCCCATATTTACCCCCCCCCCTAATTAAAATTGATCCTCACCCTTCTGTGGTTCTCTTCATATATGTATTTTCAGTACACCCAAGAAGTTTGACCAATTTAAAATGCCTAATTTTAGAAAAATTGGAGTTTAAAGAAAAAACGATTTTTTGCGATTTCGTATTTTTCACCCTTTTCTTCAAAATATCTCCGAAATTACTGGAGATACGAAAAAAATGATAGAGCACTTAATTGTAGCTTTTTTAATGACTTAAATTTCCGTGTGCATATATTTTCTGTACAGTGAATATTTGGCGAGATATAGCCGTTTAAAACCTCTATTTACAAGCGAACACCACCTTATTCGAGCCCTTCAAACTCACCCCATTTAAAAACTAAGGGATCTTAAGGAATTTAATTTACACAGTCTTATAGCTCTTGAAAAGCCCTACAAAATCGTTTTTGAAAAAACTTTCTATCACTAAAAATGAAGGAGCTATGTTTAAAAAACCAATAATTTTTTTTTTCGAAACATCTACATAACCAGTATTTTCGGCAGCAATATAAGGTTTTGCAATGTTATTTTATAATTTTTGACAATAAGGAGTAGTTTTCACTTCTAAAAATAAACAGTGCCATGAGCATGATATAGCATACAATTTTCAAGTTTGGAGATTTTTTCAAACTTTGAAAAGCTGTATCTCGAAAACTATTAAAACTACCGAGCCCATTTTGGTCTCAAATTGTAGAAAATTTAATCTAGTTTAAAAATGTATAGAATGGTGTTTGTCGAAAACGTGCTCCTTTATGGTCAAAATGGGCAGAAACCGAAAAGAGTGCGAAAATTTAGCAGTTTTTGCGAAATTCAAAAGTGTTCCGGAAGGCTGCCGAGGTCGAAAACTTGGATTTTGCATCTCAGGCACAACCCATACAAGAAAAAAAAAACGAAACTAACTACCCCCACTCGATGCAACTTATGATGTACTAGGTTACTGGACTAGTAATTTTGGAGGTAATTATTTCATAAACAAAATTTAATAAATAAATTCATTATAATCATTCAATTAGAGTAAAATATTTAAAATGTAAATGATAAAATATAATCTATTTCTTTGAAAGGGAACATATTTAAGATAAAGGTAGACTTGTTTATTATTTTAACTTGAAACTTTTGAAAATGTAACATGAAAAGTGAATCGTAAATTGTTTTGTCAAAAATATACGTCAACCATAAGCACATAAATAATAATTAATTTTTGTCTGAAATATAAATATTATGGTTCGGTTATTTTCTAATGGGATACTTATCTAAGTTATCACCAATAAATTGTGAATTTTAAGATAGTACAAGGCGGACAGTCAAGGGTGTGTGAAATGATATTTAACAGTGGGGCGATGTAGGCTTTTCAGGGTAGTCGTGTTTTGGGTAGTGGATTTTAACCCGTCGTATAGTTAAGTTTTGTAGTAGATTGTAAACCGTCATAACGTTAAGTCATGTTTTAGAGTTGAGTCTAAAGAGTGAAGAAGTTAAGTCGTGTTTTTAAGTAGAGTGAGATTTTGTTAACCATGGGTTCGAGTCATTTGGAGTGTTCGGGTGAGTCGAAATACAGTAAACAAGTAATTCTGTATTTGCTTTAATGTAGTGTTCGTTTGTTTGGTGTAGTGTGCCTAGTGTGTGTGAATGTATCATTTGGATTTAGCTGTATCGACGTAATTGTAAGTCTAGTGTAATCATGTAAATATTTAAACCTTATCATAATTAAATTAGATTAGCTAAAATGTGGAGTTTAATTGAACAACCCTTAATCTTTCCAAGAATCATAGCAACCAGCTAGCGGACTAATAGGGGGGAAGCAATTCTTGGAACCCATAATGTGAGGGAGACCTAAAGTTGAGGGATGTACAGAGTAAGTACAAATGAAATAAATAAATCAGCCAACTGTGACATTTCATATTTATATATCATCCTCCCCACAACAGTCCAACAGAGATAATGGACATATTGAGACGACTGACAAAAATCTATTCACCGACAAATCCACGGATTCAAACCCAAGACATTCGATATAGATACCGCGCTAGCATCCATACCACTCTGGTTTAAGTAGCATTCTTACTATTAACTATCATTTAATTCTAAAGATAACCAATTTATTTTTAATTACAAAACCTCACTTAACTTTCAAGTGTTTTATATTTAAAAAGTGGTGCAATTAGCAATGTTTTTGAAGTAGAAAATAATGTATGCACGTTGTTGTTTTGTACTTGAATATTCAGTCGTTGCGAGGTGGATAGTGGCGAGCTCTACCACCTAGCAAACCAGCTACCAGCGTCGACAACATTTGTATCTAACCGTGTCCCGTCTAATGCTAAGGATATGCATCTGTAATTGAGGGGCTCAAATGCAAACTGCATTCTATGAATGTAATTGAACAGATTTCTTGCTGAAACAATAATAGATAATGAATACAGAAACGCTAATGGTCATGATCTTTGTTTCTTTCGGAAATTACTTGTTAATTGGTGTTAAACTTTTAACCGCTTAAGGAGTATGCTCAGGCGGCTATTATGTGCGAAAATTACCACACCCGAGATAACTCGGGCAAGCTTTACCTGCAGAAAAGATCACTCCCGAATGTACTCGGGTGAAAATAAATACGATTCATGGTATGTGGAAACGAGACAAGGCATAATTATTAATTATGATGAATAAAAATGAATATTTTTTTATGAATTTCTTTTATTTCTCCACCAACACTATGCACCATAATATCAACTTTCAATGCCATTTTGGGCCCGAAATGTTCAGTAAATAAAATTCATTCATAAAAAAAACGTATTTTTTTTCCATTTTTAATTTTTTTAATGATTACTGAAGGGGTTAATAACCAATAATGTACAAGCTTTGATAAAAAAAAAAAAAAAAATCGTGGGCTAGTGACATAAAACTTTATTAACACATTGAGGGACAAAACGATGCAAGCCGTCATTTTTAGGGTTTTGTAGGTATGACCAAAAAACCCTCATACCGTATTTTGTCATCAGTTTGTTTGTATGTCTGTGTTCGGTAAAAATTGTAGCCAAACGGCTAAACCTAGAGAGTTGAGTTTGGCAGGCTTATACAACTCTTTGACCCGTACATAGGAAAAATACTAAAACATCTAAAAAACATTACTCCTAAAAACATAAACAAATATGTGCTCATCGAAAAAAAAAAATAATAATAATTCTGTGTAGGGTGTCAAATGAAAGCGCTTAGTACGTGGATTAACGATCAAAATTTTATTTTTGAAAAATAAATTATTTTAATGCGATTTTCGCCAAAATTGAGAAAAAAAATATTTTGTCCCAAACCCTGTAGCCCAGATGGTTTAAACTATAAATGTGACAAAGTAATGTACATTGGTGTGAACCGGAATAGTACAACAGGAATTTTTGATCAGATTATGTTTTCGAAAATAATGAATTTTTTGTGTTTTTTTGTTGATGACGTACAAAAGTTATAGTTATGTAACACTACTATACTAGAAGGCGTCTCCTGGTCTTATGGTTAGCTTGCTCGCTTGCTACGCAGCAAACTAGGGTTCGCTTCCGGGCAGAGTAGACATTTTTTTTCCTTTTTTATTTTATCAAAATTCTAGTTATATTTTGGCAAATGATGCATTTAATTTTTAAGACCGTAAATTTAATAACCAGTTGGAACTGTTGGAATTATATTTTCATTCTATGTGTCATGTATATGAAACCAGAGGGACGAAGCATATGACTTAAAAAAATCAATGGAAGCCATAGGCGCAATTTTCAAAATCTAAATGAACCTTGATAAATAAAAAAAAAAAAAAATACTGCACATATTTAGGAACCTAAATAATGATATGATGAGGAAGTAATGGGATTCGGACTGGTCAGAAATTAACATTAAAACAATATTTTACCTTCGCTAACGTTTCGATTTATTATTAAATCTTCATCAGAGCTAGGTTAAAAAGTCACAAAATAAAATAAAATAGTCAGATAAATAAAATGCAATGTCCACATAATGTGAGAGGTCATTGAACTTGGTCCGAATCTCAATACTTCCTCTTCATATTATATTTTACGGACGTAACCATCGAATTCAAGACTAAATAATTAGGTATTCGAATTAAAATTAACAAAATAATATTTTTCCATACAATTTGTTTTTAAAGTTCTTAGATTAACAAACGATAAATTATTTTAAAAATATCGTTCATTTTGCCTTGATTTCTGCAAAGCCAAATTTGTCCTACACACTCAGCATGCCACCTTCACTTATTATATACCTGGAAAACCCTGCAATGTGTGAAAATTCACACTTCACATCAATTTTTTAAATTAAATCAAATCGACGCACAGTGGGGCAAGATCGCAAAAAACCTGGCAGAAAGTCGAAAAATGAAAATGGGCGTAACGTAAAATTTTTTGGGGGTAATGTATACTAGAGACTCTGGACCAACTTATCCGCCCATTTTGGTCAGCTCAAAACTGCCCTTTAGCCCCTTACAGCCCTTAATTAACGCAACTCTTTAGCGTACACCACACGTCTCTTGCGCGAGTTATTTTCAGTCCTGTGTTTCTGGTGTGTTTAAGCCGTAGTTTTTGAAAAATTCAAAAAATTTTTCATGGATCCTTCAACTTCAGATTTGTAGCTAACTTTTAGTAATAATAAAATAATATTTAAGTGCATGCAATATATATAAATAGGCTTCTGAAAAATGGCCAGAAATATTTTGCATTTATATGTAGTTTTGTGAAACAATGGGCTTTATGTTTATGTTCCAAACCCGTCCCAGCTTCGATTTTTGTTTTTTTATAATGGCTGATGATTACAGATTATAAATCTGTTTTTTTTTTGTGCCCGTTTTTGCCCGTGCCGTAGATATTTATAAAAGTCCGTCCACCGGACGTATTAGTTTATCTTATTATTATTTTAGCCGTATTAGTATTTGACGAATATTTCTTAAAAAAAGTAATATTTCGCAAAAATGTACTCAACATAAATTGTTAAACAAGTTAAAGCTGACAACTTTTATTTGCGATATTTTTTATAGGACAATACATTTTTATGGATTTTATATTTTTGCAATATTTCTTCAAAGCATATACATTGAAATATACGTTTTCATACTTGCGATAAGTTTTAAAAATGTGTTATGACCTTTTCTGTGTGTTATGTTTTATTATCATTTTATCAATAATAATTTCTTTGATTATTTAATATAATAAATTATAATTGTTATGCCGGGCTTAGTAGTAGAATTATGGTTTAGCGTTTAACAAACTCAACTTCTTTAATTTTATCATTCTGCACATGACAGACTAACGACAAATATTTCAATTAACGGTACGGCATTCTTCGCTATTTAATTCATTTATGACATTCACATTAGTATCTCCTAATCATATATTTTGTTACAATGCACACAAAAAAATAACAAATACAATTAAAAATGCGCATGATAATAGAAATATAGGTTAGGTTTTTAATTCGTTAATTTTGTTTATTCTTAAAATTTTCTATGAGCTTATTGCCTAAAAAAAAATCTACAAAACCTTCCAAAAGAAGCACTAGATTTATTAAAACCTCCAGACGTACATGTCATTAGTCATCGGGATAACAGTGATGATGAATGATACCAGTGACAATGCCGATGAAAATGATGATATATTTTCAAATTCCGAAGATGAATATGAATTTTGAAGCAGTTATTTTATTTATTTTAATTTTTATACTAATTTGTAAGACATTATATAATAATTATATTAGTAAATAGACATTTATAAATCTATCAATGCATTTTTCTTAAGTCTACCAAATGCCCTTAAAACAAATATCTAACTTAGAAATCCAGTCCTATAATACCTGCATTGATGCCAGTTTTGAAGCTCTCTTGCCCCATTGTGCGACATTTCATATCAGTTTATGGCAAGATGGCTGAAGCCGGCAGTTTTCTGTTCAAATAATTCATATTATGGTCATTTTGTCGAGCTATGAGTAATGGTTGGTTTATATAGGGAACAAGAATATGGAATGGAAAATAAGAATAGTACACAAGAATTAAAAATATGAAACCGTTTATATCGGATATAACATTTCGTCGCTGCGCCTGCGTACTTGCGTTGGCCTGTGTTTAACGGTTGTCACTTGACAGGTTGTTGTGTTTAATATAACCTTTAAAAAAATATTTTGTTCAGTAAAATGGATTTAGAAGATTTTGTAAATTTATTTGCTTGTTTTTCCCACATTATATTGTTGTTTTCAACCCTCTGATCACAGCTGGAAAACATCTATTAGAACACATTTTATTACGGCCAACATCTTGACCGTTGTACGCATGCTTCTCGTTTCTTATTCTTGGAATAAGAATAAATTGTTAAATATTACCAACTTTTCTTGTGTTTAAGTTAAATTTCATTCCTACATAAACCGAAATACGGCGCAGCCATATTTTAACATCTTGTTTACTATTCTTATTTCCTATTCCTTATTCTTGTTCCGTATATAAACCAAGCATAACACATACGCTCATAAAGCCATAACACAACATTTTTGTTTGCTATTTTGTTAACGTGTTCATTAAGTCTTTGAGGTAGTAGTATCAGAGCCGGTGACAGACTGGATGTAGCCCTAAGGATAGCAATTAAATATTTTCCCTGGGGTATTCCAAAATCAAGTAATAAGAAAATATGAAAGGAGAAATCTTCATTAAAAAATTCGGTGATGTGCAAAAATAAAAGAACGAAACATTATTTCAAAATCAAATGATGGGCAAAAAAAAAAAACAAAGGAAACATCATTCCAAAATCAAGTGAAAACCAGTGGGAAGGAAGACCTCCGCGAGACTTAAAAAAAATAATAATAAAAAAAAATCATATTTAACTAAAGATTTAGGTAAATCTACAAAAATACATCAAATTATGTCCTATACAATTTTTTGTCCAAGGCTTGGTTTACTAGTTACGATTTTTTTTAAATTTTAATGTTTAAAAACTTCCGTTTCCGGTTTCGGATTTTAATAAAAAACAATAGGGTTCTTCCCAATTATTAGGAGAATTTTTTAGTACCAGAACGAACTCTTTTCTCCAGAACGAAGTTAAACCGTTTTTGAGTTATCGTGTAGACACACAGACACACAGACACACAGACACACAGACACACAGACACACAGACACACAGACACACAGACACACAGACACACAGACACACAGACACACAGACACACAGACACACAGACACACAGACACACAGACACACAGACACACAGACACACAGACACACAGACACACAGACACACAGACACACAGACACACACACATACGGACGGCACTTCGAAAATAGGTTTTTTGGATTCCCTGGACCATGAAACGTGGTCATCAGTTAAAATCTCGACATCGAAAATTTTCGCGATTACAATACTTGCCCCTTATATATTTAGGTCGGGCAAGTCAAAAGGAAACAATATTCCAAAATCAAGTGAACAGAAAAAAATTGAAGTGAAGTGTGAATTTTCACACATTTCAGGGTTTTGTAGGTATTAAATAAGTGTAAGAAGCCAACATAATACTTCAGTTTTTTTGATAATCACTTTTATTCATCATTTGAGAACTAAGAGCTTCCATTTAATTTTTTTAAACAAAATTTAAATAATTTGCCAGCTTTTTTTCTGCATTTGCTTCGTATTCAAGTCTTCACAAGATTAATAAGAAATATTTTACAGTGTAGAGTGTAGTGTGGTGTGGTGTGAATAACTCGCAAATATTAATGAATAGTTCGCAATTATTAAATATATATATATATATATATATATATATTAAATACACGCACTATCTTAGCTATAAATACAAAAAAATCCGTAACATTATAAGCCATAATTTATCCATGAATTAAAAAAATTAATAATTTTGTCAAAAACACAAAAACTGCCATATTTTTCAAAAACTCAATCTGACCAAAAATTCCTCACGTGCGTTTTCGGTTCAGATCAATATAAACCAGGGCTTCGAACCGGAACTGAACCGAAAACCGAAAACCGAAAAAAACCGTTATTTTTGTCGGAACGAAAACCGGAACTGAACCGAAAAAAAATATCGCTTTATTTCGGTTCAGATAACGTTTATGTGAGTGAATATAAAATACATTTTATTTAAGATTATTTTTTAAACTGATGAGCAGAAAAAAATCGTAATTCGTAATTTTTTAACTGATAATTTAAAAAATGCGCTTCTATTATTTCCGGGGAGGGGAGTTGAACGCCCAGAACTCCCTCCTGGCAGTGACCTTGGTAATATTATCACAGAATAAGGAATAAAATGTTCTTCTAAATTATAGTAGAAAATAAATTTATAATATATATAAAAGCATTTAAAAATTTATCACTCGGAACTGAACCGAAAACCGAAAAAAAAACGTTATTTTTGCCGGAACGAAAACCGGAACCGAACCGATATATATTTTTTTAATTGAACCGGAACGAAAACCGAAACGAAAAAAATAACGGTTCGAAGCCCTGATATAAACTACCTATAATTATTTCCGATTTTTAGTTTAACCCCTTTGAGTAAAATATTCCGCCAAGAACTTTTTTAGCAAATTTTTAAAAGAAACGAATTTCAAAAAACTATATATAGTACCTTAATCTACGGCTTTCTTTTGATACCACATAATAAAAAAATATTAAATATGTTTTTTTTATCAACGACACAAAAAAATCGATATTATTCAAAAAACTTTCTGATAAAAAATTCCTGTTGAACTAATCCAGTTTCCATCAATGTGCATTACGGAGATTTTTTCAGATTTTTAGATCAGCCCCTCTGGGGGATAGGGTGGGGGACTAAAGTTTTTTGGCACCCTTTTGACGAAAATCTCAAAAAATATATACAGTATTGGCCATAAAGATAGCAACTTTTGATAATCCTCTTTCATTTTTATTTTATTCAATATTTTTAAAATTAAAAAATGTAATTCTTACCTTTAAAAATCCTCTACATATATTATAGTAAAAAATTAAATTTTAATAGTGAATTCTATTTATTTTTTTATAGTATTTATTATTTTTACCTGGACATAAAGATAGCAACTACTCTTAAAGAAATCTTTTTTTTTATTAATTAAGAAAATGAATTATTATTAACAGATCATTTTTAATATTTTGTATAGTAACCACCAGTATTTATAACTTCCCGAAATTTTTTCGGCATTGATTATAATAATTTCGTGATCATTTCATTATAAATATTAGACCAGGCACCCTGCAAAGCTTTAAACAAATCTGCAATATTTGAATGCGTTTTGTATCTAATCTTTCTGTCGAAAATCTCCCAAAGGTTTTCTATTGGATTTAAATCGGGTGCCTGTGACGGCCAAGTCATTACGTCAATTTTTGAATCCTCGAACCATTTTTTGACCAACTTCGAAGAATTTTCAGCAAGAAAAATATGTTTTAAAGGCATGAACTCATCAGAATAAGGTTGCGTAACATTCTGAAGGATATCTTTATATTTAAATCGATCCATTATTCCTTCAATGTGGTATAGAGGACCCATACCATATCCCGAAAAACAGCCCCATACCATCACACCACCTCTGCCATGTTTAACTGTTGGCAAGGTGTATTTTTGAACTAATCTTTTATTAGCAGGTCTCCTAACGTAGCTTACACCATCACTTTTAAACAAATTGAACAAAGATTTATCACTAAAAATAACTTTTTTCCATTGCTCTACAGTCCTGTCAATATGATTATTAGCAAATTCTAATCGGGCCTTCACATTCTTTTTGGATAGAAGTGGTTTTTTAGCGGGACGGCGACTAAAAAGACCCTCACTAACTAATCTTCTGCGAATAGTTCTTGTTGAGATGTTTCCTTGATCCATTTGTGGCAAAAGGCCCAAAATTTTCTTCGATGACAGAAAGAGGTTATTGGAAGATAAATAAATAATTTTTTTATCAGTTCGTTTTGTAGTTTTTCGTGGCCGTCCTGGAATTTTTGAAACTTCAAACGTATCTTCTTCTTGAAATCGTTTTATAATTCGCGACACAGTAGATTTATGGACATTTAAATTTTGTGAAATCACATTTTGCAGCAGCCCATCTTTAAAACCAGAAATTATTAAGTTTCTAATTTCACTTGAAACAGTTTTACTACGACCCATGATTGACAAATATAAACTGAAATATTACTTGTGCACAACATATTATTTATGGATAAAACCTGCATATAACAAGAAAATTCGAGTAGTTGCAATATTTTTGTCATAGCAAAAATGAAGAAATAATTTATTATTAAACTGTAAGTCAGATTATTTGACAATTGATTGATGTAATATACAAAATATGATTATATTATAGAACTAAGAGTATTTATTTTCCAATATTATTACTAAAATTTGAGAAATTGAAAAATGTTAAAAGTTACAATCTTTATGGCCAATACTGTATATATATAATTTCAAAATATATTCAAAAATAAAAATTTGCATGGTGATCACCGAATTAAGAGGTTTCATTTGATATGCCATTCAAAATTTTAAATAAATATTTATTTTTTTATTAAACATATATTAAATTTATCTCGAGATGTTTTTTTTTAACTCTCCGTATTTTTCCTATATGTGGGTCAAAGAGTTGTATAACCCTACCAAATTTCAACATTCTATGTTCAGCTGTTTGGCAACAATTTCTATCGTATAGACAGGCAGACAGACACATGAGTGACGTTATAAATAAATTATTTTCAAAAATTGGCCTAGATGTTACCCCCCTTTGAAAAAATTTCTAGGGTGGCCCTGTTTTCATTAAAATATTCGTTGCTATTAAGCTATTTTTCTGAATATTTTGTAGTCGTTGCTTAGTATTTTATACTGTAGAACAACCTTCTGATTCGGAAGAAAATAAAATTTTAAATTTGATATTTGCAAATTTTTATTAAAATCTAGTCATAACTATCAATTCAATGAAATTCTGAAATAATGAAGTCTAAATACACCAAGACACACAGACAATCACATATGTACTTTATTGATTATTATTTTTTTTTATGCCCCCTGTCAAAAATGTTTGTCCACCAATGATATGTTACATATCGGTAATTATGTGCATGCATGTACAAGTATTTAAACTAGAAGTGGCTTATTTTTGTTAACATAGTTGAAATTGGTTATTCAGTTGAAAATGAATCAATTTGCCACTTGATTGTGTTGTATTTGTTATTTTATTATACGATTACAAAATACCGCTACAAATATGTTAAATAGATCAATTCAATGTGTCAGCTAATTTGAACATTTTTGGTTAAAACTCTCTTTTTGCTACTAACCAAACATTTTGATAAAAAATTAGAAAAAAATTTCATTTATTTTAATCATAGCAATTTTAATCGGTTCAGTGGGCCATGCTCATACCCGGTTTGATAAAAAATACGCAGGGTACGCGTGTTGCGCAATACCTAGTGTTAAATGCGGAGCCAGACGGAGATATTGACCTTGATCGTAAGGCAAGATTCACGATCTGGATGAAAAACGTGAAATAAAGTGAATGGACTTCATTGGGCGCAATCTCCCGCGATTGAAGAATGCTGGAGATGGGATGTGGTTGAAATGCTAAAGGGCCATTTGAGATGCTGTAGTCTTCGTAATACACCAGGTCTGGAATGGAGATTTTGGACACACAGCCTCGATAGATTTCACAAGTCCACACCATATATTCGTGAAATGTACTAACACACGAATGTTAATGCATGCGTAAAATGCTTTCATGACAACAAAGCAGGGTAAACGAATTGAGGTAAAACAAAGCTAATTCTACCTCTGTTTAAAGAAGCACGATATTTAGAGTTCAGATGATGCGGTGAACGAAATGAGTGACTAAAGACACGAAACGAATGTATATGCAACATACATTCGTGAACTACAACACTACAGTTAACCTGAACGGCAGTCTTGTACAGGCAGAACTGAGTATAAAAATTAAGACGACACAGTTGGTTCAAATGTTATTCCGTAACTAAACTAAAAATAATGTTGGACTGAGAACCCCCCACTTAAATAAAATATTATATTAATTCGCGCGACTGGCGCGAACACCTAGTAAGTGGATAGAGGGAACACCAACCGTCATATGAAAGTTGACTAACGGTGGAATTTCGTAAACTTATAATTTCTGCAAGCCACGTCTATTAGATCTTTAAAAACTTATAGAACACTTGCTGAAGTTCCCTGTACTTCGTTCGGTTTTTGTAATATACATTTTTTCTGTAAAGTTAATGATAAGTAGGATATTCCAGTTTCAAGTAGAACAGAAATTAATCGTTTATTTATTCTAAATCATTCTTTTGTATAGATTTTTAATGTTAAAATAATAATACGTGAGATACTTCGTTTATAGATAGGTCCCCCATAGCTCCCCAAATATATAACTTATTAAAAACTGAATTGAACATAGAGGAATAGTTTCTTTTATCTTTTCTGTTAAGTAAATAATAAATTAGATATTTAAGTCTTATAAGTAACATTCCCCTTATTAACAACTGCATTGAAGAGAAGAGAAAATATGTATCCTCCTACACATTTTTGATGTAGAGTAAATAATAGGCAAGATAATTCAAATTTAAATTTTATGTTAACTCCCCAAATATTCATCCAATTGAAAAAAATGATAAAAAAGAAAAAATTGTTTTTTTTACTATGAACTATTTTTGTCATATATGATTTTTCTGTCAATAATAAAGGTGATATATGTTGATTTTATTTTTAGGGTGTCCTCCCGCAACTCCCTAAATATTTATTTAAGTTAAAAAATGTATTTAAAAAAAAAAGATTTGTTTTCTTATTATAAACTATTTTTATTGTATATATTTTTCTGTTAAAAAAAAAATAGACATAGCCTTTAATTTTATTAATATAGATGATAGATAAAAATTAATTATTAGTTTACAAAGATAGTTTTTTAGCTAAGACTTAACAAATTTTATTAAAAATTACAAAAAACTTGAAAATTTTTCAAAATTTTTGGTTGTTTCAAAATGTGGTAATAAGTCAATTCGGACTTCAAGGTTTCAAAAATTTCAACCGCAGGTCTTCATCGCATTTTGTTTTTGAGAAACGTATATACGAAGATGACAATTTCTATAAATCACGCCATATTAAAATTTGTTTCTAGACTAAATAAACTACGAAGAATTAAAAAATTTAAACATCAGGAAAATTTGTTGCTAATAAACAAAATTTATTTTTTGATAATAAAAAAACAATATTTCAAATTTCAAATCACGTTGTTTTAAACAAAATATCTCAAAGGTGGTGGCTACAAATTATAAAACAAGGAAGATAGCGGACTCCCACGTTACGGCTTTGGACAGTGATAGTTGCGACATTCGTGGTTGTAATGTGAACTAGGATTAGATAGTATGCAACCCGCAGTGCACACAAATATATTTTTATATTTTAAATTGCTATGAATCTCGCGATCATTAATTTTCTACCAAAATTGAAAAATAAAATGTAATTTTGGTAGAAAATTAAAGATTGCCTTGAACCGAAAATTATGATTAATTTATTTACAACTCTCCTAATTAATTTCCTAAAATTAATATTAATTACAATTGTTAAAAGTTAATACTTCAGTAAGCATTAAGTTTTATTATTTTATTTGCAAGCAAGCATATGAAATAAATAAACAAGTATTTATTTTTTACTTTTATATAATATTTACTTTTATTGTACATATTAAATTTAGTCTGTGCCATTTTTTTTATTACACTATTAATATTTCTTTTGCATTTACCATTTAAAATATTATTAATTACACTACACCATTTGAAAATAAAAAATGTGGTGCTAATATTTAAAATTTCTTATAAAATTCATCACTGTCACAATCACAATTTACTGGCACCTATCGTTACAACGTCAAAAACAATTGCCGCAAATTGCCGATAATGAAGTGTTCTCAAAATGTTGGTTAAAAAAACTTTTAGCTTTTAGCGCTTTTAGCGCTTTTAGCGCTGTCGGTGGATGGAATATAACTTAAAACCGTTTCAAGGCCGTGTATATGAGTTTCATACCCCTGGTGGTGGCCACCATTCTCTATGCACTGATGCAATCGATTTCTAACTTTTCCCTGTACACGTTCCAACATGTCCACAACTCTTAAGAGCTTCAACTTAGAGAGTATGGTGCGCGTTGTCAGGATTTGAAAATATTGGTCCTTATTTTTTTGAGGAGGACAATCGACCAGTTACTGTGAATTCACAGTGGTATGTGGAAATGAATCAAAACTTTTTCGAACAGGCTTTTGAAGAAATGAACCTAGGAAATATCTGGTTCCAACAGGATGGTGCCTGATCTAACGCCCTGTGATTTTTATTTATGGGGATATCTCAAGGGCGAGGTTTTTAAACATCGCCCCACAACCAAGCAATTTAGTTGAAGAATGTTGTTCGGCAGATAATAGCACGAATTCCAGTGGAGATGTTGGAACATGTAGAGCAGAAATCGGTTGCAGCAGTGCATAGAGAATGGTGGCCACCACCTTAAAGATTTTTTGTTTAAAGCAGCATAATTTGAAATTTGAAATTATGTTCTTTCATTATCAAGAAATAAATGTTGTGTATCAGAAACAACTTTTCTTTCATTCGCCTTCAAAAAAGGAAGGTTTTACTCCCCACCCTGTATAACGGTTAAATATTTTTTTATATGCCTATAAATTACAATAGACATTCTCGATAAATAGTGTTATCTCGAGTAATGAGAAATAAGAAATTTAAAATTTCTCAACAAATTCTTGAGAAAGAATTCTCGAGATGAAACACTACACATAAGTGACGGCATAAGAATTCCTTGATGATACCAACGAATCTGTAAAAACGAATAAAAAAAGGAAATCACATTCTCTGTAACCTCAATTATTTATTATTTAAATTAAAGTATAGTTAATTTAAGATGAAATTAAAACGCGTTCTCCTATAGACAAGTTAAAAGGATGAGATAACAAATTTGAATGAAAGTAATGAACAAGAGTTAGGTAGACAGTTTAAATTGAGTCCTCTTAAAATCTTTGAAAAGAAGAAGAAGCAGAAAGACAAGGAGTGGGGAGAGGATGTTGGGGAGAGATTGTACATGGTTGTCCAATTAAGATTCTGGCAGACTCAGAAATGAACGCTCGCAACTGAGAACAGATGGGACCTGTTTGAACAGGATGCTATGTTTTGTTCCCGGTTTATAAGTGCTCGGTTTATGTGCGGTCTACGCTATATTAATACAGGGTTTAGTTTTAGTCATATGTAATAAATAAAGATAGAAAGGTGGGTCACTTTTATGCATGGGAATTATTTGCTAAAATACACTGGCGAGCAAAAAAATCTACTCAACCTTCATTTCTGCATTTGGACGCTTTTTTTTATATCTAGTTCTATTATTATTATCAAAAATTTAGCTTCCCTGGAAAGCAAATGATACCTGAATATTCAATATTAGGTCAATAGTAAATTAATAAAGAAACTAGTAGAACATTGCACTCATGTATCATTACTGCGGTGGATTATTTCTCATTTTAAGAAAAGAGAACAGATTGTCCGGAGCCCGCCAAGGCTTCGATTTAGGGCCTCTCTTATTCAATCGCGCGTTAACATATATGTATAATATATGATATACGCTTTATAGCGTATGTAATAATATCAATTAAAACACAGAGATTCTAGCACAAACATATATTACTACGTCTGTTTACAATTTGTCACATATATGTCATTATTTTATAGTTGCTAACGTAACATATTACAAAGGACATCCAAGAACTAGATTTGATCCTTACACAGCCGTCCTGATCTTGCCGCGACCTCGCGGCATCTACAAATTTAATTGGAAAATAAAAAAACTTGTTATTCTTTTGATGTCAAATTTGTATAGCTCTTTAGCTTATTCTTTATTTAACCTTTGCAATGTTATCGGAAAATTTATTTGCATCTTAGTGTTTCCAGCTCTATTAGTTTTAACGTACTTTATCCAAATTCATTCTAGAACATTTCAACTTCTACGTATCACTGTGGCTCATCATAATATGGGTACGCAATGTTTTGGGGTTAATTATTTTTTTCAGTTTAATTATAATATAGCACTTGTGTTTTCCATTTTAAAAACTCTTTTTTATATAAATGTTTTGTGTTCGTAGGCATAAACGAGAAACTCTAGATAAGCCTATATCATTTAACCGATATGAACAGTATTTTGCAGATTTATTCTCTAAGTATCTACGAATATAATAACATATATAAATGTCTAGAGTTTCGTAGGCATAAATTAAGGTCTCAAATTATTTTTAGTTTTAACAATATAAATGTAATGTACTAATTAAAAATGATTCGTTTTCTCATCTTAAAAAGTTAATGAATAAATAATCTAACTATATAATTAGCAAGTGTCTATATGTAGTGTCGGTATTATGATGTCAATTTTTCTAAAGTTCTCGTGATTGGCTAACTGTGGACAACCTGTTTCTTAATTGGCTGACAGGTGACGCCTTCTCCCGTGATTAGCTAACTGGTGATATCATGTCCCATGATTCGCAGACTGGCGACGAAATTAAGATACGTTAAAAAATAAAACCAAATACACATACAAACAACTGAAATTTTTATATTATAAATCAAGCATTGTTGACGGGTAATAACCTAGTATATAAATAAAACTGGAAGAATGTAATAGGGGATAGGCATGATTTTTTTAAATTTTTTTATTATATTCCTCTTGTTGCATATAAACATAAAAAACAGTTTTTAATTTATTTTTTTTTTTTAACTTGAAGGCTTAAAAAAATCATAAATGTATGTAGCGCGCGAAAACGACGTGTGACGTCATACCCTTCTAACTGACACATGACACTACTAGTCTATCCAGCGTACATAGGGTTACATGACGAAATTTCACTGGACAAAATTACACGGGACAAAATTACACAGAAGAAATTACACAGACAGAATTACACAGGGAAGAAATTACACAAGGACGAAATTACACATACGAAAATTACACTAAGACAAAATTACACATTTAATTTACTTTAATTTACACATACGAAAATTTTCTTCTGTGTAATTTTGTCCCGTGTAATTTTGTCCAGTGTAATTCTGTCCTGACACCCGTACATAGTCTGTTGTGAACTTATTTGTTTGTATAACTTTTATAGGTTATGTAAAGTTAGAGTGATTTTAATTAAAATAAAGTTTAATTCTATAAAAACAATTTATACATGTTTACCGAATTAAATTTTATATTAAAATATATAAAATATGGAAGATCCAGGCCCCAATACTTCGAAACATAGTCGAAAATATTGTTTAGTACCAATGTGCACAAATAGTTCAATTAGAAATCCAAAAAAATAATTTATATCATTACCTGATGACGAAAAACAACAGAAAAGCTATGAGGCGAAATAAAACCGATATTTCAGAAAAAAGTAAACTTTATGTTTGTGAAGACCATTTTAATGTGAGTACATATATTTTATAAATTATTTTAATAACTAGTGCACCTGTTGCCAACTGTGTTGGCAAACAAATCATTACCTTAATGTGGAACTTGCTCGACACCTCAGACTTCTTTCTCTAGCCATACGCCTAACTTCATCCAATTCAAATTGAATCAACTCTTCGCCCATTATTAAAAACTGGACAAATAATGAGCATTGAAAAAATACACACACGGCAAAAAGGGCACACGGAAAAAAGCGTACTTACACTATATCTCAAATCACACACGTCATTTGTTCAATATACAGAGATTCTAAACAGGTGGGACTGTGCAGAACTTTTAAAACAGAATTTATTTTTAGGTGGTTTATAAAAAAAATAAATAAACAGTTATCAACCATAACCTAAGATAGTGCTTTAAAGGTGAATCACTGTCCCTAGCCCTGCACAGAACAGTTAAAATACAATTTATTTTTAGGTGGTTTATAAAAAAAAAAAAAAAAACGTTATCAACCATAACCTAAGATAGTGCTTTTAAGATGAATCACTGTCCCTAGCCCTGCACAGAACAGTTAAAATACAATTTATTTTTAGGAGGTTTATAAAAAAAAAAAAAAAACAGTTGTCAACCATAACCTAAGATAGTGCTTTTAAGGTAGGGTGACCATCCGTCCCGGTTTTCGGTCAATTGTCCCGGTGTCCCGAAAACTGTTCTCGGGACGCCCGATTGTCCTGGTTTTTGAATCTCTTTGCTTTTCACTTTGAATCTGAGTGGTGAAGACCTTTTTTTTTTTGCTCTTCACTTTAAATTTGTGGAGGTGAGAGGACCTTTTTTTTCCTGTGTCCCGGTTTCCCTTCACTGAAATCTGGTCACCCTATTTTAAGGTGAATCTAACCTAAACTAAAAGGTAAATGATATTTTAATGTGATAAATAAACAGAAACCATTGTTTTAGAGCCACTGATAATTCTTGAATTATTTAGTGTAGTCGTTATGTGCTGCCATCTGTATAGAGTTTGCAGTGGGATATTGTAAATCTTGTCCTATAAATCGTAGAAATAAAAAAATAATAAAGCATTGAAAAAATAATAATAAAGAAAAAAAGTCACATTTTTCTTACTTTCATCAAAACCAAATATTTTTTGAAATAATTATTTTTCTGCTAATAATAATTTTAATCAAAAATGTCGAATATCACGGAAGGATAACGTTTTTCTCTGTTTTGTTTCGTAAAAATTAATAATTGTGAAGTGATTTTTTAATGAAAAACACAACTGTCATTTTTACTAATTTAATGTCAACACTCAAAACAAAAATTCACAGCACACTACTGTCCAATACATAAGCAATAATTTCTTACAATTCTATCAATTATTATAAAAAGTGTTCGTAGAATATTCACTATTATTGCATCTTATAATAATTATAAAAAATGTTCGTAGAAAATTCACTATTATTGCATCAACAATATATTTTAAACAATTTACATAAATAATTAACATATGCGCGCCTCTACCGGGGAATGAAGAAACGACCGGTCGAACATACGAACATACAAACAGGCGTATTATATTATAGGATTAATGCGTGAATTATTGTTTAAAAACAAATACAAAACTCTCAAACAATACAATATAAACACGTAAACATTATGTTTTGTCTGTATCTGTGACGTCAAACCCTTACAGTCTCAGTCGTATCTACTCGGCAACCTTCGCGGCGTGGTCGACTTATTTCAAATTTACAATATTTTAATTAAAAAATTTGGCTATAATATTAATTAAAATGTGATTTTTGTTGTGTTAGGTGACATAACTAACATTAAAATATCAAAAAAATGTAGTTTTAAGGAAATATAAATTTTATGCGTATCCCCTATTGATTTTAAAATGTCAAATTTGATGCAACTTAATAAAAACCTACTCAGATGAGAAAACATCGTGAACAGTTTATACATATAAATTCTTTGAATTCATTTATAGAAAATTCCAGCAAAAACAAAAAAAAAAAAAAAATCTTTAAAGAAACTCTATATTTGTGGATGACGTCTGTTACGCACCATATTTTAGCTATTTTAAAACAATAACCCCGTGTCAGATTTTCAGCTGTGAGTAAAGATATTTTCCGCGTTGTTTATACATTTTCCGGGCGTTAAGAAAACTGTCAAGCTTTGCTTCCACTTAACTTCTATAACGCTTGTCGGATAATGTTACATTTCGCTGTCACACTTTGTTTTTCTTACACGTGAAAAAATTGGTTATTTTTTTGTATCTGCCTGGATTATGTGTTTTGATAACCAGACGTAAAATATGGAATAATTGGTTCGTTATTTTTATTTATACGTCTTTTTCTTTTTCAAGAAGTCTAAGATTATTTTTGAATAATGGTATAAGTACAATAATATTATAAAATGAAAAGTAATACAAAAGATAAATTAAAAAAAATAACCTATGATTAGAAACAAAAAAGGAAAAAAAAAAGTATGAGCACATTCATTTTTTCAAGCAAACTGGTACAATTAATTTTAAATTCAAATAAATTCATGCCGATTTGAATTACTCACACTTTTACCTAATCACCAGTTTCGATTTCCTTAAAATGTATCTACATGCTCACGCGAGGGCTACCTTTTAAGTTTTTACAAAAACTAAGAAATAAAAATTTTTTTTATTGCTTTTCAAAATATTTGCCTTAAGATTTATACAATTTTGCATGCGTTCAAACCATTTCTCGAAACATTTTTTTTCAACTCTGAAGTTAGTATCTTAAAAACATGGTTTTCGAAGGCTTCAACAGTTCTTGAGGTGATGAAAATCATGATGAAGAATAATGCGAAGTTTTTGGTTGTTTTTCCTGATTTTGTCGATGACTTCTGGCAAACAAATTGTTGTATACCATTCAGCATTGACTGTTCTCCGATCCTCTAAAGCAGCTGTTCTTAACCGTTCTTATAATACTAGACAAAACAGTAATTTAGAAATTCAAACCGTTAGATTTACAAAAACGGCACAAAATCCAAATATACTAATGAAAAAAATGTATAATAAACTACCTTCACACATCAAAGATAGTACAACCTTGCCGCTATTTAAGAAAAGGATAGTTAAATTTTTATGCAGCAACAATAAGTAAACACACTTTTAAGAATTGAACTGACTTATTTAATTTGTTAATTATTTATTTATTTACTTTGTTAATTATTTATTTATTTAATTTGTAAATTGACGAACATAAATATTGGAATTTATTATATATATATTTATACTTTTATATGATTTTTATTTACTATCTTATTTTTTAAATTTCGACTGTGTTAGATATATTAATTATTGACAATTTGTAAAATGACTTATCCAATATTACTTGTATGTAATCTACTGGATCAATAAATTATTATTATTATTATTATTATTATTATTATTATTATTATTATTATAAGATGAGGAAGTAATGGTATTCGGACTGGTCAGAAATTAAAATTAAAACAATATTTTAACTTCGCTAACGTTTCGATTTCGAGAAGTCATTGAACTTAAGTTCAATGACTTCTCACATTATGTGGACGATCTATTTTATTTATCAGACCAATTTGTTTTATTTTGTGACTTTTTAACCTAGCTCTGATGAAGATTTAATATTAAGTCGAAACGTTAGCGAAGTTAAAATATTGTTTTAATTTTAATTTCTGACCAGTCCGAATACCATTACTTCCTCATCTTATTATATTTTACGGACGTAACCATCTAATTCAAGATTATTATTATTATTAACCTTTTTATACTTCGGGACCCCCCAACTAGCCTAAAAAAATTCTGCCCCCCCCCCAAGAAAATTTTTGAAGTAATATTTTAAATGTTCTTAATAATTTATTGTTTAATAATTAAGCTTATTGTAATTTTAAAAGCTAAAACTGGTAAAAATTATTTTTTTTTCTTTTAATTACGGGACCCCCTAAAGTTTTTTTGAGACCCTCCGGTTAAGAACCGCTGCTCTAAAGGAATGGTTGCGACATGTCCAGTACAACCGAGAAAACATGTTCTCATTTTCATGGAAGTGCTTCGTGAACGAACAACTTTTGTGGGTTTCGATTAATCTTGGAAGACCCAAACAGTGGATTCTTGCTTAGTTTCCGGTTCATATGAATAAATCCAAGTTTCGTCACGCTGACTGGCGTAGCGTAGTGGCAACACATGTGCTCTGCGTCTCGGGTTCGAATCCCGTTCTGCATGGAAATTTTCTCAAATAAAAAATTGTCCTGGCTAATTGCCACAGTACCAAAGGCCATAAAAATAAAATTTAAAAAAAAGTTTCGTCACCTGTAATGATGTTGTATACGGATTTTGCAGTGCCTTGGTTGATTTTTTTCGCATTCCCTAATGCTAACAACACGAGCCTTTTTTTGAGCTTCGGTCAAATTTTGCAGAATCCATCGGGAACAGATCTTTTCACAGCTAAATGTTCATGCAAAATCGAATGTATTGCAGTCTGCGATATGCCAAAAGATGTCTCTATGTCACGGTAAGTCATTTCTTCAATCATTTTGCACACAGCATCGATGTTTTTTTAATCACAACCGATTTTGGTAGACCTTCAAGAGATTCATCACTGTCGGACGCACGACCACGCCAAAATTATGCTAACCAATTATAAACAGTCTTTTCTGATGATGCTTCATTACCAAAAGTCGAACGTTGCGAATCTATGCATTGTTGTTGAGTTAGGCCTTTACTAAAATCTTAAAAAATCATCCAACGAAAACCTTCACAAGTAATATCCATTTTTTCACAAACTTGTTTTTTTTTAACGCTCACTGTGAACAAACTACTCGGTCAATTCATAATCTGCCACTGATTGCAGAATAACAATATCAAATTTTACGAATATAATAATGACACATTTCAATATTGCCATCGAGTGGTCGTTTGTAACACTCGTATAACACTGGTTTCGCAATATCAATGTCAAAAACATCAATAGTTCAGTAACATCAATGTTTAAAAAAAAATTGATGTGAAGTGTGAATTTTCACACATTGCAGGGTTTCGCAGGTATATAATAAGTGAAGGCGGCATGCTGAGTGTGTAATCTTTTTAAAATAATTTATCGTCTGTTAATCTCAGAGCTTTAAAAACAAATTTTATGTTAAAATATTTTTTTGTTAATTTTAATTCGAATACCTAATATCATTATTTAGGTTTCTAAATAAGTGCAGTATTTTTTTATATAACAAGGTTCATTAAGATTTTGAAAATTGGGCCTATGGCTTTCATTGGTTGTCTTAAATCATACGCTCCGCCCCTATGGCTTCGTATAAATGACACAGAATGAAAATATAATTCCAATTGGTTATTAAATTTACGCTCTTGAAAATTAAATTCAAAATGTGCTAAAATATAACTAGAATTTTAACAAATTAATTTAAACATAATAAATATGAAAAAAAAAAACAAAAAATAAAATTGACTCCACAAGCCAGGAACGAACCTGTGTAGTGAATAACGATCCTGTGTGGTTGTCGAGCAACTGAGCCACTAGACCACCAAACGCTTATCAACATATGGCGGTATTCTGAAGTTTCCATCGTAACACCCGTGAACTTAACACCAATGAAAATAACACTGCTCTATTAAATCAGATTTAACATCGCTGAAAAAAACAGTATTCTGAACAACCCGATGTAAAATCCAATGTTACAATTTGTTTCCGGTGTAGAATTAACACTGGAGCTAACTTCACGTTCGTTTTGACAGCCGTGTAAGAATTATGTTTTGCTGGGTTAACGTTTTTAAAACGGTTAAATAATTATTTATAAATTAGAAATAAAAACAGAAGACATTCAAAATGTAACTACTATTGCAGAAAAATCTAATTTGAAGGCTAAACCAAATGTTACTGCAGGATTAGATACAGGTTATAATTATTAATGGAATTCCAGTGTTTGATGTCATTCATATTACTACAAGACCTGTTTCTTTTGTTTTGAATTGTAAATCAACATGGGTTTTTACAATTCAGTTAATTTTAACACAGGTAATTTCGACCCTTTTTAATGAGAGTACTTTCTCAGAAAAATGTTCTAATCTGTAACATATGTAATCACAGGGATTGAGGGGTTGTTTAACCCCGGTAATTCCTACCAAAGATCCCTTACATAAATAGGATAGTTTGCAAAAATAGATCAGTTTTTGACCCGTTGAGTTACCTGAAAACAGTATATATTGCAAAGTTCCAGAATTTAAAAAAATGAGTGAATCGCTTCAAAATGCATCGTTCGAACAGTAAGTATTTTACATGTTAAAAGAAACTTAATGTTATTTTGGTAAAAATTCCATTCTGTACTTCGGTACTGAGTGGAATTTGAGTCGTTATTTTTTAAGCTTATAAAATAAATTTTCTTTTCTATATAGACAATCACGAAAGCGAAGTGATTTTAGTTGAAAATTTGTTCAAAATAAAATTTAACACCCCTCTAATCTCAATTCCGTCGAGCTATTTGCTAGCGGTTAATCTAACAACTAAAATGTTAATTCACATCGACGAACGTTAACATAGCGACGTTTCAGAATACCGTTTTTCTAACATCGTTCAATTTCGGGCGATTCCGTCGATGTGCGACTTAACATCTAACTTCAGAATACCGCCATTAGTGTGTTATAAGAGTATAACATGTATGCATCGTCAACCAAAAAACACAAAAAATGCGTTATTTTCCGAAAACATAATCTGATCAAAAATTCCTGTTGTACTATTCCGGTTCACACCATTATACATTACTTAGAATTTTTTCACATTTTTAGTTTAAACCATCTGGGCTACAGGGTGTGGGACAAAATTTTTTTTGTACAATTTTGGCAAAAATCGCCTCAAAATAATTTATTTTGCAAAAATTAAATTTTGATCGTTAATCCACGTACTAAGGGCTTTAATTTGATACCCTACTCAGAATTTAAAAAAAATATATTTTTTTTCGATGAGCACATATTTGTTTATATTTTTAGGGGGATATGTTTTTTAGATGTTTTAGTATTTTTCCTATGTGCGGGTCAAAAAGTTGTACAAGCATGCCAATTTTCAACTCTCTAGGTTTAGCCGTTTGGCTACAATTATTACCGAACAGACAGACAGACAGACAGACAGACAGACAGACAGACAGACAGACAGACAGACAGACAGACAAACAGACAGACAGACAGACAGACAGACAGACAGACAGACAGACAGACAGACGACAAAATGACGGTATAAGGGTTTTTTGGTCATACCTACAAAACCCTAAAAATCAAACGTCGGTACTTATCTCCTAACTACAAGACCGATAGACTGACATACAACATGCAACTAAATTCAACAAGAACTAAACTTTTCAGGAAAATAAACTTTATTTAAACGTGTCCCCTTTAAGATTAGTTAAATTCGTTGACAAACACACCTCAACAAATAAAATTATAATGCGTGCTACATTAATAAAGGTCGATTATAATAGATTGATATTGACATATGGGAAATTAAAACACGTTTATAGAGATTTATATTAATAATGTTCGCGTGACTCATACAGACCCTGTCTAAAATTAAACATAAATATATCATAAATCCGAAATTATCAGCAATATTTCGACAAATATGTAACTTCGATAATAAAATATATTTACAATTAATAAAATAATATTGACATTACGAATATTATTTTGATGGGTTTCTGTGGTATAAAATAAAAATAATTTACTACCACAAACATCAAATAAAAAAAAAAAAAATAGTTGTAAATTGAGTGCTTTATATAGTAGGGCAGTGTTTCCCAAACCTGTGCCGCGGCACATTAGTGTGCCGCAACATTTTACAATTGTGCCGCGAAATTTTAAAGAAAAAAATCAGTGGCCACCACAAGAGCGACCGCCATCGCAAAGTACTTTTTTTGTTTAATTTATGCTGCTTTATCAAAAAATGTCTCAAATAAAAGTTGTTAGTTATTTCTTTTATTGCAACTTTTGTTAAATAAATTATTTCGAAATATTATTCTGTTGTGAAATATTCGCAAAAATCTTAAAACCGACACGAATAAACTCCCATTTCTAGTTAACCGATTTTTACCAAAAGTTGATCAACTCGTGCCATTGATGTCAAAAGCTTAAATATGAAGTTTCATAAAAATCCTTTTAATTTGCTCAGCACGTGTACACAGACAGACGGCCGGACAGACGGACAGAACTTCCATGGTGTAATGCTTAGAATACTGGCGTTCTAATTTACAAACTTGAGTTCAATCCGGCCTCGAGGCAATTTCATTTTTTCTGTTTTTTTTTTGCATTTTTATTTTGTTTAAATTATTTTTTCAAATTTCTAGTTATATTTGGGCAAATATTGCATTTAATTTTTAAAAGCGGAAATTTGCTAACCGAAATTGTTGAAATTGAATACTATTGGACTTATATATAATTTACTTGGACAACCAAGTAACTTATATACAATAACCATGACTACAAGTAAAAAAATAAAATATATAAAATATATGTTATGTCATGTGTTATAATGTCTGTTATCATAATAGTACCTAAATATATTACTGCTATACTGCTATTTATATTCCTATAAATACACGAAATCAGAAGGGCGGAGCTTATGACTAAAACAACCAATGGAAGCCATAAGAGCAATTTTCAAAATCTTATTGAACCTTGCTATATAAAAAAAATACTGCACATATTTAGAAACCTACATAAAGGCATTCGAATTAAAATTAACAAAAAAAAATATTTTAACATAAAATTTGTTTTGGCATCCCAAATAATCATTATTCACTTACTAAATACCTGCGAAACCCTGAAATGTGTGAAAATTCACACTTCACATCAATTTTTTTGATTATATCTTTAAAATTATATTGATGCATCTAAATAGTTCCGAAAAAACAACGAGAAGACAGGAATTTCCTTTGAATAGTTGAGTAAACGGTTGTAATAACACCGTACACTCGTTCAACACTGTAATTTTCCCCCCGTGTATATGTTACTGTGAATGACCGGATACGGTCAGCGTTGACATTGACCGGTCAATGTCAGGTTAGGTTTAGTTACTAAAAATCTAGATTAGCAGAAGCCGAAAGGCTCGAAGTAATCTGAAAGAAGATTTTAAAAAATTTTTTTTTTCGGACTTTGGTCGGTATTGTCAACACTGACCACATTCGGTCATTTACAGTAACATATACACGTATGAGATTTAATTCTGAACAATGACAGCAGTATATCACATCTAAACAATTACCCGTGCAATGGTAAATCAGCTAGTTGTTTATAATTATTTAATAAACTTTATTGTTAAAATAAAAAATTGGTTTACATCAAATCACCCACGTGACAACATAGCTATCCCTACTATTTATTTGTATTTTGACACCTAGTATTGTTTTGATGGAAGTAATGAAATTCAATCAATTTAGCTAAAATTAATGTAATTTAAGGAATGAATTTTTGAAAATATGTTAAATTTAACGAACACTCATTTAAATTAACTTATAACGAATAATTAAATAGCTGTGTTCTCTACACTAAATTGCAAGGTTTATAAGAGTATTAAAGTTACATACGATACGTATTTCAGTCGTTACAGATTTTATTCCACGTTTATTTAAATTTATTTTAATTTTAATTAAAATTGTAACAACTTTTCCAACAGCTAACTTCATATAAATGTTAAAATTTTAACTAATACAAACGAGTAACACTTGAAATACAAATTGCATATTTTGATTTACTCAAATAATTTGTGAATAATTAGTGTCAAACGATATGGTTTCGGTTTTTATAAAATTCAAATGATTTTGTGGAATTCTGGTAGTGAGTCGCATAGTTCTATGCCATATAATTGACAACTTGATTTTTAGGGTTTTGTATGTATGACCAAAACACTCTTATAATATCACTCATGTGTCTGTCTGTACGGTAAAAATTATGACCAAATAGTTAGACTTAGAAATTTGGCATATTTGTAGTCTTTGACCCATATGTAGCAAACTGTTCAAAAAAATAAATCCTTGGAAAAATATGTGTTCAACGAAAAAATAAATATTTTTAAATTATGCATAGATAATCGAACAAAATTTATATTTGGAAAATTAGCTACTTTTATAGAATTTTCGACAAAAATGTGTAAAAAAAAAAACATTTATCCTCACCCTATTTTCCACAGTAGTTGATCTAAAAAACTTAATAACGTACATTAATAGAAATCGGAATAGTTCAAATGTAAATTTGTATCAGATTATTATTTTGAAACATATATATTTTTTTGTTGTTGAAAAAAACATAATTATTTATTTATTTAAATTTATTATATGATATATTACGTTCACTTTTGTAAGAACAAACCAGATCTGGTTATTTTGGTTAATTTTATAGTTACAAAAAATTGCTTACACTGTTAAACAGACTTCAGATTTGTTGATTATGATTATTAAAATTATAATATCTTTTTTCAATAATACAGTCAAATGGTTTGACATATTAATAAACTCTCGTTTTTAAATGCCAACATGACATACAATTTCAAAAGTGCAAACTATTGAAATCAAAAGTTCCTCTTAGTTTAGGGTGACCATTTTCTTGGAGACGGCAATGCGGGACGGAGCAAAAAAAGGTCGTCACTTCCGAAATATAAGTGAAGAGCAAACAAAAAAGGTCCTCACCTCCCAAATATAAGTAAAGAGCAAAAAAAGGTCCTCACCTCCCAAATATAAGTAAAGAGCACAAAAAGGTCCTCACCTCCCAAATATAAGTACAGAGCAAAATTCGGCCCTGGGGACACCAAATCAAAATGCGGGACGAATGGTCACCCTATCTTAGTTTAATTTTATAAAAGTAAACACAGTATATCAAAAGGAAACTTTTAAGAACGAAAACCAGTTTTTATAAATTTCCTTATTTTAAAACGATTTTGTTCAAAAATGTTTTTAAAAATATTGAATTGTTGATCCATACCCCGTAACCCATAGGGATTAATTTAACTGCCTAAAAAAATCGAGTAATGCACATAAATATGAATCGAAATAGTACAATAGATTTTTTTCTGATATGATTTCCGAAAGTTCTTGATGGTCGCGTTTCTTGTAATTAAGTATTCTTCTAAGTCTCTTGATGAAAGGACGTGAATATTTTTGCAAAAGTTATCAAATTTTATGATTTTTTATATGTAACCATAATTTGTTGTCACTTGCTATACCTGCAAAACCCTAAATTGTGTGAAAATACACAATTCACATTTTTGCTAAACTAGAAAAAAATTTGAGTTGGGAGTATTTCTATTTTACATGCCAAAAAGAGCTTTATATTTTTGAACACTGGTTAGTAAAAGACAGATTTGGTAATAATAATGATGGTTTAAATATATGGCAAACATTAAAAAACTTTAAAAAAAGCATTCGGAAATGTTGATATTAGAGATACTCATTAAAAATATTTACCAAAAAAAATTTAGCAAAATTTTACATCAGTGGTGACCAAAGCCCGAGACTACTTTTTAAACAGCCCACATGAAATGGCTTCTTGCGTCTTCAAATAATTTCTGAATTCCTATCTCCCCCGTCTCCGTCCTCAAATAATTTTCTGAATTTCCAAATTCTCGCTTTTAAAAGATTTTCTTAATTTTGCACCACCTGTTGACAAGCGATTTTCTGAAATTCTACCCCTCCCCAGTCATCAAGTTATATTTTAATATCCGACCGCAGGTCCCTCTCAATCTGGCCCATAAAACATATCAAGTATTAAATATGGCTCCACTAGTGGAAAAGGTTGGATACTACTGGTCTACGCACATAAAAAAAAATACCCACTGTATATATGTATATTTTTTCATATTGTACATAGAAGCACATTCTTCAGTGTACATAACAAAGGCTTGCATTCAAAAATTAACAAAAATTCTACAAATACCTTTTCAATCGCTCCAATTTTGGTCTCAATAGACTCCAAACACCAAAGTCCACACTATGACACATTTTTTCAAGTACTTTCTTCACTTTTACCACTTAAAAGTAACTAAAAACGCCAAAAGAGAAGCAAACACAACTTGTATAAATCACGCGACACTACAAATCAAGATGGCTAACGATGATAACGCTCATTAAGGAAAATAGTAATTAAAATTAATAAATAAGGAACAGAATTGCTTAACATCATTTTTAATGAGATTAAACACATACATTAATATTTTATCAATAGTAGACAGGTTGGTTCAAGTTACATTACCCAATGCACATCTTTTTCATTATTGATGATAGGGTATAACGTTAAATTTGAAACTTGCTTTTTGAATTTTTACTTAAAAGGCACAATAATAAGTTAAATTTTTGGTGCACAGCAACGATGGCAATTTGCGACTAATACAACCCATCTAAGTAACTAGAGTATATATTAAGAAAGAAAAAAATAATAATAAACAATAAATAAATAGATAAAATCTTACACACTTACTCGATAAAAGAAAGTTTTGCAAGGAATAATACATAGAAATAAGAGCTGATAAAGAAGAGCAAAGAAAAAGCAAAAAAAGCTGTTCGAAAAATTGGACAAACGCAGGGTAACGGGCTGTAAAGGGAGCAATTGCCATGGAATGTCACAGAACATAATAAAACAAATTAAAATTAAGTGCAAGACTTCACATATAAAACAGTAAGTTCGAATCCCTCAGGAAGAGTATCAGCCTCGAATTGTATCCACTGGGTTAAAATGTGTGAAAAAGACAAATATGTGTTAGACGTCTCGTTCTCAGGTATCCATGAGTTCATCAACAGAGGCCTATTCCAAGGCGTATGCTGTCGGTTTCCTCCCTGCGGTTAATCCTGAAGGAAGAATCCCATGGTTAAACGTAATATAGGTAAGAACCATGTCACATAATTGTCATTTTGATAACATAAGTATTTTTATAGAAATAATGTATATCAAATACTTTTTAATATACAGGTAGAACTCAATATAGGCAGGTTTCTTTCCTAGGAGAACCTGCTTAAACCGAACTGGCATAAAATGAACCAAACTTATAGTACGAGTATAATAATATCTATATCTATCTCACAAAGACTGATAGTAATAAAATTTATTGTTTGTAAAAAGTTATTGTTTTTTCACACAGAAGCGGCGAAACAAAAGCGACAAAATATGAATAGTTCGAAACGAAATATTGTTAAAAACAACCGAGTGTGCCGCACATATTATATGGGAAAACGAACTAGGGTTAGACACAATAGATCATAAAAATTTGACCCTAAAATTTTGAGGAAAAATATGGTCAGAGGGGTGTGTTTAATGATATGATAAATATAGTCACAGGCGTGCGTTTAATAAAATGATAAATAGTAATATAGAAATACACAAAACCAATTTAAACGTGTTTAAAATATACACGCCACTGGTAACTGCCTGACAAAATGATTTATTACTATCAGTCTTTCTGAAATAGATTATAATAATAATATTTATTTATTGTCCACATACAATACATAATCATTAATAGACCGTCAATCAGATAAATTACAATAACATGACAAATGATAATTGATACACAGAAGTTATAAATTAAGTTAAAAAAATTCCTCAAAACTATATACATATAGGGTTTTCAGTCAATAAGTTTTTAATAGTGTATAGGCCTAGGTTCCAAGTAAATAAACAACAGACATAAAGGATAACTATAACGCTATTTTATTTGAATTAGTACTCGTTGACTCGTACTTAGCGTTTACTTCTATAGTTTGCTGAGCAGATTGTTTGATTTTATCTGCATTTTTCATAATGGTAGTAACAGTTGAAGGCGGTAAATTCATAATCCTGCAGACATCAGGACGTTTCCTCCCACTTTCCTTTCGTCTAATAACTTTCATCTTCTTCTCAAGGGAGATAGAAATTCTAGCCCTTTTAGGTCGATCTTAAGTTAACATTTCCTTCCTCCTCTTCTCAGACATGGTATTTGTTTTTAGGGTTTTGTAGGTATGACCAAAAAACCCTTATACCGTCATTTTGTCGTCTGTCTGTCTGTCTGTCTGTCTGTCTGTCTGTCTGTCTGTCTGTCTGTCTGTCTGTCTGTCTGTCTGTCTGTCTGTCTGTCTGTCTGTCTGTCTGTCTGTCTGTATGTCTGTCTGTCTGTCTGTCTGTCTGTTCGGTAAAAATTGTAGCCAAACGGCTAAACCTAGAGAGTTGAAATTTGGCATGCTTATACAACTCTTTGACCCGCACATAGGAAAAATACTAAAACATCTAAAAAACATACCCCCTAAAAATATAAACAAATATGTGCTCATCAAAAACAAAAATATTTTTTTTTAAATTCTGAGTAGGATATCAAATGAAAGCCCTTAGTACGTGGATTAACGATCAAATTTTAATTTTTGCAAAATAAATTATTTTGATGGGATTTTTGCCAAAATTGGGCAAAAAAAAATTTGTCCCACACCCTGTAGCCCAGATGGTTTAAATTAAAAATCTAAAAAAATTCTAAGTGATATATATTGGTGTGAACCGAAATAGTACAACAGGAATTTTTGATCAGATTATGTTTTCGGAAAATAACGCATTTTTTGTGGTTTTTGGTTCACAAAGTACAACAGTTATACCAATGTAAGACACTCACATGCAAAGCGTGCGATAGCTTAATGGGTTAGAGCACTGATGTCGTAAGCTGGAAAACGAAGGGTTTCGAGTTCGAGTACGGAGCAAACTTTTTATTTTTTCGGTTTTTTTTTTGTATTTTTATTATGTTAAAATTATTTTGTCAAAATTCTAGTTATATTTTGACAAATGTTGTATTTAATTTTTAAGAACGTAAATTTAATAACCAGTCTTATTATATGATTAACAGACGATAAATTATTTTAAAAATATCGTTCATTTTGCCGTGATTACTACAAAGTAAAATTTGTCCTACACACTCAGCATACCGCCTTCACTTATTATATACCTGCGAAACCCTGAAATGTGTGAATATTCACACTTCACATCAATTTTTTTGTACTGTATCCTTTTGTATATGCGTATGCAAAATTTTATAGAAACAAATATAGTAATTCAATTACGAATAACCAAACTAGATATACGCCAGACGTGAAGATACTTATACGCAGTGGTAATGGAGCGCCGTCAAGTCCAGTTGTTGCGGAATTTCCCGATCAGATTGGGAAATTCCAGGCGTACAATAGTTAATTCAACGCAGGCGTAAAAGTGAATCGGCGTACATTGAACCAGCGTATATCGAGTTCTACCTGTACATTATTTTATGGCAAGCCGTTTCAACATTTAATAATAGGATCATGTGTAATAGAAAATATTTATAAAATGTTCCTATCTCAAATGTTCCTCTTCAAAATATTACCTATCTCATAGAAATACTTCGAATTTCATTTACAATGAAATACATTTACAAACATTTTCATGACATACGTACATTTTTCAACTAGTTTCTATGAGAGTGGAATAAGTTTAGTAATAAATGTTAAAACGGCTTGCCGTGTAAGCGCGCCGAATTAGTATTTATTACATGTTACACAAAATTAAATAATAAAAATCTTTCACTCTCATAGAAATTAGTTGAAAAATGTACGTATGTCATTAAATTTTTGCTCGTAATGGGAATCGATCACACTTACAAAGCAAATGAGCCGACCAGTATAGTACGCTATTGCAACCATAAATTCTTTGATCGGTATTTGGTACTTGATATTTGAAATAAATTTATTGAATATTTGGCACAGTTCTGTAACCAAGTGACCTTCTAACTTTCCAGCCCATTTCCATCTGAAATAATTAACTAAAATACGAAACTACAATATTTCACTACATACTCCGGAATGATAGAAAGGGTTGATAGCGAATGGCGAATTGCGGATGGTGGACGTCGGAGAGGTTAGAGAGAAGCGGGGAAAAGTGGTTATGTTCAGTTTAATTAATCCTAACGCGGCGCATTGCCGGTGATATGTTCTAATCCTACGCTGCCATTGTTTTGTTCCGGAGAAATTAGCGAAAGAACAAAGCTTGTGTCTGAGTTCCACGCCAAACCCTACATAAGTATATGGATGACGTACGGATATACTACAACTAAATAGGGTTAACTGTTTTAATTTTCATTTGACCTAGATTTAATTATTTCACTTTATTAATCATGAAAATTGACAAAATTAATTTATTCTTCTTCTTGTGTTGCTATTCTAATAGATGTCAGCTAATATTAGGACTATCTTGACCTTGATACAGTTCTACGGAATAAAGAAATGGTGCTTTCATGCCAGAATTTTGGGTATAAAGAAACGAAAGATGAGTCGTGGTTCAGTTTAAAACCACTAGATGGGAGAGAACGCGTTTTTTGAAAATATCCGGAGATTTAAACTCAATGGCAACTCATTAATTCATATTATACTGCTCTAGTCTGCATCCAGTCCAGTCCAAATCTTTGTTACCTCAACCTTCTTGGGCAGTTAGTGGTGAAATCGTCTCATTTCGATCTTTTGCGAGAAAAGTTAAGGGTAAGTAACGATCCCACAGACCAGATCGGGTAAGCAATCAATCGTCTCGAGCGTTTGCGGCCCGAAGATAACTCGAATGTTTCTTTGTGTACGTATGGGTTTTGTAAGTGTGACCACCAAAATACTCTTATAACGTCACTCATTTTTCTATCTATCTGTCCGTCTGTATTTCTGCCTGGTTGTCTGTACGGTAGAAATTGTAGCCAAACGGCTTAACATAGAGAGTTGAAATTTGGCATGTTTATACAACTCTTTCACCCACATTTAGCAAAATATATATTTTTTTTTTTTAATTTTAACTGGCATATCAAATGAAACCTCTTAATGCGTAGATCAACAAGTAAATTTTTGTTTTGAAACATTTTGTTTTTTTATGGGATTTTCGCCAAAAATATGTTACAAAACTTTGGTCCAACACCCCATTTCTCAGACAGGGTAATCAAAAAATCTGAAAAAATTTGCTATAATGAACACTGAGGGGAACCGCAATAGTTCAATAGGAAGTTTTGATCAGATTAGTTTTTCGAAAAATATCGATTTTTTAAATTTACATGTTGAATTAGAAGAATCATCTTAAGACGTAGATTAAGGGACGAAAGGTACTTTTTTAAGATCAGTTTCTTTTAACAAGATTTTAACCAAAAATGTGCTAAAAAAGTTCTTGTTCCGTACCCGTTTACCCAAAGGTGTTAAACTAAAACTCTGAAAAAATTATATGTAATGTACATTGATCTGGTCCGGAAACTAACAAGAGAAATTTTTGATCAGATTTAGTTTGCGGATAATGCGGACACCGTTATTTTGGACGTTTGCCATTGCTGATAGTACTAGGCTAGAATAGTACAATATAATGAGTATCAGTATCAAAAAGATATAATACTTCATGAGTATATAAAATATATTCGGACGTTTCGGAAACTGCTCAACAATCTGTTTCCGTCTTCAGCGATTACGAGAAAAGATAAACATTTCAATTTATTTCGAGTTTTAATACCGGGTATTGTAAGAGTGGGACCAGGTTATAGGTGTGTTGCTATTGGTTTGGTGGATTTTTGGAAAATATTGCAGTTTTTGTGATTTGCTGAAAACAATTATTATTTTTTAATTCATGGCTAATAATATTCTGGATTTTTGGATTTATGACTAAGGTAGTGTGTTTTTTAAATTAAATATATATATATATATATATATATATATATATATATATATATATATAAAACAATATTCTCTTGATATTCGTCAGTTTATATTGTCAATAAAATAAAATAAAATAAAATGAAACGTTTCGTGTACATACAATTTACACATCATCAGTCTAAAAAATAAATATAATACATTACAATCATTGAAACAATTCATAATTGTTTGAACAGAGAATTATACAAACAAGGTAGCATTCCAAAATCAGAAAATAGGACAAACTTACCAATTTCTTAAAAAATAAATGCTAATTGCATATGTCATGTTAATGACATTGCAAACACAGTTATATATATATATATATATATATATATATATATATATATATATATATATATATATATATATTTAACAACTGAGAAGAGTTTAACAACGCACTACACACTACACTGTAAAATGTAGTGTTATTTTATTATACTATTATACGTTGTGATTCAACCTATTGTTTGCATTACTTGAGATTTTTATTTTTAAGGTATCAAAGAGAAATAAATCATTTATAGTAAGGAAATACTTATGAATAAAACATTGTTAATAGTGAGAAATGCGTTTCTGAAGTTGAAAAAAATTAGATATTTATCAATATATTTCTTTTTAACCTAACGAAGACTTAAATACGAAACAAATGCTGAAAAAAAAGCTGGAATTTTTGATGAATCTTGTATAAAATTTAAATGGAAGCCCTTCGTACAGGGGTGTCCAACCTTTTAGCTTTTCTGGGCCACATTATAAGAAGACGAGTTGTTTTGGGTCACACATAAAATACACTAATACTAATTAATATATTGTATAGTTTGTGAATGATTTTGTGATCCTCTCATTTTTAGGGATTTGTAGGTATGACCAAAAAACCCTTATACCGTCATTTTGTCGTCTGTCTGTCTGTCTGTCTGTCTGTCTGTCTGACTGTTCGGTAAAAATTGTAGCGAAACGGCTAAACCTAGAGAGTTCAAATTTGGCATGCTTATACAATTCTTTGACCCGCACGTAGGAAAAATACTAAAACATCTAAAAAACATATCCCTCTAAAAATATAAACAAATATCTGCTCATCGAAAAAAAAAGATTTTTTTTTTAATTCTTGGATTAAATATATTATCTTAACGATCAAAATTTTATTTTTGCAAAATAAATTATTTTGACGCGATTTTTGCCAAAATTGTGCAAAAAAAAAAATTTCCCACACCTTGTAGCCCGGATGGTTTAAACTAAAAATCTGAAAAAATTCTAAGTAATGTACATTTGTGTGAACCAGAATATTACAACAGGAATTTTTGATCAGATTATGTTTTCGGAAAATAACAAATTTTTTGTGTTTTTTGCTTGACCATGCAAAATATTTAACAACGTATGTAAGTCAGTCAATCAACATGCCTTCATGGTGTAATGGTTAGAATTCTGGTGTTCTAATTTGCGAACTAGGTTTCGATCTTTAGTCAATTTTATTTTTTCTGTTTTTTTTTCTGCATTTTTATTTTGTTTAAATTATTTTTTTTAAATTCTAGTTATATTTGGGCAAATGTTGCATTTAATTTTTAAATGCGTAAATTTAATAACCAGTGGAAATTGTTGAAATTGAATACACGAAATCGGAGGGGCGGAGTTATGATTTAAAACAACCAATGGAAGCCATAGGTGCAATTTTCAAAATCTTAATGAACCTTGCTATATAAACAAAAATACTGCACATATTTAGAAACCTAAATAATGGTATCGGCATTCGAATTAAAATGAATAAAAAAAATATTTTAACATAAAATTTGTTTTGGCATCCCAAATAATCATCATTCACTTACTAAATACCTGCAAAACCCTGAAATGTGTGAAAATTCACACTTCACATAAATTTTTATGATTCTCTCTAAAGAACGCATTAAATTATAAAATAATATCACTTATAAATTAATAGCAAGTTGAAACTGTATTTGTAGTGTTATTACCGGTGCTTGTAGTCGCAGTCTTATAAAGTTTGTAAGTTTACGATTATTCGTTTGGCCACATTCATACCCGCCATGGGCCGCAGGCGGCTCGTGAGCCGCGGATGTGGACAAGTCTGCCTTAGTACTTAAATAACGAATAAAAATGATGAATAAAAAATCTGTTGATTTTAATGTGATTATAGAACAAATGTTCCTAGACATCCAATATTATGTTGACTTCTTACACTTATCAAATACCTACAAAATCCTGAAATTTGTGAAAATTCACACTTCACATCATTGATTTTTTTTTTTGTCAGTATTTGTATTTCGCAGAAACAAAGTGCATCTAAATTTGGAATATATACTTGTAGGTTGTAATTCCATGTTCATTAAATGTTGTTTGCTATCGATAATTTGCCATTTGAAACGGAGCAGAGTGAACAGAGAGAAGTATACAATGTACAGTATACGCTGGACTGCACAGTTCTGTAAGTTGACTACGTAAAACGCCTCTGGGGGTTATCGAACACAGAACTCAAACTGTGAATGTTCAATTACTTTTTTACACGCTCGATTCTCCAAGTTGGAAATTATTCTGGACAACGTGCAACCATTTAAAGACATCCAGTACCAGCGGAATAAAATAAGATCGTTTTATAATACAGACATCAACAGTGCATTGCTCGCAGATATGATGAAGTTTTTGCTTTCATATATTTAGAATTTCGATGAGAAAATTATGTAAACTATACTTTTTCCACATCGACTTGAACTCAATTATTGGATTTATATAATAGAGTGAGGAGCCCATATTTCATGTGTTTTTGTTATATATTATCGGCCATAAGTAGAGAAATAAAATTATTGTTAGGGTTTTGTAGGTATGACCAACAAAAAACTCTTTTAAAGTCACTCATGTGTCTGTCTGTCTGTGTGTATGTCTGTACGGTAGAAATTGTTGCCAAATGGCTTAGCATTGAAAGTTTAAATTTGGCATGGTTATTCACCTATTTAACTCATATATAGGACAAATACTGAGAGTTCAAAAAAAAAAAAAAAATACGCGTCCCGAGATAAATTAAGCTATTATGTATCTAATAAAACAAAATATATATTTTTTTAAAATTTTGTTTTTTATGGGATTTTTGCCAAAAATATGCTAAAAAACTTTTGTCTCCCTATCTGTCAGTGGGGTTTATCTAAAAAAAATCTCCGAGAGAGATTTGGATCACTTGAAGCATTGCCACCATTCCAATTTGGATTCAAGAAGAAACACAGTACAATACAGCAGCTCTAGAGGACAACTGAACTTATCGAAACAGGATTTGAAAACAATCAATACACAACCGTCTTATTTTTGGATATCGCTCAAGCATTTGATAAAGTCTGATTAGAAGGATTAAAATACAAATTATTACGCTTAAATTTGCCATCATACATCACCTCAATTCTCTTTTCATTTCTGGAAGAAAGAACATTTTCAGTAAAAATGAATCACGAAACATCCTCCCTAAGACATATACAGTCAGGAGTTCCACAAGGAAGCATTTTAGGCCCAGTTCTATTTAATATATTTTTTAGCGATATACCGCTCTGTCCAGCCGCTATAGCCATGTTCACAGATGATACGGCTCTATTAACACAGCATTCTGAACTAGAAATAGCTATAGAAGATCTTCAGATAGCTACAGACACAGTATCTAAATGGCTCAATACGTGGAACATTCTGTTAAATACTGGAAAATGCGAAACAAAGATATTTAGCCTCAGAAGAGTGAGAAATCCGCAGAAAATAATAATTAATAACCAACAACTCGAATGGAATGCAAAAAATGAGACGGTTAAATATTTAGCAATCCACCTCGATACTCGTCTAACCTGGAGCCAACACATAAATAAAAAACTTCAATTAGCTTACGCGAGGTTACAGCAATTATTTCCCTTAATTAATAAAAAATCAAAATTCAAAGTTAAATGCGCCACATTGTTCTACAAATCCCTTCTTAGACCTCTTCTGATTGTATGGGGAAACAAGTCGCCAAACCACTTATAAAAATCCAAACCTTCCAAAATAAAGTTCTTAGATATGCCATCAACGCTCCCTGGTTTATTCGAAACGAACAGATTCACAACGAATTATTAGTGTCGAACATAAACAATTTTATTTAAAAAGTTACCCAAAAATTCATAAGAAACATAAACAATTGTGAAAGTCCAGCTATTTATAACATAGGAAAATAAGGCATCCGTAACAGACTCAAAACACGATTACCCCAAGACATTTAAGTATCGTATGAAAATAGTGATTAGCATAATTAGTGTAAGCAAAAATTCAAAATATATGTATATATATAAATAGACAATTATCTAAATCTAGGGTAGTTATGATAACCTGTAAATAGTAACTGTTATTTTTTTTGTAAGTAGATCACAGCTGTGAATAACAAATGTAATTTGTTTAACAGGCAATAAACAATAATAAAAAAATATCCATAATGAACATTGATGGGAATCGCAATAGTTCAATGGGAATTTTTGATCAGGTTAGTTTTTCAAAAAATATGGATATATTTGTGTCGTCAATAAAAAAAAAATTGATGTGAAGTGTGAGTTTTCACACATTTCAGGGTTTAGCAGGTATTTATTAACTGTGTGATGATTATTTGGGATGCCAAAACCAATTTTATGTCAAAATATTTTTTTATGAATTTTAATTCGAATGCCTAATACCATTATTTAAGTTTCTAAATATGTGCATTATTTTTTTTATATAGCAAGGTCCATTAACATTTTGAAAATTGCGCCTATGGCTTCCATTGGTTGCTTAAGTCATAAGCCTCGCCCTTTGATACCTTCAAATATAGAATTAAATTATAATTTCAACACTTCCCACTGGTTATTAAATTTACGCTTTTAAAAATTAAATTCAACATTTACCAAAATATAACTAGAATTTTGACAAAATAATTTAAACAAAATAAAAACTGAAAAAATAAAAATTTGACGGGATTCGAACACAGTTTTTTACAGTAGTTTCAACTCACTAAGCGAGAACGCTACCACTGTGCTATACAGGATCACTCGTTTACTATGTTAAATAGCGGATTAAATATATTACATATTTTACTTAAAAACACAAAAAATGCGTTATTTTCCGAAAACATAATCTGATCAAAAATTCCTGTTGTACTATTCCGGTTCACACCAATGTACATTACTGAGAATTTTTTCAGATTTTTAGTTTAAACCATCTGGGCTACAGGGTGTGGGACAAATTTTTTTTTGCACAATCTTGGCAAAAATCACCTCAAAATAATTTATTTTGCAAAGATAAAATTTTGATCGTTAATCCACGTACCAAGGGCTTTCATTTGATACCCTACACAGAATTGTAAAAAAATATATTTTTTTTCGATGAGCATATATTTGTTTATATTTATAGAGGGATATGTTTTTTAGATGTTTTAGTATTTTTCCTATGTGCGGGTCAAAGAGTTGTATAAGCATGCCAAATTTCAACTCTTTAGGCTTAGCCGTTTGGCTACAATTTTTACCGAACAGACAGACAGACAGACAGACAGACAGACAGACAGACAGACAGACAGACAGACAGACAGACAGACAGACAGACAGACAGACAGACAGACAGACAGACAGACAGACAGACAGACAGACAGACAGACAGACAGACAGACAGACAGACAGACAGACAGGCAAAAATCACCTCAAAATAATTTATTTTGCAAAGATAAAATTTTGATCGTTAATCCACGTACCAAGGGCTTTCATTTGATACCCTACACAGAATTGTAAAAAAATATATTTTTTTTCGATGAGCATATATTTGTTTATATTTATAGAGGGATATGTTTTTTAGATGTTTTAGTATTTTTCCTATGTGCGGGTCAAAGAGTTGTGTAAGCATGCCAAATTTCAACTCTCTAGGCTTAGCCGTTTGGCTACAATTTTTACCGAACAGACAGACAGACAGACAGACAGACAGACAGACAGACAGACAGACAGACAGACAGACAGACAGACAGACAGACAGACAGACAGACAGACAGACAGACAGACAGACAGACAGACAGACAGACAGACAGACAGGCAGACAGACAGACAGACAGACAGACAGACAGACAGACAGACAGACAGACAGACAGACAGACAGACGACAAAATGACGGTATAAGGGTTTTTTGGTCATACCTACAAAACCCTAATTAGCTAAAAATGTGCTAAAAATGTTTTTATCCCGCCCCTTTTACTCAAAAAATTACAGGTAATATATATTGATCTGAGCCGCAAACGTACGAGAGGAATTTTGCTTACGAGACATTGCGCCCCCGTATATTTCGCCCCCTTCACATTTCGCCCCCCCCCCCCCGCCGAGATATTTCGCCAACTGCACATTTCGCCCCCGTGATATATTATAAATAATTTAGCTGCACGTTCACTCTGACCAACTGGATTAGTGGCTACTTGACTGCCTGGAGAATGTCCAGGATTTGAACCGGCATCCCTGTGGCATATACTTCTACCATTTACTTTTAAGAATGATTGGTAACCTCGTATGTGAGAAAAGTAATAATTGATTTGTGTTTGTAATAAAAAGACGACTAGTCACATTTTTCCCCTACCATCTCACAAAAAAGTACGCTTTATTTTTTGCGTATCAAATATCGAATCCACTATACATATTATTTTGAAATACATCTTAGGGATGTGTGATTTATTCCTGGCGGCTTTATTTCATTTCTTATCAGGTTTTCACTGTTCTCTGTTTCACATATATTTTCTTTACAGTTGGTATGTTTGCGCCGGCCGTAATGGTGCGTATGACAAAAAGCAGACGCTAAACGAGATTTTCTTTTACTTAAGACACAAGCTAAATATGATTAGTTAGACTCTGTAGATTCACAATTTTTTATGTTAAGTGATTATTCATGTTAGATATATCTTATTTTAAATTTTATTTGCTTCTTTTATTTATTTTATAAAAATATTTCTAAATGTCGGTTTATATTTTAAAATGTAAAACTTTGTGGAAAAATAAATAATTAAAATAATAAATCGATTAATTAATATCTACAAATGTTTACGTACTGCCTATATTTACTTCTTTTATTTATTTTACAGAAATACGAAGGTCATTTTTAGGGTTTTGTAGGTAGGACCATCAAAAAACCCTTATAACGTCACTATGTGTCTGTACGGTAGAAATTGTAGCCAAACAGCTTGACATAGAAAGTTGAAATTTGGTATGCTTATACAACTCTATGACCCACATATAGGAAAATACTAAGAGTTCAAAAAATACATTCCGAGATAATCAATTAATATATATTGTTGTTTTTTTTTTAATTTGAGTGGCATACCAAATGAAACCTCTTAATGGGATCAACAAACAAATTTTTATTTTTGAAAAATCTTTTTTTTTATTGGATTTTTGCCAAAAATATGTCAAAAAACTTTTGTCGCCCACTCCATCTCTCAGAGGGGTTAATCTAAAAATCTGAAATAAATATCCATAATGGACATTGATGTGAACCAGAATAGTTTAACAGGAATTTTTGATCAGGTCAGTTTTTCGAAAAATATCAGTGTTTTTGTTTCGTCGATAAAAAAAATATTTAAAAATTTTTTTGTTGTTGTAAAAAGAACTCTTAGGAAAAAAAAGCTCTTAAGACGTGAAGGAACGAAGAGTAGTTTTTTAAAATTCGTTTTTTTAACACGATTTTAGCCAAAAATGTGCTAAAAAAGTTCTTGTCCCGCCCCCTTTTACCCAAAGGGGTTAAACGAAAAATCTGAAAATTTTTTAGGTAATGTACTTTGACCTGAGCCGGAAACGTAAGAAAGGAATTTTTGATCCGATTATGTTTTTGAAAAATATTGCAGTTTAGGTGTTTTTGACAAAATTGATATTTTTTTAATTCATGGCTAAATTGGTACCCAGATGTTATGAATTTTATATATTTATTGCTAAGATAGTTGGTGTCTTTTTGAAATTTAAAATATAATAAAAAAAAGAAAATTAACAGCTGAGGACCGAGTTTTGAACACCACACTACACTCTACACTGTATAGTGTAGTGTGTAGTGTTCAGCTATTTTATTATACTATTATACGTTGTGATTCAGCCTATTGTTTGAATTACTTTAGATTTTTGTTTTTAAGGTATCAAAGAGGAATAAATCATTTATAACAATGAAATACATATAAATCAAATAACATATTGTTAATAGAACAAATATTCGTAGGCGTCCAGTATTATGTTGGCTTCTTACACTTATTAAATACCTACAAAATTCTGAAGTATATGAAAATTCATACTTCCCATCAATTTTTTAAATAAGAATCGTTTTGGTTTAAATTAAACACAACTAACGTTTATTAATCCCCGTTCCCCGTAAAAAAAGCACAGCACAAAAACGGTGAGACATAGTGACCTGCGGTGGAAATTTTTGGATTCTCCGTAGTTTATTTAGTCTAGAAATAATTTAAAGATTTAATCTTTTACCGCGTTTTGAGATTACAATATTTTTTTTTAATGACATAATTTATATCATTTGTGGAAAACGTGAATTAAAAAAAATCACAACTCAAAAAACGGTTGCAAAAAATGACCTGAGATTAAAATTTTTTGATTCCTCGTAGTTTATTTAGTCTAGAAAAAATGTGAGACCTTATTCGTTTTGCGTATTTTAAAATTATGACAAATTTTAATACGGCGTGATTTCTAAAAAATGTCATCTGCGCATGGACGTAACTCAAAACCGAAGTGCGTTAAAGTCCTGCGGTTGAAATTTTTGAAATCTTGATGTTTTAATTGACTTGTTACCATATTTTGAACCAAAAAAAAGACAAAATAATAATTTTTCATTTTTACTTGCCCGACCTTAATATGTAAGGGGCAAGTATTGTAATCGCGAAAATGTCGATATTTTGACTGATGACCACGTTTCATGGTCCAGGAAATCCAGAAAACCTATTTTCGAAGTGCCGTCCGTATGTGTGTGTGTCTGTGTGTGTGTGTGTCTGTGTGTCTGTGTGTGTGTGGCTGTGTGTATACACGATAACTCAAAAACGATTTAACTTAAAGAGTTCGTTCTGGTATTAAAAAATTCTCCTAATAATTGGGAAGAACTCTATTGTTTTTTATTAAAATCCGAAACCGGAAACGGAAGTTATTGAACTTTAAAATTTAAAAAAATTCGTAACTAGTAAACCAAGCCTTGGACAAAAATTTGTATAGGACATAATTTGATGTATTTTTGAAGATTTACCTAAATCTTCTTTTAAATTAAAAAAAAAAAAAAAATTATGTATTTATACAAGTCTAGCGGAGGTCTCCCTTCGCCACTGGTTTTAATTTTTTTTTGAAAATTTTGGTAAATCCTGACTAAAAAATTGTTAGGGATAGAAATCTGCGGTTAGGTTAGGTTTTTATAATTATTAGACATTGTTTAGATTAAAGAAAAATTAGGCTTAAAAAGACTAATTATTAAGTTTTGTATGGGGAGTAATCCAAAACTCATGAAAATGACTAAAAATCGAAAAATTCGTAAGGGGTTGACCTTAAAAAATCGTGATTTTGAAGTAAAACATTTTTATCTTTGATTTGATTCAAAATTGGTACTAATATTTTTGATCATAGATCAACAAAATTTGGTCCATTTTGAAGTTTGGGCAAAAGTTTTGGAATTTTATAAGATGTAAGAAGTTGAATAAGAACTATTAACACCTATAACCCTGCTGTGAATAACAAATGTATTTGTTGAACCGGCAATAAACGATTATAAAAAAATCATCTGTGGCCACCATAGGACCGACCGCCATCATAAAGTACTTGTATAAAATACATTCTAGGAGCAGAGTAGAAATAACTTGGCCTAATATTTTCTAACAGAGATATTATTTATCATGACCATGGAAACGTTACATATAAGTATGAAAAAAAAATTCGTTTTATCAAAAAACGTCTCAAATAAAAGTTATTAGTTAGCAACTTTTGTTAAATACATTTTTTCGAAATATTTTTCTGTTTCTAAATATTTGCAAAAATCTTAAAATGAACACGAGTAAACTCCCATTTCTAGTCAACCGATTGTTACCAGAAGGTGATCAACTCGTGCCATTGATGTCAAAAGCTTAAATATGCAGTTTCATAAAAATCCTTTTAGGCAAATTTGCTCTACACGTGTACACAGACGGACAGACAGACGGACAGACAGACAGACGGACGGACAGACAGACCAATAGATATCATGCTAAAAATAGTCAAAACGTTATATAGGGACCTCAATTCGTGGAGATCCATCGAAATCTCGAAATGTCAAAATCGGTATGATCACAATACCTCCCTTATATGTATATATTGGCGGTCGGTAAAAAAGAGCTATACTGGCAGATAATTTGAGATTGCTTATTTTATACCACGTACCTATAAAATATTGGCTTGTCTATTAGGTCGTAAAATCTTATTGCTTAAAGAATATTGAAAATAAATCTCCAGTTAGATATAACAATCTATGAGATCGTTTTAAAAATGATTTTATGCAGGTCATTTCGCGACTGTTGAACTTTATCTAACGACATTAATTCTCGAGCTCTGTACTGTTTCCATAAATAGTAAATTTTATAATTTCCAACAAGAAGTAAGTACGTGCTCTTGCATATCAACATGTACGTAGATATTCTACCTTTGCGGTTAACGTTTACCGTTACCGGTTGGTTACGTTTACCTTTACACGGATACAAACTGCTAAAACAACAAAACTATTTTATTACTATAGCTACTTTTATTCCTAGTTATTTCCCTTTATGTCAAGTGTATTCATGAATTTTTTAACTCTGAGTATAACAAGGATCGATGAATAAAATGTTCAAGTGTAACATAACGGATGAAGAGTTGAATGTACGTGATTATAGAAGTTACGGTTATTGTAAAAAGGCAGACTTTCTCCACATAATATTCGGAAACATTTGGTGTCGATGTACTTTCTAATGTCTTTATCTTCAATAATATTCCAGTTATATAGGAGACATAGATAATACGAAGGATAATCTATAAATAAGGTTCCCTATCTTTGACACATTTTAAGATTTCGTAGGTATTTATTTTATTTATTTATAACAATTTTGGCCACACAACAGGAATAAACCCAATAATAGTGTGGCACTAGAAAAAAATTACAAAATAATTAAAACAGTAGCATACTGAAAAAATTGATGTGAAGTGTGAATTTTCACACATTGCAGGGTTTCGCAGGTATATAATAAGTGAAGGCGGCATGCTGAGTGTGTAGGACAAATTTTGCTTTGTAGTAAGCACGGCAAAATGAACGAACTTTTTCAAATAATTTATCGTCTGTTAATCTCAGCTTTAAAAACAAATTTTATGTTAAAATATTTTTTTGTTAATTTTAATTCGAATACCTAATATCATTATTTAGGTTTCTAAATAAGTGCAGTATTTTTTTTTATATAACAAGGTTCATTAAGATTTTGAAAATTGGGCCTATGGCTTTCATTGGTTGTCTTAAATCATACGCTCCGCCCCTCTGGCTTCGTATAAATGACACAGAATGAAAATATAATTCCAATTGGTTATTAAATTTACACTCTTGAAAATTAAATTCAAAATGTGCTAAAATATAACTAGAATTTTAACAAATTAATTTAAACATAATAAATATGAAAAAAAAAAACAAAAAATAAAATTGACTCCACAAGCCAGGAACGAACCTGTGTAGTGAATAACGATCCTGTGTGGTTGTCGAGCAACTGAGCCACTAGACCACCAAATGCTTATCAACTTAGTGTGTTATAAGAGTATAACATGTATGCATCGTCAACCAAAAAACACAAAAAATGCGTTATTTTCCGAAAACATAATCTGATCAAAAATTCCTGTTGTACTATTCCGGTTCACACCATTATACATTACTTAGAATTTTTTCACATTTTTAGTTTAAACCATCTGGGCTACAGGGTGTGGGACAAAATTTTTTTTGCACAATTTTGGCAAAAATCGCCTCAAAATAATTTATTTTGCAAAAATTAAATCTTGATCGTTAATCCACGTACTAAGGGCTTTCATTTGATACCCTACTCATAATTTAAAAAAAATATTTTTTTTTTCGATGAGCACATATTTGTTTATATTTTTAGGGGGATATGTTTTTTAGATGTTTTAGTATTTTTCCTATGTGCGGGTCAAAAAGTTGTACAAGCATGCCAATTTTCAACTCTTTAGGTATAGCCGTTTGGCTACAATTTTTACCGAACAGACAGACAGACAGACAGACAGACAGACAGACAGACAGACAGACAGACAGACAGACAGACGACAAAATGACGGTATAAGGGTTTTTTGGTCATACCTACAAAACCCTAAAAAATAAATAAATATACAGTGCTGTTCAAAATATTTGCAATTGAACCTACGAGCCCTGTCCACTTTCAGTTGGCTCAGCTATGAAATTTTCAGTTTCTTTAGAAATTATTAAATAATAATAATTTTTGACAATATAATCATATTAGAAGCAAAGGGGTCAAAATTTATTCCGTAATATGTAATTTGTGATTATAAAAATAATATTCGTAAAACAAACGTATTTTTTTAGTTCATGTATTCTTGTACAGTCTGTTCCAAACGGTTAGGCGGAACTAAATGGGAATTTCGTTTTTTTAGGTTGTCACGAGAAGGGACCTTGCTTGGGTTATTTCATTTTTCGTGTTGGAATGTCAAAATTTAAAATTCCAACAATGAAACCATGGAAACGAATGACACGAATCAAAATTAAATTATTTTTTTACGTATTTTAATGACAAAAAAATAAATAAATTGGATATTTGTATTAAGAATGACACAAAAAATCGAAATATAAAGAAAATGACATTTTAAAATGATATTAACCTTAACCAAAAAATGTTTATTGTAAGTATGATTTACAAAGCTTAAACAAAACGGCCAAAAAGCATGATTTAAACGATGAAAGTAACTAGATTGCAAAATCTAGTTCCGCCTAAGCGTTTGGAACAGACTTTACTGTATATAAAATAACTGGGTTTTTGCGGTAGCTATGACTAGTAGGCGTTGGAAAACAAAGTTTGTTTATTGACTGTGATGTATTAAAAGTGTTAAGTCTAAATAATTTTAAAACATGGGCAGAGGCAAAGCTATTGATGTAAAAATTCCGTTAATCGTTGTGAACTTAGCAAAAACAGGAAAAACAATTCCGAAATTGGAAAATTATTAGGTTTGTCAAGATACAGTATTAGAAATATTGTAAAATTGTACAAAACAAGTGGTTCAGTTGCCCCAAAGCCCCAGTACGTGAAGAAAACTACACTGACGGATAATGACAAACGTGTATTGAAAAGAATTATTAAGGATAACAGACGTGCTAACTACAGTCAATTGAGTGTACTGTGGAGCGATGTTGTTGGGTGACGTGTTTCAAGGTCTACATGTCATAAGGAAGCTAAAAAATTAGGATTTGGAACATAAAAGGTAATATTTTTTTAATCGGACTCTTAAATGTATATTTACAGAAATTTATAAAACTTCCTTAGGTCAAGGAAAAACCATTGTTGACATCTAAGCAAAATAAAAACAGGTTGAAATGGGCAAGAGAACATAAAATATGGAATTGTGAAAAGTGGAACAGCGTGCAATGGAGCGATGAGTCTAGGTTTGAAGTCTGTGTAGGGGACAACCGGAGCAGAGTTGATCGTCAGAAACATGAAGCATATCATCCCGATTGCTTGAAAAGGAAGGTGAAATTTCCAGCATCTGTCATGGTGTGGGGTTCAATGTCTGCAAGAGATGTAGGAAAACTTCACTTTATCGATGGCATTGTTAACACAGCCAAATATTTAAGTATTTTAGAGGAGTCTCTGTTGCCAACTATGGAACATGCATTAATCTCTGGGGAGGATTTTATTTTTAAACAAGATGGAGCCGCTTGCCATACGTCAAAAAAAATTTTGAAATGGTTCCGTGATCATTCTGTTCCACTTTTAGAGTGGGTTTCAAGTAGTCCAGACTTATCCCCCATCGAGACACTTTGGCACGAAATGAAAAAACGATTGCGTATAACACCGGCTAGAACAATTCCAGAATTAAGAGTAAAGCTTCAAGAAATATGGGATAATTTTACTCCTCGACAATGCCAAGACCTTGAAGATACTATGCCTAGAAGAATTGATGCTGTTATAAAAATGAAAGGTGACTTTACCCAGTGGTAACTTCTGAAATATGTTTCCAAGTTAATGGCTTTCCAATGGAAATATTATTTTTTCTTATTAATTTACTTTAACAGTTGTAAATATTAATCGTAAATCACTAAAATGTTTTATTGAAAATAAAATATTACCTAGATTTCATAAGCTATTCGCATTCTGCTAATTGAACACCAATAAGTAAAAATTTCGTAGCTGGGCCAACTGATAGTGGACAGGGCTCGTATATGTTTGAATATTGATGCTTTTTTTAAATTAAATTCAATCAGAAATTTTGTTTATTATTAATAATTATTTGCAAATAAAATACATAGTTAATAATAGATATAAACTATTTTTTATATAAAAACAATAGAAAAATATAAAATTATTAATAATTAGCATGTGCAAAACGTATGCAACCTGCATACATTTCATATTAAATAATTAATATTTTATAGGGAAACCTTTTTGTTCAATGACTAAGGCTAATCGGCGCGGCATTGATTGAATTAAATTATTAATTATGGTAACTGGAATGGCCCCCCATTGTCTTTTTGCTTCCTCAAACTAATCGTCTGGGTTTTTGAATCTCTGATTTCCTATTCGGCGTTTGACAATCTCCCAAAGATTCTCGATGGGGGTTGAGGTCTGTGCCGGCCACTTAATAACATCAATATTTTGCTCTTCGATTCAATCTTTGACGATTTTGGCCGTATGCTTTGGATCGTTATCATGCTGATACCTCCAAGCAAGTGGCATATTCCAGTCTGATATACAAAGTGTTACTATTTTTATTTCAGATTGTTAGTCTTGTATAAGGAACTATACGGTTGTGCGCACCCTTAAAGTAAATTATTGATTAACTGATCTCATTATGAAATTAAAAATCAATAAATTTGTTGATAAAACCAAGAAGGTGAACCGAAAACAACACAGGTAAATTAGAAGGAGGAGAAGAGTCCTTTATATTTAATCAAATCCTGAGTTCGCACTTGGCACGCCGCTCAACACATAAAAGAGAATTACCGAAACTTGGATTAGAGAGAGCGCTGTGCCGCTAAATGCGGTTAATCTAATACCGAAATTAAAAACATAAATATGAGATGAGAGGCAATGGAACAAAAATACGCACTGTAAAGGATGTGTTTCAGAACACAGGGTAGGATTTCACCATAATTCCGGAGCGTGATGAGCTGATGAGACATAAAGAAAACTTAAGGTAATGAGATTAAATATGTTTAAAATTGTGCATTCAATTAATCGTCAAAAATGATTCAGTCCCCTCTAAAGTAGGATTCCTTGGGACACTATTATAATAATGATCTTAATTAGGGTAACAAACGTAAAATGAAAAGAAAATCATTTGCATAGTACTATTTAGTAGGACTAGTAAGTAGTAGGTTACTAACCGATGTGAGTATTTATACTAGATTGATGTTTCTATGAATTTTGCAAAACATTATAGAAACACCCTCATTTTTTAAATATATATCTGTCAGGTGCGCACCCAGCGGGGGGGCTCAGGAGCTTGATACTCCCCCCCCCCCCCCCAACAGCTTCAAACACATGTGGTGTTTTTGTTAAAATAGAGGTGAGAATCTTTTTTTTTAGATCATCACTTACAGTTTTTAGAAGTGAGAACCTTAGTTATAATATAAATAATTTTGTCTTCTGAGACCCCCCCTCCTTAATTAATGAGTGCGCGCCTGGTACCTGATATGCCCAAAACTAGTCTTCTGCAGTTTCTTCTCATCTTGCGTTTGCTATAAACGAGTTCATTCAGCTTTTTAGGGTTTTGTAGGTATGACCAAAAAGCCCTTATACCGTCATCTTGTCGTCTGTCTGTCTGCCTGTCTGACTGCCTGCCTGTCTGTCTGTACGATGGTTTATATTTTCAAATATAAAACTTTGTTAATAAATAAATAATTAAACTTATAAATCGATTAAATAATGATTTACAAATGATTACGCACTACCAATATATATATTTTTTTTTATTCTACAAATATACCACAAAAAAAAACTTATAACGGCAATCATGTGTCTCTCTGTCTGTCTGTCTGTCTGCCTGTCTGTCTATCTAAAAATACATATAAATATTATTCATATCGGTCAAAGGATATAAGAGTGTCTAAAGTTTCTTTTTTATGCCTACGAAATCCTAAATATTTCTATATATAATTATATTCGTAGATTCTTAGAGAATATCAGCAAAATATTGTTCATATCGGTTAAAGGATATAGGCGTGTCTAGAGTTTCTCTTATATGCCTACGAAACCCTAAACATTTCTATATGTAATTTTATATAACGGCAATCATGTGTCTGTCTGTCTGTCTGTCTGCCTGTCTGTTCGGTAAAAATCGTAGCCAAACGGCTAAACCTAGAGAGTTGAAATTTGGCATGCTTATACAACTCTTTGACCCGCACATATGAAAAATACTAAAACATATCCCCCTAAAAAAATAAACAAATATTTGCTCATCGAAAACAAAATTATATATTTTTTAAATTCTGAGTAGGGTATCAAATGAAAGCCCTTAGTTCGTGGATTAACGATCAAAATTTTATTTTTGCAAAATAAATTATTTTGATTCAATTTTTGCCAAAATAATGCAAAAAAAAAAATTGTCCCACACCTGTAGATGGTTTCAACTAAAAATCTGAAAAAAATTCTAAGTAATATACATTGGTATGAACCGGAATAATACAATAGGAATTTTAGATCAGATTATGTTTTCGGAAAATAGCGCATTTTTTGTGTTTTTTGGTTGACGATATACAAAAGTTATAGTTATATAACACACTATACTAGAAGGCGTATTTGGTCCAATTGTTAGCTTGCTCGTTTGCTACGCAGCAAACTAGGGTTCCCTTCCGGGTAGAGGACACTTTTTCATTTTTATTTTGTTTAATTTATTTTGTCAAAATTCTAGTTATATTTTGGAAAATGTTGCATTTATTTTTTAAGAGCGTAAATTCATTAGCCAGTTGATATTGTTGGAGAATATTTTCATTCTATGTTCCATGTATACAAAACCAGAGGAGCGGAGAAAATGACAAAACAACTAATGGAAGCCATAGGAGCAATTTTCAAAATCTTAATGAACCTTGCTATATAAAAAAAAATACTGCACATATTTAGAAACCTAAAAATAGTATTAAGCATTCGCATTAAAATTAACGAAAAAATATTTGTTTTTAAAGCTCTTAGATTAACAGACGATAAATTATTTTATAAATATCGTTCATTTTGCCGTGATTACTACAAAGCAAAATTTGTCCTACACACTCAGCATGCCGCCTTCACTTATTATATACCAGCGAAACCCTGCAATGTGTGAAAATTCACACTTCACATCTATTTTTTAATAAAACAGCCGTAAACTTGAAAGTTGATGTAGCTACAGACAGAAAAAAACACAGGAAAATCGGATCAATTCGGGAGGCAACAATTTATCCTAGAAAATTGTAACCAAATAATATTGGTGACATATTTTGATGTGAATAAACGTGTCCATCCTGATTCCATCTGAGTCATGAACAGATACTCTACTATCCTTGGCTGTAAACTACTAGATGCTGTATCATTAAAAGGCTTCATGGAGCAAAATGTCAACGAAAGTCCCAATATTTTAAAAAATTATAAACTCCTGTATAAACAATGGTTACCTGCTACATATGTCTATGATTGATTAAGAACGCAGTCATAATTCAAAATTCTACTTACACACATGAAACTTTTCATTGAAACCAACAGACAGTTATCAAAGTAGTTGTATAATTAATAAACAAAACCTCCCATTATTCGTAACCTCATAAGTCAGTCCGGACCTGTTTTGTGGAGTTAATGGTCTCGGACGTAGCATCCTTCAAGAACCGCACAACACTCCAGTGTTCAACCGGGTGTTAGCTCACTACACCAGACCTACTCCGACCTGGCCACGACCCCACTGATCCGCCTTTTCCCACTACTAAAGTCAAACACAGATTCACTGATACTGGATTTAACACAAAAACTATTTATACGTTTTTCTACCGTGTTTAAATATTTTATAACGAATGATTATAATTCAAAATTATGAGCCTAGACTTTGTTTTAAGAAATTAAAGGTTTTGTACAAACAAATAAATTCAAGGTGAAGGGTAATATAAAATGAGTATTATTTTGATAAAAGTTACGAAGGAGGTTAAAAATTGACCTACATTTTACTTGATTCTGAACGTAATTAAAGAAGAAATTAATTCGAGGGAAACAAGTAGATGGCATATGGGAAAAGACGATAAGTAAGAATTTAGAGACCTGTATAAACAAGCAAACATCATACCAGTAGTTAAAACACAAAGAACTAGATGGATGGGTTACTTAGTCACAAAACCGCAGGAAAGGTTACCAAAGAAATTATTAGTCAGCACTATCAGACGGAAAGAGAGAATAGGAAGGTCATGGGACCGATGGAAAGAAGTGGAAGAAGATATAAAAACGGTGAACATAACCGAATGGAAAGAGAAAACGATGGACAAGTTTAAGTGAAAGAAAATGCCATGAGCCATGAGCCTGCAAGATTCGCATAGCTAAACTAAATACCAGGTCTACAAGTATGAAATGTGGATTTTTTCAAACTTGCCGCGCAAACAGAGTGTATAGTTCAAAGTTACAACACATATGGCGTTTTGTTAAGTTATCATTAAGTGTCAAGTGCGTCTAGGTTATAATTTGAAAAGTGATTATATAGTTTTGTTTTACTGTGTTAAAAATGTCAAATTTTGTTCCAAATAAAGAGTACTCGCGGACAGTTTTCATTTGAAAAAAACTGCTGCTGAATCATACCGACTGCTTCGAGAAGCTTATGGTGAATATGCTCCATCGCAAGATACGTGTGAACGATGGTTTCGGCGTTTCAAAAGTGGTGACTTTGATCTTACAGGCAAAGAACATGGAAAACCTCCAAAAAAATATGAAGATACAAAATTGGAAACATTGCTACAGGAAGACGATAGTCAATCACAAAAACAACTAGCAGAGCAGTTAGGCGTTAGTCAACAAGCTGTTTCCAATCGCCTACGAGAGATGGGTAAGATCCAGAAAGTCGGCAGATGGGATCGACATGCATTGAATGAGAGGCAGATGGAAAAACGCAAAAACACTTGCGAAATTTTGCTTGCACGATACAAAAGAAAGTCTTTTTTTGCATCGTATCATTACTGGCGATGAAAAATGGATTTATTTTGAAAATCCCAAACGCAAAAAATCATGGGTGAACCCAGGTTCACCATCCACATCAACTGCAAGATCGAATCGCTTTGGTAAAAAGACAATGCTCTGTAATTGGTGGGACCAAAAGAGTGTGGTCTATTATGAATTGTTAAAACCTGGTGAAACAGTTAATACCCAACGCTACCAACAATAACTGATCGAATTGAACCATTCGCTGCTTATAAAACGACCAGAATACGAAAGAAGACATCACAAGGTAATCTTTCTTCGCGATAACGCTCCATCACATAAGGCAAAAGCAATTTGCAACACATTGGAGGCACTCAAGTGGGAAGTGCTACCCCATGCCGCTTACTCACCAGACTTAGCCCCTTCAGATTACCACTTGTTCGCATCGAATGGTCACGCACTTGCCGAGCAGCACTTTTGTTCATATGAAAATGTGAAAGAATGGCTAGATGAATGGTTTGCGGAGAAAGGGGAAGAGTTCTACTGGCGAGGTATTCACAAATTGCCAAGATGGGAAAAATGTATAACTTCTAATGGAGCATACTTTGAATAAATAAACTTTTACTGTTCTAATATGATTTATTAAAAAAAAAAAATCCTCATTTCATACTTGTAGACCTGGTATATGTAATTAAAGAGCTACTTTAAAAGAAGTTTTATACTCATCACAGGCGTGCAATCAGAAATTTTTCTTGGGGGGAGCTCAGAACACAAAATTATTTACATTATTAAAAAGGTTCTCATGTCCAAACTGCAAGTGATGACGTAAAAAAGAAGGCTTTCGCTTCGAAAATACAAGTCATGACCTAAATTAAAAGTCATCGCTAAGTAATTTTCACAATAAAACAAAATAGCTAGAAATATATTTGTAGAATGAAGCTTTATCTACAATTTACCGCGTCGTACGCAAATATGCGTCCAAAGGTTTATAACATGGCGTCTATAGAGCAATTTGTTTATTTACAATTACGTAGCATTTTTTTTATAACACAATACAAATAATGCTATTAGACAGATAAAAATTTGCTGCAAATTTTGATGCGTATAGAGTGTATCAAGATAGAAGGAATACGATTTTTCTGTGTGAGCAAGTAGGTAGTATTAAAATATTCCAGAATAAACCGGAAGTATAGGATATCAAGGACAACTTCAATTATTTAAATTTAATTTTAATTTAAAGCCGTGTTGGATATCTTTCGATAGAACTTTTGAAAAGAAACAATTTTTAATTTAACTTACGATTCACGAAATATTATATTTGTATTCTATATTCGACTTGAAAGTAAAATATTTTTATTTATAAGTGTTCAGAGTGCCTTCCATACTCTTCGCATCCTTACTCTTGATCTATCTGTAGTTCAGAGCATAATAAAATAAAAATTAATATTTTGACGACACATTGACAAAAGAACACATGAGTAAAAAGTATGCACTCTGTGTTTTCAAGCATATTAAAAAACTAGAGTTTTCCACCGAACTCACGTTCTCGTTTCTTAAGTCTGTTGATTTGAGATCGGAAACGGAAGGTTTTGTGTTTGCGTGTTAGGATAGTGTTATAAATACTTTGGCGTACAGGGCCTGCTTTTTCCAAATGGTGGCGTCCACATTCTATAAGTTGTGCCAATACCATCTTAGACAAGCCCATGGTACTGGCCAAATACTGATTATACCGTACGTTTCTTCTGACATAGAATCGGTGGTGGAAAATACCAAGTGCCGAATTTATTGGAAAAACTCTTTCCCCACCTCTAGGTTACTGACAGCCGCTAAGCTGGATATAACCTTCTTGGATATCGAGAACAAATAGTTATTTTTGACCGAATTCTCAATGCCAGTAGAGAATAATATCTCTCTCAAGGAGGAGAAAAAGAGGTATGCATTTAAGATTGTAGTCCTGACAGTTAGTGTTTTGGGTGGTATGAAAGCCTCCTATCGAAGGGACATCGAGATCATTCCCGCCTGCAGAACTTCTGCCATCTCTTTGATCTGCAGGATGCAGAAAGCACGTTGAATGCTTGTAAATAACAATACTTTCAAGTCGTGATAGGGAATACAATTTTTCGTCAACCGGAAAAAATATTATTCAAAAGTAAAAGTATTTTTTTTTACAAAGCTCTATCCAAAGATACCCGAGGCGACATACATTCCCATTTAAAAATTCAAAGTTGTTCTTGAAATCTTGAATTTTCGGTTAGTACCGGAAAATTGCATTACTACCATTCAATTATTTGGGTAGACTTTGGTCATCAAACTTTTTCCCTAAATTGCTCACTCATAGCGTTTTCTAGAAATATCGTGTTGTCTCCATCTTGTTGAATCCTGTATACGAGGAAATATCCAACCCGAAAAAACCAACCCTGTTCAAAAAGTATCGCGAATTTTGTGTTTTTTCAAAAATTATTTATTTATTCATTAATATCTATTTTGTCCCCTTCAAAGTAATCCCCACCAGATATTATACACTTGTGCCAACGTTTTTTCCAATCCTTGAAGCACTTGAAAAAATTATTTTTTGTGATCTTGTTCAGCTCCTTCTTCGATAACGTCTTTATCTTCTCACTCGTAGCGTCGCGTCGTCCTTTTATGGGCCTCTTCAGTTTCGGGAACAAGAAAAAGTCACGGGGCCAGATCTGGGGAATACGGTGGCTGCGGCATTATTAGTGTGTTGTTTTTGGCCAAAAAAACACGACGAATTTTGGTATGAATTTCGCGGCGACCTTCTCATGCCCAAATCAGTGGTAAAAATCGAATGGCACGAGCCAATCGATATGTTTAGGTACTCAGCAACTTCTCTAACGGTGATTCGACGATTGGCCAATACTATTTTCTTCACTTTATCAATGTTTTCGTCTGTTGTTGACGTGCTCGGGCGTCCGGCACGATCTTCGTCGTTCACATCTTCTCGGCCTTCTGAGAACATTTTGTACCACCGATAAACGTTGCTTCGGTCCAAGGTAGCTTCACCATATGCCACAGTCAACATTCGGAATGCGTCCGCGCACTTAATTTTGTTTTTCATACAAAATTTGATACAGATTCTTTTTTGGTATAGGCAAAATACAAAGACGAGCCAAAACACGTGCAAGCAAAGCAACTGTCAAAAATTAACTGAACATTCAAAATGGCCGAACTTGTCGGCAAAAGTGAGAGACATGAGTACCAACATAACGCTACAAAAAAATCGAAAATTGAATATACGTTACCCGCGGAAATTCAAAATTCGCGATATTTTTTGAACAGACCTCGTATATTATTTATTTCAGATTATCACTTATGAATAAGTTACTTGTTTGAACTATACTGTTGTACCTCACCTTGATCAACAAAGGGTTGTGTTTACGAAAATGAAAATTCTTTAGAAACTCTATTTATAATGTTTTAAAAATATCGACAGCTCTCCATGTTTCAATTAACAATACAAATTAATTATCTTGAGGGCAAACTTTCTGTTAGGTTTTGTTTGTAGTGCGCACTTGTGTTCTTGTTTATTTATTTCACAGAAAACAATCATTCGCTGGAAACTGCGGTGCGAGCAACAACTTATTCAACACATTCTCACACACATTTTATACTTGTGAAAAAAAATACGGTGTAAATGTGCCAGTACTCACATACACGCCTAACACATGTTATAAAATACATGTTTGACGTGTCTATCTTTTATATATTTATTTTTACTTTACTGTTGGACCTTTTTCAACTCTCACTAACATTTACTAAATTTTATATCTTTGGTGAATATTCAACGAGGGATAAAAGTAACAGTTTGTATAACGTAAACATGGAGAAATTTGGAATAATGGAGTTATACAAAGAAGTTTTTATTTTAAGCAAAAGTTTACTATAATTAGGATATTGTACTTATAACCAAGAAACCCTTAAGCCCAGTTTATAATAACTCCATACCATAGCACATACATAATAAAACAATGGGTTTGACCCTTCTAAACATCTGTTTATAATAAATAGAACAAAGGAAATAGTTCAATTTTTATGCTTATGTATTCATAAGCCTTTCGACAACATTGCAGTATGTTAAATTTAAAGACATAGATTCAACACCCTTACCTATTACCTGTGGAGTTCCACAAGGATCTATTTTAGGACCTCTTTTATTTTTTATTTTCGTTAATGACTTTCCTTCATGTGTTAAATACTGCTCCCATTTTATGTACGCTGATGACACCACGTTGTTAATCAGATCAAAATCTCAAAATGATCTTTTTTTAAAAAATGAAAAGTTAATTCATGATTCACATATCTGGTTTTCATCAAACAAGCTATGCTTGAACATGGATAAAACAAATAAATTATTAATTACTTTAAAGAATTCTGAATTTACTAATCCGGAGTCAGTAAAATTTCTAGGCGTTCATATAGACCCCACGTTGACCTGGAACCATCATGTACAAAATCTGGTAACTAAACTATGTAGAACAATATATTTAATTCGAAACCTCGTTGACTGTGTAGCTGTCAATGTTTTAAAAATGTCCTACTATGCTCTTTTCCAATCGCACATTTCTTACGCCCTGCTTGCTTGGGGACATAGTGCCCCAGCAAAACGAATTTATGCCTTACAAAGACGAGTTGTTAGAATCATATCTGGAACAACTTACAGAGCGGATTGTAAGCATGCTTTCCGAGATTTAAAAATTATTACTTTGCCATCGCTTTATATTTTCCAGTGTTTAATTTTCGGACACAAAAATAAGGAACATTACAAAACTGTGGAAGAAGTACATACGTATGACACTCATAATAAAACTAATTTCTATTTAGGTTTTACAAGATTGATGAAAACCAGAAATTGTAACTTCTTTGCAATTCAATTTTTAAATATATTGCCCGATAATGTTAAATCTCTAACCTTAAATAATTTTCAGGTTAAAGTCAAGGATTAATCTAATCCATTTTATACATTTGAAGAGTTTTTAAATTTTGATACAAATACTGTGAATTGGAACTGTTGACTCCAAGTATTATATATTTTTTATTTTATGTATTTTGTTCTATTTTATTCTTATTTTATAATATTTTACATTGCTCTAATTTCACTAGCTATAAGTTACTATTTATATATTGTACCTGACTAACGAAAAACATGCTCTGTACGTGTAATTTTTGTCAATAAACATATTATTATTATTATTATTATCAAATCGAGTTGTCGAAAGGCTGTGGACCAAATAAAATAAAGAGGATCTAAAAACTACAGACCAATTTCTCTTATCCCAATTTTTGGAAAAATTTTTGAAAAAATTCTATTTATGCAGTTACTAGAACATTTCGAGAATAATAATTTGCTAAATAAAAATCAATTTGGTTTTATAGCTCAGTCGCTGAAACAGCGCAGTTCGTCATTTTGCGTCATAACTTCAATGGCAAACTTAGTGGCGAAAAAATAACTAAAACGATTCTTTTTGCATATGAATTAGAGACTAATATTGCTCTTTACTCTTTTATTTTACTAAAACATACCTTTTGAAATCATATTTAGTTTGTGGTTGATAGTCATTTTAAAGATTTACAAATTTTAAAAGTGTTTATTTAGTATAGGGACATTTGTATTGGTATCCCTGAATAAAACGATGTTTACATTTGTTATTTAATAATACGTCTGTTGTGTTTTGATACTGACTTGTGTTCAAATATCTAACTTATAGTAATTTCTAAAAACTTTTTTATTAGGGTTTTGTAGGTATGACCAAAAAACCCTTATACCGTCATTTTGTCGTCTGTCTGTCTGTCTGTCTGTCTGTCTGTCTGTCTGTCTGTCTGTCTGTCTGTTCGGTAAAAATTGTAGCCAAACGGCTAAACCTAGAGAGTTGAAATTTGGCATGCTTATACAACTCTTTGACCCGCACATAGGAAAAATACTAAAACATCTAAAAAACATACCCCCCTAAAAATATAAACAAATATATGCTCATTGAATAAAAATATATTTTTTTACAATTTTGTGTAGGGTATCAAATGAAAGCCCTTGGTACGTGGATTAACGATCAAAATTTTATTTTTGCCAAATAAATTATTTTGAGGCGATTTTTGCCAAAATTGTGCAAAAAAAATTTTGTCCCACACCCTGTAGCCCAGATGGTTTAAACTAAAAATCTGAAAAAATTCTCAGTAATGTACATTGGTGTGAACCGGAATAGTACAACAGGAATTTTTGATCAGATTATGTTTTCGGAAAATAACGCATTTTTTGTATTTTTAAGTAAAATATGTAAAATATTTAATCCGCTATTTAACATAGTAAACGAGTGGTCCTGTATAGCACAGTGGTAACGTTCTCGCTTAGTGAGTTGAAACTACTGTAAGAAACTGTGTTCGAATCCCGTCAATTTTTATTTTTTCAGTTTTTTTTGCATTTTTATTTTGTTTAAATTATTTTGTCAAAATTCTAGTTATATTTGGTAAATGTTGCATCTAATTTTTAAAACCGTAAATTTAATAACCAGTGGGAAGTGTTGAAATTATAATTTAATTTTATATTTGAAGGTATCAGAGGGCGAGGCTTATGATTTAAGCAACCAATGGAAGCCATAGGCACAATTTTCAAAATCTTAATGAACCTTGCTATATAAAAAAATACTGCACATATTTAGAAACTTAAATAATGGTATTAGGCATTCAAATTAAAATTCATAAAAATATATTTTGACATAAAATTTGTTTTGGCATCCCAAATAATCATCACACAGTTAATACATACCTGCAAAACCCTGAAATGTGTGAAAATTCACACTTCACATAAATTTTTTAGTTTGTTGTTTATTTAGCAGTGTTTAGTTATATATTTTCTTATTGGTTTTTGTGTGTACTGCATAGTTTTTAGGTTATATTCAACTTACTTTTATTTTCTTTTCTTTGATCATATTTTTGGACCACATCAATTCTTTGTAGGACTATTTTGCCTATTAGAATAGTTTATTTGTTTCTATTCTGTTCTTATTATTATATTTTCATTTCATTTCGATACAAGTGACAGCGTACAAATATTAAATTCGTTAAATAGATGAATGTAAACGTACTAAACCTGACGTCACATTTTTTGTGACGTTTCAAGTGACGCAACTGCACTGTTTCGCCGATTTTGGAAGAGATGGAAAAGTTTTTATTAAGAATGAGAAAATGTGTGGACAAGAATGGTGGTTTGATCGAAAATTTGTAATTTTTTTTTTTTTTTTTTGTAAAATAATTGTAAAAAATAATAGTTTTTTTCTTCTAAATACTCAAATAGTTTATTTTAGAGTTATTTTGTTTTTTTTTTTTTATTGTTTTCAAAGCTTGCTACGTTCAACTTTGTAAAACTTATGTTGATTATTATTTTGTAAATAAATGGTCGCCATTTTGAAATGGTTAACCTAAAAATACGATTTTTTGGTGTCATTGTAAAGCTTATTTAATGTACTTTTAGGAAAAAAATATAAAATTATCGTTTCCTTATGCTAGATCAAAAATTGACATCATTTCCGGTGAAACCGGAAGTGCCTCAGAATTCTTATAGTTACTTTTAGATGGGCCTTTTTGTTTAGTTTAACTTTTGTTCTGAAGATTTTTTGTATATTTACAAATAAAGGAGATTTTCGGGGTGCCCCGTTTCAAACAAACAACCTGTGTATATCTGTAATATATTTGGCCTCCTCTATGCCAAATTTTTTTCCCTACGCTCATTTTATGTAGGATACCAGCATTGTTAATTTTGCGTTCTAATATAATGATATAAAGGCCATTGACAACAATGCTGTATCTATTGTTTTTATTTATTTCGTAGTAATTTAAACTATTTGAATCAGCCTGATTATTTGTATTTTCGGGTATACTAATTATTGCCGGATTACGGCTTATCTCATTAGCGAGCTCATTCTGGACTGGCGATATCACTTGACCAGCTGATGAGTGTGCAGTATATGTTTTCTTTGGCTCGGATGGTGTGTTTTGTGAATTGTGGCTTCGTTTTAGTGTATTGTGAAAAGTGATGTGATTTTCTGGTGTTTCATCTTGTTGAGTAGAGTCATAATTATTATATTCGTACTGGAATGGACTCTTGTGGATGACGTCCATGGCCTGTACGAACGCGGCTGCCGTTTAAATGTCCGGGGGTTCCTCGCCCTCACTGGTGTCCTCCATGGTTAGGCGCTCACTTTACGTTGGGATTTACGTTCACCACATCACTGATATATTGTAAGTAAAAACATAACAATTTTATTACAACTAAATGTAGCTCTAGTTAAGAGATATTACCGTGACCGTGGTCAGGGAACAAATGATTGAATACTTAACATCTAATAAAAAAAAAAAGTTGTATGAATTATAATGGGTGTTTCATATAGAGAAGATTGCCGAGAAATATTCGCTAAATTAAACATAATGACTTATCCGGCTCTTTACATCTTTCACTCTGCACTCTTTGTTCATAACAACCAATCAAATTTTACCACTCATGATCAAATACACAAATACTACACTATAAATAAGAACAATAGATGTCCAGAATTTCTGAGACTTAACAGGACACGAAACAGTATAAACTTTTATGCAATTAATTTCTACAACACTCTACCGGAGAAGTTTAGGTTGTTTCCATTTGCAAAATTCAAAAATGTACTAAAGAAGATTCTAACATCATATCCAATATATGTATATGAAGAATATTTTGCCCTAAATTTTGAGACATTGATGAAAGAATAACTCATATTTTTTCTGAAACTACTTTGCAGCTCAGTTTCAAAACTAAACATGTAAACCTGAAACTAACAGGCTATATATATACATATATATATATATATATATATATTTATTTATTTATTTATTTATTTATATCGAATTATTTGTATTTGCTCATTGTACCTGACTCACTAAAAACAACATATTGTAACTTGGTCAATAAATAAATATTATTATTATATTATTATAATATGAATAACAAACTTCAAATCGATGTAGCTTAGATAGATTTTCATAAAGAATTTCACAAGTTAAATCACAATATTCTTTTAGAAAAACTCGAGAAACTTGATATTTACGGATATTTACATCGATGGCTCAGTTCCTAGATTAAGAATAAATCTCAATTAGTAATTTGTAATGACCTTATATCAAGAGAAATATTTGTAACTTCCGGTGTGCCTCAAGGGTGTCAGCTTGGACCCCTCTTGTTTAGGTGTATACCTCATTCGTCATTTTTTTGTCGATTCTTCCAACTTGACCACCACCAAAACTACCCCAAGCCATTATCTTATCACCCAAATAGTAAAACATGTATTACTGTTTGGGTAATACACTGTTCCAGTATCCTTTACCCTGACCGACCACGAACAAATGATCGGAGTTTATTGACAAAAATTTCAAATTTTGATTCGTCCGACCAAAGTACTCTGCTCCATTCTTCTACTGTCCAATTTTTATGCTCTTTTTAGGGTTTTGTAGGTATGACCAAAAGACCCTTATACCGTCGTTTTGTCGTCTGTCTGTCTGTCTGTCTGTCTGTCTGTTCGCTAAAAATTGTAGCCAAACGGCTAAACCAAGATAGTTGAAATTTGGGATGCTTATACAACTTGTTGACCCGCACATAGGTAAAATATCAAAACATCTAAAAAACATATCCCCCTAAAAATATAAATAAATATGTGCGCACAGAAAAAAAATTTTTTTTTAATTCTGAGTAGGTTATAAAATGAAAGCCCTTAGTCCGTAGATTAACTAAAAAATTTTATTTTTGCAAAATAAATTATTTTGACGCGATATTTGCCAAAATTGTGCAAAAAATTTTTTGTCCCACACCCTGTAGCCCAGATGGTTTAAACTAAAAATCTGAAAAATATCTAAGTAATGTATATTTGTGTGAACCGGAATAGTACAACAGGAATTTTTGATCAGATTATGTTTTCGGAAAAAAACGCATTTTTTGTGATTTTTGCTTGACCATTAAAATATTTAATGATATTATGTATTTCAGTAATCAGAGCGCTTCGATGGTGTAATGCTTAAAATACTGGCGTTTTAATTTGCAAACTCGAGTTCAATCCGGCCTCGAGGCAAATTCATTTTTTCTGTTTTTTTTGCATTTTTATTTTGTTTAAATTATTTTTTCAAAATCTAGTTATATTTGGGCAAATGTTGCATTTAGTTTTTAAAAGCGTAAATTTAATAACCAGTGGAAATTGTTAACTTAAAACCAACTAACTTATATATAATACCATGGATACAAGTAAAAAAATAAAATATATAAAATATATATTATGTCATGTGTTATAATGTATGTATCATATTAGTGCCTAAATATATTACTGCTATACTGCTATTTATATTCCTATAAATACACGAAATAAGAAGGGCGGAGCTTATGACTAAAACAACCAATGGAAGCCATAAGCGCATTTTTCAAAATCTTATTAAACCTTGGTATATAAAAAAAAATACTGCACATATTTAGAAACCTACATAATGGTATTAGGTACTCGAATTAAATATAACAAAAAAAAATTTTAACATGAAATTTGTTTTGGCATCCCAAATAATCATTATTCATTTAATAAATACCTGCGAAACCCTGAAATGTGTGAAAAGACACTTCACATCATTTTTTTTTTTCGCAACACGGCCTGTCTAATTAATTTTATTTGTGAATTTTAAACGCGTTTAATTTATTTTTGTAAGGTGTGATTACACTTATGGACGGTAGTGTATACTATTCTTTCGTTTTCTTATAAAAAAATGTATCAAGAATTCAAAAAAATTGTGTAAACTTTCACACATTTCAGGGCTTTGTAGGTATTTAATAAGTGTAAGTAGTCAATGAAATGATGGATGACTATGACAATATTTTTTTTATATTTATATATAAAGGCTACGTCGGATTGATGACAACACACACGACGCTACTAAATAAAGAATATTTCTCAAATTTCGACAAGAATAGGCCCTGGTGACAAAGATCGAAATCAATATTTGTAAGTATGTATTTCAAATAGTTTATCGTATCTTATTTGTGTCCGTACATTCATCGTAGTAGTTGCTCCTGAGCAACTGGCCAAGTCTATTGCTATAGCCGTAAATGTTATGCGAATATTTTTAACTAACTCATTCATTTTGAGTAGCACTGGTTTAACCCATGTTTACATTCTATCAAGAAATAAACCTCGCATTTAGCCGTACTTAGCCTTTGCCGGTAGATTCCTTTGTTTGTGACAGTAACATCTGACTTTGCCCCATATATCCGGTGGGCGTCGTGGCGCATCCACCCACCACTGCCACCTAACGGCGTCGTGCGTCCCGTCAACCTTGCCACGTCACGTGATATATTGTAGCAGCTAACCGAATTCATGTTGCTATTTAATCTGTCGCTTCGGGTCGCTAAGTCATTTTACATACGACAGTTCAGATGCACCTGCAAAAAATTCTATAAAATGATATGCATAACTAATTTCAAATAAAATTTTATACTTTTATCCAGGAATTCTCAGTTAGAATCGAGGCTAAAAGGACAAAGAGAATCTGTGTGGAAAACTAAACATTTTTTGGTTCCTGAGAAAACTTGACAAAAGATAAAAGATCTAGAGAAAATGTGTATGTAAGATACATAATTAAAGTTAAAGTACAAGGTTGTCCACAAAGTAAAGAACGTTTGCGAATAGCTCCCACAAAGTTCAACCCTCAACTAGTAGCGAGGCGTGACTTTCTGATCAAGGGATGCAGTGAAAACAAATGCACGTAGGCAAAAATATTCTCATATATTTCTATTATTAAATATTCATATATTTAACGAACAAGTCCCCGAATATTTACAAAAGAATCAATTACATCAATAACAGCAGTTGTCAAATCGCTAGATTATTAAAACAAAACAATATTAAAGCCGGTTTTTACAACAAAAATACCCTAACAAATTAGTGAATAATAAATTAAGTCAAAAATCCATTACATCCCATTCAAGTATTTATAAAATCAATTGTCACGATGTGAGGCTTACTACGTTGGTCAGACGAAACGTAATTTTAATATAAGATATAAAGAACACATGAGAGCGTGGAAATTAAATAAACCAGAGTCATCAAATTTAGCTAAACATTTATTAGATAACAATCATCATTTTAAAGAGGAAAATTTAAGCATCCTACATCTGGAAAACAAATGCGGTAAACCTATGTATTTCTTAGAAGCTTTCGAAATTAAATATGCACTTAAGAGAGGGCATAAACTCATAAAGGAACAATTATATCTGTAAAGCGTGTTCTACATTATACTTTATTCATCAATTTTCTAAACTTTTTTCTTTGAACTAGAAGTTGTCAAAGTTTTAATACAATTTATTTTTCAATTTTTTGGTAGAGAATGAAATTCTTACACGTGTTTCAGTTCATTTAAAGTACCAACATAAAAATATAATTCATATCTTGTCAAATGTTTATAACCTAGCTATTAGATTTGTAAAATTACTGATTTACGTACAAAACACAATTTATATATTCGCTTATTCAAACCAATGATCAACAAAACACTATTAAACACGTGGTAATACAAAATATTTACAAGCGTAATTTTAATGTTGGTACTACTGTTAAAACTGTCTACTGCGCATGCACCGAGTTCCAAGTTAGATGTGTTTTCAAGAATAGTTGGATCAAATCTAGTTTTGAATAAAGTTGACCTTGACTATATACCGTGTTCTACACTGTACAATTTCACTGATTTATTTCTAGTACAAGTTCTAGTCAAAGAAATAAGTATGAAAATTTGATGAGAATTGTATAATGTAGAACACGCGTTAGAATCGTCGATACTCAAGACGTTGGTCAATGGTATTCCCTAATCCCCTCTCTGTTATTTGTAAATAGTTTATGTACAAGTAACATTTAGTTATAATTATAAATAATGTCAACACTCTTTGTATCTCATTCTTCTGATGATGGCCTAAGAAGCCGAAATATATATATTAAGATATTTAATAAATTAATTTTGTGGAACTTTAACCAAGTGTGTTTTGTGTTTTATGTGTTATTTAAAAATGTTCCATCAAGAGGTATTAGCTACATACATCAATATTATTAAAAATATTCTCACGAATGTCGAAGGTCAACTGTACTCCAGTTTTTAATGACAGTTTCTAAGGCTTCTAAGGTTCAGGTTGAGGTCTACTTTTGTCAATAAGTAGCAAAAGAAGTTTTTATTAATTCACAAATTAAGTTTCCATTTATGGAAGTCCTTTCTGAAACCCTGAAATTAATAAATGCGTATAAAAACAATTTTTTGTTCGAATTCGGAGTTCCGACAATAAAGAAAATATAAGAACTCAAAAACAACCTGCAAGTGCGTAAAAACGCTTATTATCAACCATAGACCACTGCGTTGCGGACCGGGCAGCCGTAAACACCGCCAGTGAATTCAAATAGGCTGACTTTCAGTATGTATCAAAACTGAGTTATATCACAGACCCTGGCGTTGCTGAATACTCGACGTACCCAACCTAGTGCGGATACACTCTCCTTGTCTTACTGCATCGTCTTTTTAACATTCGACATATTTCATACTAACGGGTGTTTTTTTTTAGAGGTATAGAACTTTAAAATGAAATAAAACACATACAAATCGGTGTAATGGTAATGGTATTGGCTTTACTGGAATAGTATATTATGTTACTAGGAGTAGAACGCGCTCTTTTTTGTGCTGAGCTCAAATGTTGCTGCCGAGGCGTAGCCGAGGTCTGCATATTGAGCGAAGCACAAAAAAGGTGTTCTACTCCAAGTGACATATACTATTTTTTCTTCAAGCGTATGTATTAAAAATTTGCACCATAAATACTTATGACTTTATAGCTTCAGATGCTATTGCTGCTAATTCCGGCGGTGTACATTGAATTGGTTGAGACATTTTTAAATTTTTGATCATTATATTGTGTATTTTGTAACTAATCACAGAATGATCACAGAATAATAATAAAGTAACTCACTAATAACGTAACTAATTTCTGAATTCTCTACAAACCACGCTACAAACATATTAAATTGACAGATGTTTTGTTTATGGCGACTGCTGCCATCAGTGTCATCTGTTGATAACTATATGAACTATTTACTAGTATAAAAATGGTCACATTTTGTTACTAGTAAAAAAATTTATCATTTCTACCGAATGTGTTGAACAATGTAATGTTAGCATTATAATCCGCTTGAAGAAAAAGATAATTTTATGCCATTAGTGTTTAAATATGACTTTTTTAAGGTATGATTTTCTTAAGTTTTTAATATTATACTATAATTGGGCCCTAGGTACTGTGCCTAAAGTGCCTAATGGATAATCAGGCCTGGTTGACGGAATTAATAAAAAAGAATTTTTTTATCCTTTTGCTAAATTAAAGGGACAGTTGCGGATTAAAAACTTTCCTTGCGCTTTATTTATTTTATAATAAGAAATAAGCCATTTATTATTAAATTATTAATATAAATAAATTACCAACCGCTCTCCATCATACTTATATAACAAAATATGTTTCCGTTCCGATGTTCACAACATCAAACTAAGACGCAAAGACGAAATTACAATACCTAAATACAAACTAAGGGCCGGTTTCTGGAACATTTTTTTATTGACACGATATCGCCTCAATAGTTATAGATACAATAAACCTTATCGAGTCGATAACTTTTTGACGGTTTCTCGATACTCATCTGACATGTTTATTGTATCCAATAACTATTGTAGCGATATGTATGCATTTCAATTCACACCACAGAACACAATATATTAAGAACGGACACTGGCAGCAAAAAAAATTAGTACGTTCCCTCTAGGAATATACCAATGAACTAAACAACAACAACCGCCAAATTTAAATTTTACTATCTGATTTACGTTCATAATTACCATTATTATTGTATTAAATATATTTTATTATTTATATTATCAAAAGTTTTACAATTAAAAAAGAAATACATATATATTTAATAATCCATATACATTAATATAACAATAAATAAGGAATTTAAATAAATAAATCTAAATAAAAGGTGTAAGCTATTTATTTTTGAAACACAAAATTATACACAACATTAAATATTATTTTAAACACAACATTATAATTACTAATTACAAACACTGTATTAATAAAATTGGAGGCTATACCTGTTTTTTTATTTTTTCGGCCTCATATTTGGTTTCTACACATTTCAGATCATTATAAGACAATATCGGCAAAAAATCAATTTTTGCCCGTCTTCCCGAGATGTACAATGTATGTATCAAATACAGTATAAGATGACCAAAATTGGAAATAATACTCTATTATTTGAACCATGTATTTGAAAATTAACAAGCTTAAATGCGTATTACTTCAACACCAACTGTCATGTGTTTGACAGCTAATGGCGGCAGATCGACAGTTAGAACACGAAGTTTCTGATCGTTTGAAGTCGGGTGTATTCGTAATTTATTTTGCACTATGTCACCATCTACCAATATACCAGAAAACTAAAACTCGAGCCAAGGTCATTACATACCAGTGGCACCCGGGTGATTCACACAGTCAAAATATTTACAAAATCTCTTGTCATTTATGTGATCAATTGTTCACAAATGACAATAGTCAATGTCAGTGTCAAAAATAATTTACAAAAATATATATTTTTAACAATTAGTTTAAAAATAGATTGTTAAAAAATGACAGAATAAATGTGTAAAAATTTCACATGGAAAATTTGCAAAAGACATATTTTTTTTATTTTCAAAATTTCCTTATTATTTTCGACATATGAAATAAACTGCGGTCTCAACAGAGCAATTCGATGTATTACTTTTTTAACAATTTTGCAAACTGTACTTTTATGTACATGCACATCATCATCAACTAGCATTTGAATAGCCCCTGTTTCCAGAAATTTCAAAACAATTAAAATTTGAAGCTGTGCCGAAATAGATTTACTTCTTTGGGTCATGGGTTCTAAATCACCTCCAATTAAACGGCATAATTGCATGCATTTTCATTTGCTTAACCTGTATTGTTAAATAAATTCTAATTAGCTATAAATGCAGAATGAGTCACTTTTATCTCTCACAGTTCTCTGATGTAATAAACATTACAACATCCTCAAATTCATCAGACCTTGAATTGTCCATTTTACCTGTTTAACAGTATAAGAATATCTTAATATATATGATTTTAAGAAGCAATTACTATTATATCTTGTAATAAAAATATATTTTTTTCAAAAATATATTGCAATTGCCAAATAACCTTATCTGTCATATGTCAGAACTGACATTAGCTGACAATTCTCATATTTATCGATACGATAAAGGGTCCTCATTGGCAATATAACGTATCAATTAGTTATTGGTTCGATATCTCCTCGATAAATAGAAAAATACATTCCAGAAACCCAAATTCTGCTTTTGCGTCGATAAGTTTCGGTATCCATGGATATGGATACTATATCGATACGATATCTACAACTGAATTTTTCGAGAAACCGGCCCTAAGTATTTTCAAGCGAACCTTTACATATAACGTTGCCTCAGTATACAATCGGTTGCCTAGTGACATAAAAACGGCTTCAATTGTTTCTTTTAAAAATTAATTGAAAAAGCGGGTATTGTTTACTATGTCATTAATAATCGTATATTTATAGTGAATTTTATGCACGTGAATTTTTAAGCGCCAGTATTATTGGCACCAATAAATCTTGGTATAATTGGATTGCTGATAGGTGACTGTTACATGTATGTATCAAGTAGTGCACTCATATAATAATCTAGTTACCATTATTCAGCGATTTTAAAAATGTTTTTTGATTTTTGTCTTAACTATCAGTGTCTGGTAATAAATATTGATTAAAATATGAATGCGGCCAATTATTAAATTCACAAACTTTAATTTTAAATCTGCTGGAATAAACAACAAATTATAATCCAAAATTTACGTATGAGTATAAATTTTTCCTTATTTATAATTATTACCTTAAAATTAATAATTTTGTTTGTTTGAGTACTGCTGTAAATTTATTTTCGCGCTCTAATTAGTAAAGATATCTACGAATTATGCTGTTTCTTTCTAATGCTTTATTTTTTATTCAAATAATTTTGAAGGTTAGTTGTCAACTTGGATCACTATACGTTACTATGGGTATGCAAATAATTTTAATGATATAGACAGAGAAACCATATAGTATTGAATATCGATACTTGTAGTAACGAACAGTCACTTATCAGCAATCCGACTATATGTGTAAACCTAGCATAAGATTATCTGTCTGTGATTCGAGGAATACTATACGCAGTGCACAATTTATTAATGCAGCAAGCATAGTGTTGTTAATTACAGAGAATTTTCCGTTATTAGAGATTTTTTGGCATAAAAAAGAAATTTTTGTTAAAAACCATTTTCATTTTCTAATATTTAATATTATTTACCGGTTTTAACTGGTATTTTATTTTCGTTAAACCGGTTTCAGAGGAATATTAAAGGCGAGTAAAAAAATAATAGAAACGAACGGTATTTTCTCTCAGTCCCTGCTTAAAATAATATTTATGTACAATGCATATAATACCAAGGCGAAAATAAAAACAACCACAAATTATCTCTAACACTACAATTTGTAGTAGAATTCTGCAGTTACAAAATAATCCGTAAATTCCTTTCATTTTCAGTGGCACAATGTTTTTTTGTTAGTTGTTCCAAGTTGTTTTCTCTTCATCGCCGTCGGTTCTCAGTTAATTAATGAAAGAATCCGACAGTTTGCTAACTCAATCAGTGTGTGTGCACGCTCGGCTCGCAGCCCGTTCGGGTTTCCGACTGGCGTAACAAAGAACACGCACCTCTCTCATGTGACATGTTGATGATTGGCAGTTGATAAACCCTTCAGATACGTACGTGATTCACAGCTTATTAATACTTTTACTTTGTTACATATTTTGTTTACAACTTATCAAAAATGTGGTTGGTTCATTGTTCAACTATAACATAACATAATGTGGAATATGAGAAGGCCTAATAACTTTTGTATATTCGTGAATTTAAACCAGTGATGGCCGTTTACACGTAAACTTTAATTGTTTACGTTTACGTGTAAACTTATGTAAACAATTGGTAAACTTGTCAACAATGTAAACTTTGTAAACTGTCAAATAATGAGGTTAGTTTTAGTTATTTAATATGAATAATAGAGAGTTAATGAACAAGTATATTAAGTTCAAAACAATAAGTTTATTAAAAAAATGGTGGGAAGAAACCGAAGGAATATTTCTGAAGAACTAGGTTTTGTTTTAATTAAAGAAAATATAGGGCGTTATGCAAAATTTGCAATGAATCTTTTCGTTATTAAAAAATATAGGCTGATTTTCTTTAAGGGGAAATTTAATGTTTTGTTAATAAAATTGTTAGACTGAATTTTTTAAAGAAAAAAGTTTTTTATTTTTCATATTCATATTTACTAATTTGTATATAACACCTGTATAATGATGCAAATTCGATTTTTATTAATATGTATATTGGCTTATCCTAATTTTATATACTTACTTTTTCATTTAAAATCGTTTCATTAAAATTTTATTATTTATAAAAATGTATTGAAAATGAGGTTCTGTAATTCAAAACAAGTGCGCATGTCTAAATCATTGTTTACATTGTTTACGTTGTTTACAAGAGTTTTTGTGTTTACATCATTGTTTACGCGTCAACAATGAGGTAACTTACATCATGTAACTTACGCGCCCATCACTGATTTAAACATACATTTACTTTTGCAGGGTTAAACATAGGGTTGTTTGCCTATAATTATTGGAAATTTCCAAACATTCAATCATCGGCCGAATGCCGGCAAACTGCTTTTTCTGTTGGTAAATTGCTGGCACCAAAAGTTTGTGCAACGCCAGTATTAATAATGTACTTCACATTTGTATTTCGCGCTCCTCCTATACTAAGTACTTTACCAGCATTTTATAAGCACTCCTTATTTTTGTTAATATGTTACATTTTACTTTTGTTTTAAATTTTAAGCAACTTTTCTATTCTTTTTTATTCTAATAAAGTCGATAAATCATTGTTTTACACAGCTATCGTCTCTTCTTCACTCATACTTTTTACTTAAAACTAAACTTTTTTTGAATGTAATAATTTGAAAAGTCAGATTGTAGGGGCTTAGTCATAAATCCCCTAACGGCTGGCCTTTGAGGGTTAGTCAGTACAAGTTGAGACGTTTTTGTGGACAGTTTGTCAAGAAGTGTTTTTGAATAGTTATTGTTTTGTGAGCATTATACAGTTTTTTATTGTGATTTGTGCGTGTTTTGTTAGATTTAAGGACATAGTTTACACTAACTGTTTCATGTTAAATTGTTTAGTTCAATTTTTAGTTTAGTTCAATCATAGTTTTTTTCATGTAATAAAATTTTCAATTATTAATAAATCTGTCAAGATTATAAATATGTTCTTTAAAAAATATAATTTATCATATTTCATTTTGAATAGTGACATCTTAAATATTTTGTAAATATAATACTAACCTAAAATAATACAAACATAATCCAAACCTGTAAAGCATTTTTTACAAAATAACCAAGTTTCTAAAAGTCAGTAATACACTATAAAAATCACCAAAATAACCAGATCTAGTTTGTTCTTACAAAAGTGAACAGCTTATAGCATTAATGCTTATAAAATTTGGTTATTGAATTTATTTTAACAAGTATGATTTCTTTAAGTTGGCACTCTTCAAGTCAGGGGGGAAAGATGTGGTAGACAATACATGACAAATATTGGCGAAAATCATTGGTCACCCCTTATTTTTAAGATGCAATTGGTTTGGCCGAAAACCATTTTCTTAAAATTCTTCATTAAATTAATGAATTAAATAAACTAATTCCTGTTATTCCTGAAATTATATTTATTTAATATTTATAAATAAATCAATAAATTATAACTGTTAATACAATTTACAATCGGCCAGTTTTAGCATCGTTGAATAAATTTATTTAACAACTTAAGTTAACAATATCGCATCATTCTATTGACAGCAATGTTAATTTCTTCATTAATAGTTTAAAACCGATGCGATATTGTCAACTTTATTTGTTAAATAAATTTATTCAACGATGGTGAAAATGGCCAAATGAGTATTTATTTTGCATCTAACCATTAATTTATTTTAATACTGGGTAAGTACACATATGTTACATTTGAAATACTAGAGAGTGGGTATAATATAAGCACTGGTCAGTCAGAAATAAATCTTGCAACTAATGCGATTATTTTGCACTTCACCGCTGCTGGGCCGGCAATTGATACATTAATGGGCCAGCTAATAGCCACGGGGACACCGGGGTACTGGTCCAGTGCGAAATGACAGCACTGGCCCATTACTTTCAATGCCGGGGAGTATGTACTTCAACTCTTCAACTACTTCATTTTTAGGGTTTTGTAGGTATGACCAAAAAACCCTTATACCTTCATTTTGTCGTCTGTCTGTCTGTCTGTCTGTCTGTCTGTCTGTTCGGTAAAAATTGTAGCCAAACGGCTAAACCTAGAGAGTTGAAATTTGGCATGCTTATACAGCTCTTTGACCCACACATAGGAAAAATACTAAAACATCTAAACACATATCCCCCTAGAAATATAAACAAAAATGTGCTCATCAAAAAAAAAAATATTTTTTTAAAATTCTGAGTAGGGTATCAAATGAAAGCCCTTAGTACGTGGATTAACGATCAAAATTTTATTTTTGCAAAATAAATTATTTTGATGCGATTTTTGCCAAAATTGTGCAAATATTTTTGTCCCACACCCTGTAGCCCAGATGGTTTAAACTAAAAATCTGAAAAAAATCTAAGTAATGTACATTGGTGTGAACCGGAATAGTACAACAGGAATTTTTGATCAGATTATGTTTTCGGAAAATAACGCATTTTTTGTGTTTTTAACTAAAATATGTTAAATATTTAATTCGCTATGTAACACTTTAGATAAGAAACTCTGGTAGCTCAGATGGTTTCGTAACGCACTTTGTAAATTACAGTGCGAACGTTGCAGAGTTCGAATCCTGTTAATTTTATTTTTTTCTGTTTTTTTTTTTTGCATTTCTATTTTGTTTAAATTATTTTGTCCAAATTCTAGTTATATTTTGGTAAATGTATTTATTTTTTAAAAGCGTAAATTTAATAACCAGTGGGAAGTGTTGAAATTATAATTTAATTCTGTTTGACGAAATCAGAGGGCGGGACTTATGATATAAGCAACCAATGGAAGCCATAGGCGCAATTTTAAAAATCTTACTGAACCTTGCTGTATAAATAAAATACTGTACATATTTAGAAACTTAAATAATGGTATTAGGCATTCGAATTAAAATTCATAAAAAAATATTTTGACATAAAATTTGTTTTGGCATCCCAAATAATCATCATTCAGTTACTAAATACCTGCAAAACCCAGAAATGTGTGAAGATTCACACTTCACATACATTTTTTGTATCCATTGATTTTCCATCATATTCTTCTGGTAATAACATAATATATATATGTTTTAGTTGAAACAACTACAATTTTGTGTGATTTATGACTTATTAAAATATATTTGCAAATTAATATCTCACAACATTATTTTTATACTTATCTTAACACGCGCATCAGCGATTTGTTTTTTTGACCCTTCTTTGTATCTGGTAGGTACTGTCTACCATAGTGCTTTCTCTCTCTCTCTCGGCATTTTTGTTAGACATTTTAAAAAGATATTATCCTAATTTTAATATGAAAATTAAGAATGTGAGTATAGTTGTAGGTTGGGAACCGTGGTGAGTTATTTCAGAATGCTCATAAATATATTTTAAGCATGGTTGTGCTGCAGTTCTGCGGTTGGCACCATCTCATTAATCTAATTTATACTACAATGCACAGTTGCATGAGAACACAGTTTAACTTACACACACCAACACTCTTACACACACCCACACACACACACTGACACATGCGGGGCACAAAAACCCCACTCTAACGTACAACTATTATTCTAACTAACATTTCACAAATTTTTTAGGCACAAATTTCTGGCCAAATGGCGTCATTATTACATCAGAAGCAAAAAACTTGATGTGAAATATGAATTTCCGCACCTCAGGGATTTCCAAGTATCTAGTACGAGAGCTGGCTACCTTTAAAGTTTCTACAAAAACTAAGAAAGAAATTTTTTTGATTGGAACAAACTGTTTTATTGCTTTTCAGAATATTCTCCTTTAAGATTTATACACTTTTGCATGCGTTCAAACCAATTCTTGAAACATTTTTTCCACTCTGAAGTTGGTATATCGAAAACATGGTTTTCGAAGACTTCGACAGCTTCTTGAGGGGATGAAATCACTGTCCATGCATTTTTTGTTTGACATCGGGGAACAAAAAAAAAGTCAAATTAGGGGATAAATCAAGGGAATACGGGCAATGAGACATTAATTCGATGTTTTTCTCCTTCAAATAATCAATTTGACGTGCTGTGTGGAAGCTTTCATTGTCATGATGAAGAATGATGCGACGTGTTTGGTTGGTTTTCCTGATTTTGTCAATGACTTCTGGCGAACAAATTGTTGTATACCATTCAACATTGTTCTCCGATCCTCTAAAATAATGGTTGCGACATGTCCAGTACAACCGAAGAAACAAGAAATCATTTTCTTACAAGTGTTTCGTGAACGAACAACTTTTGTGGGTTTCGGTTCATCTTGGAAGACCCAAACAGTGGATTGTTGCTTAGTTTCCGGTTCATATGAATAAATACAAGTTTCGTCACCTGTAATGTTGTTGTATACGGATTTTGCAGTGCCTGGGTTGAATTTTTTTAGCATTCCCTTACACCAATCAACACGAGCCTTTTTAGGGTTTTGTAGGTATGACCAAAAAAACCTTATACCGTCATTTTGTCGTCTGTCTGTCTCTCTGTCTGTCTGTTCGGTAAAAATTGTAGCCAAACGGCTAAACCTAGAGAGTTGAAATTTGCCATGCTTATATAACTCTTTGACCCGCACATAGGAAAAATACTAAAACATCTAAAAAACATACCCCCCTAAAAATATAAACAAATATGTGCTCATCGAAAACAAAAATATTTTTTTTAAATTCTGAGTAGGGTATCAAATAAAAGCCCTTAGTACGTGGATTAACGATCAAATTTTTATTTTTGCAAAATAAATTATTTTGATGCGAATTTTGCCAAAATTGTGCAAAAAAATTTTTGTCCCACACCTGTAGCCCAGATGGTTTAAATTAAAAATCTAAGTAATGTATATTGGTGTGAACCGAAATAGTACAACAGGAATTTTTGATTAGATTATTTTTTCGGAAAATAACACATTTTTTGTGGTTTTTGGTTCACAAAGTACAAAAGTTATACCAATGTAAGACACTCACATGCAAAGCGTGCGATAGCCTAATTGGTTAGAGCACTGCTAAAATGAGCTGGAAAACGAAGGGTTTCGAGTTCGAGTACGGAGTGAATTTTATTTTTTCTGTTTTTTTTTGCATTTTTATTATGTTGAAATTATTTTGTCAAAATTCTAGTTATATTTTGACAAATGTTGTATTTAATTTTTAAGAGCGTAAATTTAATAACCAGTCTTATTATATAGTTAACAGACGATAAATTATTTTAAAAATATCGTTCATTTTGCCGTGATTACTACAAAGTAAAATTTGTCCTACACACTCAGCATACCGCCTTCACTTATTATATACCTGCGAAACCCTGAAATGTGTGAATATTCACACTTCACATCAATTTTTTGAGCTTCGGTCAAATTATGCAGAATCTATCGGGAACAGATCTTTTTCACAGCTAAATGTTCATGCAAAATCGAATGTATTGCCAGTCTACGATATACCAAAGGATGCCTCTATCTCACGGTAAGTCACATACCGAGCTTCTTCAATTATTTTTGGCACAGCATCGATGTTTTTTTGAATCACAACCGATTATGGTCGACCTTCATTCATCACTGAAGGACGCACGACCAGGACGAAGTTCTGCAAACCAATTGTAAACGGTATTTTCTGATGGTGCTTCATTATCAAAAGTCGAACAAAGCGAATCTATGCATTGTTATTAAGTTAGACCTTTATTTATTTATTTATTTATTTATTTATTTATACAGGTTTGGCCACACAACAGGTAAAACCCAATTACAGTGTGGCACAGATTTTATACATTTGAACTTAATTATCATTGTCTGTGACAGCTGCTAACATATAAAAGCAAAAAAAAAAAATTAAATAAACAAATAATAATAGTAATAATAATGATAAATGTACCTACATAATATTATACATTACATTACATAATAGTGAAAAAAAATACATTTGTTTTAGAGTAGATTCATTGTGCAGTTCTTAAATCTATTAATATTAGATGAAAAAATATCAGGACAATTGTCGTACGTTGATAAATGGTTAAATTTTAGGCAAATTCTATTAATAGGGGAATTGTACGCGGAATTCGTTCGATTATGAGGCAAAGCAAATAGCTCATTAAGTCTTGTGTTATGCGATGGTACGCGAATCTGTAATTGATGTAAAAGTGATGGACAGTCAAAATTATTATTTATTATTTTATATAAGAACATAATGTCTTTATGCTCTCTTCTTTTTTTTAATGAATTAAGAGTAACTGAGTTGTGTGGAAATTTATAGTTTAAATAATTTACAAATTTGTGCTGAATCGATTCCAGCCGTTTAATATACACATAGTACTGGGGCGACCAACATATTGTAGCAAACTCAAGTTGACTTCTGACGGTCGTATAATAAAGTGATAGTACCGTTTTCATGTTTTTGAATACACGACTAGTTCGTATTACAAAACCCAACGTTTTATAGGCTTTTTTTATAATAGTATTTATGTGTATGTCATATACTAACTTCGAGTCAAGAGTCACGCCCAAATCTTTTATTTCCGTTACATTTTCAAGTATATTTTCATTAATGACGTAATTAAATTGAAAGACATTTCTATTACGCGAGAATGTTATTTTTTTACATTTATTTATATTTAGTTGTAGACGATTAACCTGGCAATATTGATCAAGACGCGTAAGATCTTCTTGTATTGACTGAGCATGTAAAATAGATGTTACTTTTTTATAAATTTTTAAATCGTCGGCGTACATAATAAAATTAGAATGTTTGAAGCATAAGTATATATCGTTAATAAAAATATTGAAAAGCAACGGACCTAGATGTGATCCTTGCTGGACACCGGAAGTGATCCTGACGTATTCCGACTCGAAACCATTAACGACTACACATTGCTCCCTACCGACCAGGTACGATTGAAACCAGTTTAAAAGACTACCGTATATTCCCGCCTTAGCTAGTTTTTCTAAAAGTAAACCGTGGTCTATGACGTCAAATGCTTTACTGAAGTCTGTATAGATCGCATCTATTTGAATTCTTTCGTCCATAGCCTTGAGTATAAAATCCAAGTATAGTGTCATATTTGTTTCAACAGATCTTCCAGCAACGAATCCATGTTGTTCTAAGTTAATGTGATTTTTAACGTAATTAAATAACACTTTGTATATCAATTTTTCAAACACTTTTTCGAAAATACACAACTTAGAAATAGGTCTATAATTTTGTATTATATTTCTTTTACCGTTTTTGAAGATAGGTACTACTAACGCTCTCTTCCATAAACTTGGAAAATATGAATCTTGTAAGGATTTATTAAATATTAATGTGATTGGTAAGCTTAAAGACTCACTACAATTTTTTATGAAAATAGCAGGAATATTGTCCGGTCCAGCACCTTTGTTTGTATCTATCTCAGATAAAGATTTGATTACGTCATCGATGTTTATAATAATGTTTGACAAGCCAGTATATGACATTTTTTGTGAGTAAGCCGGGTTTAACGGTAATATACTGTTAGGGGTTGTATAAACTGAACTAAAGTACTCAGAAAACATATTACATATCTCTTTACCATCACGTGACGTCACTTCACCATAAGTCATATTATTAGGCATATTTTGATTTTTGATATTAGCTACATATGACCAAAATTTATTTGTATTAAGTGGTATTTCTTCCTCTATATTTTCAACATATTTATCAAAACAAGACTTAGTGAGTAATTTGGTTTTTTTTCTTAAATCTGCAAATTGTTGATAATATAATTGGGATTTGAATCTTTTATATTTGACGTGAGCTTTATATTTTGCCGAGATCATTTTAATAAGTTCCTCACTATACCATTTTGGATAAGTTTTGTTTCTAATACGTTTCCTTTTCACATATTTATTTATAGCTGAGTGCAGTTTATGATAAAAATATCCGACAGACTTTTCATTATTTAGATTTGAAAAATCATTATTCCAATCAATATTTGAAAAATAATCATTTATTTGTTCATAATCTGCATTTTTGTATAAATATACTTGTCTCGCTTTAGTTTGAAGACATTTATGTGAGATGGAAAATAAGTAGATGTCCAGTGGCGGGTGATGATTATCGATATTACTGAGGGGGCTATCGCAGCGAATAACATTTATTTCATTAATATTACTTAACACAAAATCTAGAATTCTATTATTATGATTGACTATGTGATTAAATTGTGCTAAATTGCAGTATGATATGCAGTCTATTAAATCATTAGATGCCGAATTATAAGTGTTACTCGCTGCGAGTCCGACATTATTAATTAAGGTCCATTTTAAATGTGGAAGATTAAAATCCCCACAAATAAGGAAACGGTCGTCAGGTGCTGAATCACGTATTATATATAATTTAGCCAAAAATGTTTGCAATGCATCGGTGTTATCTGGGGGAAGGTAAACGCAACAAATATGAAGTTTTTTGTTTTTCGTAAAATTATTTGATAAGTTAGTATGCACCGTGACCCAAATATCTTCCGCATTGCTCGACAGATCAGGCCTTACCACATATGATATTGTATTTCTAACGCCAATAAGCACACCTCCGCCGTCAGATTTGACAGATGTATCTGAGGATCTATCTCGTCTCACAACACTGAAATCACTACACAGCACTTCGTGGTCGTAAACTGATGAATTTAAAAATGTTTCTGTTAAGCAAATAACATCATAATTGCAAGAGGTAGAGTTAAGTTTTATCTTGTCTGTTTTTGTTCGTAGTCCTCTGATGTTCTGATAATATACTGATAATACCATATTTGATGTAAAATTATTATGTTAGAGAAAGAAATTATTGAACAAGTTTACGAATATCTGCTTCTTCGCGGATACAGTAAATACGGGAAACGTCGTCTTTTCGCACAAATATCTTACAATTTCTCGTCCAGATATATTTGTATGTTTTAAATGAATTACGAGTTTGTGCATATAAAAGGCTATTTTCTGAAGTTAGGTGTTCGTTTAAATATATTTTTGACGGTTCTGTTCCAGTTATGTTGATGTCATCGGATGAAATCTTCTTTTTTTGTCTATAAGCGGATAGTACTTCTTCTTTTTTTCGACGCGAAACAAACTTAGCAACAATGTTGCGTGGTTTCCCCTTATTTTTATTTTGAAATGATTGTAATCTGTGTGCTGCTTCAATATCATTTTCTGATATTTTCACTCCCACTACATCACATATATCAGAAATAATATGAAAAGTATTTTCATTGCTTTGTTCTGGACAATTGTTAATTATTAAATTGTTGAGTTTTGAGTACTGTTCGAGATCATGAACTTTTCCATTCAGGACACCAACTTTCATTTTTAGTTCTTCATTTTCTTTTTTAAGTGTCTCAACTTGTTTTAATTTTTCCTGGATGACCTTCATGCCTGTTTCGAAATCTGTTATTTTTGCAGAACAAAATTCTACAGATGTAATGACGGTATTAAACTTTTCATTAATATCCCTCATTATATCATTTTTGAAGGACATAAATTGAATCTGAATATCTTGTTTAGTACAATAATTGTTCGATTCCGGTTCGTCAGTAATTATTGACGAATTAAGATTGTGCCCGAAATGTGATCGGCAACTAATGCAATACCAGGCGACAGCATTGGTTTTCAAAACTTCGAGATGTTCCTCGCTTAAATCCACACAAATTGCGTGAAAACTTGAAGCACATTTTGCACACTTTACTCCGGTACTTTTTTTATTTATAGACCGGTTACATTGCTTGCATGTGACGCCCATGGTTTGCTAAGCCGGCCAGGCGATAAGCAATAAACCTGTCCGTTTCGGCAAACCTCACTTGATAAGAACAGCACAAATTTATTTATTGTTTTTAGTCTATATTTGTTATATTCGATTTAGTAACTATTGTTATATTTTATATTAATTATGTAATAATTTTTGCACACACAATGATGTAATTTTCATTAGTGAAATTCGACTTTAACAGGTTAATTTAATAATTATCTCTAAAGCGAAATATACGATGCATATTCTGTCACAGACAAACTGAAACTGAAACAAACAAACTGAAACCTTTACTATAATCGTAAAAAATCAACCAACGAAAACCTTCACGAGTAATATCCATTTTTCCACAAACATGTTTTTTGTAAACGCTCACTGCCAAAAAAACTTCTCGGTTAATTTATAGGCTGCCGCTGATTTCACAATAACAAATGTCAAATTTTACGAATATAGTAATGACACATTCCAATATTACCATCTAGTAGTAGTTTGTAATAACATAAAAGGTAACTCTCGTATGACGTTGGTATCTTGGTCGTAACTTTGTTGAATGGAACTTGTAGAGGAGTTGGCTAGGTTCCGCTGCCCGGATTCCGTACGACATCCATGTACTCATACCTCTGATTGACCTTGTTCCGATATTCATTCGTCATGACAAATATTACCTTATTACGAAAATGCAGCGTATGCATTACGTAATCAGGTAACATATACTAGACGCTGACAAATAGTTTTTTAATCAAACAGTTGAACGTCACAATGTCTAAATGTCGCAATCCTGACCTAGGATTACCTTTGTGACAAAATGTACCTACAAATAATACTGGTTCTCTCCGAGTAACCGTCTCCAAGTTGACCGTCACCGAGTTAACTATCACCGACTTAATCATGACGAGTTGACTGTTGTCAAACCAGTACTAATAAATCATTTTTTGCAGTCGACTACAACTGTGCTTAATAAAAGTTACAAGTGCTTACATTATCTCAGAAAGGTATGCTCTAATCAGTATCCATCTATCTCCTAATTCATTTGAACAGGACATTAATGAGAATACTTGTAATGTTTCAGATATGAAAGTTAACCAAAGCTATTGAGTCACGTCATGTTTAAATAGTTGGAGAGTGTTTGACAACGGTCAGTCACCTGTCACCCGCTGTTTATATCACGTTCAGGTATCTTGCAAACATTTACCCTTTTAATAAAAATATATAGCTTCCCTTATCGTTGACATTTTTTACTTTTATTGTCCTATTTCTGCTGTTATTTTGCATATATGTTACATATACAATTGCATGCTAAACAGGTAACCGCAATCTTTTAAACTATTAAACAAAACGGACCACGAATGTATATATTCATATTTTAACAAATGATCTATTAAAGTATACGGGGCAAGTTAAGATGACAATAGATCAAAACCTCATTGTTTTGGAAGGATAATTTACACAGAATCTAGGTAAAAGGTTCTTAAATGAAAAGTTCAGATAAAAAAAGGCAGCTGTAGCCACCATAGTCATCACAAATTACTTAAATAAATACTTTATAAAAGCAATTAATATTGGAAAAGATAATAATGTGTTATATTACGTTGAAAATTTCATGAACTGTATTTATACCTAGCTGGAGTCGCCGTCTTCGTACGGTTTTTGTATTTTTCATTTTTGCTGTGAGATATTTCAAATTCAAATAAAACAGAAAATACTCGTTTCTTTAATCTAAACAACTCTTTTGTGTGTATGTATTTTCAATGTTAAGTAAATAATAAGTTAGATACTTCGTTAGTAGGAGCTCTCACCATAGCTCCCCAAATATATCTCTTATTAAAAATTGTATTGAAAAGAAGAAAAAAAATCCTCTTTTCATATTTTTGTTGTTAAGTAATTAATAGTGAGATATTTAAAGAATTTAGTTTTAGGGTGTCTCCTCGTAACTCTACAAATATTCATCCAGTCGAAAAATTATATACAACAAAAAAGATTTATTTTCTGTTTCAGAAAAAAGATTTTGAGTCATTTATTTTGATTCCTCGTAGCTTATTTAGCCTAAAAAGATGTGAGGCCTTATTCGTTTGACTTTTTTTAAAATTATGACATATTTTAATAAGGCGTAATATGTAGAAATTTTCATCTTCGCATGAATGTTCCTCAAAAACGAAATGCGATAAAGACCTGCAGTTGAAATTTTTGAAACCTTGTGTTCCTAATTGACTTGTTACCATACTTATGAAAAAAAAATTAAAATTTTTATTTATTTATTTATTTATTATTATTTTTTTTAATTATTTGTAAATTTTGATAAATCCTAACTAAAAAATTGTTAGGGTTAGAAATCTGTAATTTGAATTTTTTTAAATTCTCTCAAAGTGTCATCTGTATGGAGGCGTTACAGAGAAACAGGGAGTCCGGCTGAACAACATCTATCTATTCTATCTCGACGACCAATCAGATATCAACCCCTCTCTAGAGGCAGTCGCAGAGTATGATTAGACTGGTGTCACAATTGTCAATATTGGTGTGATAATGATTGGGCTACAGTTTTGTTTACTGATGAGTCCAGATTTGGAACTCATCCAGATTCTCGTCGAACAAGTGTATGGAGAAGATCCGATAATTTGGAACATTTGAGGCACATCCAGGAAGTTCACAGTTACAGAGGAGGTACTGTTATGCATGGGGTGGGATAATCATTGGGGGTAGAACTGATCTCGTTTTCCCCAATGAATTTTTAACAGCATAACAATATTTGGATAATATTCTTCAACCTATTGTGCGTCAATTTCGTGGTTCTGTTGGTGATCAGTTTCATCTTGCCCAGGATAATGTTCAGCCACATGTTGCGCGAATTGTAACGAACTGGCTGGATAACGAAGGTATTGATGCGATACAATGGTCAGCACAGTTACCGGATTTAAATCCGATTGAACATGTGTGGGACATGCTTAAAAGAAGACTTACTCCACATATGGATAACATCCAAGATAATTTTAGATTCAGAGAGTTTTTAAGAGAAGAATGGGCACAGTTACCTCAAGAAGACATCGATAATGTTATTTTGTCCATGAATCGCAGATGTAGGGCTGTGATCAACCAGTTTTTTTTTCATTCTAAGGATTTTGTAGGTATGACCAAAAAAACCTTATACCGTCATTTTGTCTTCTGTCTGTCTGTCTGTCTGTTCGGTAAAAATTGTAGCCAAAGGGCTAAACCTAAAGAGTTGAAATTTGGTATGCTTATACAACTCTTTGACCCGCACATAGGAAAAATACTAAAACATTTAAAAAACATATCCCCCTAAAAATAAGAACAAATATATGCTCATCGAAAAAAAATATTTTTTTAAAAATTCTGAGTAGGGTATCAAATGAAAGCATTTAGTACGTGGATTAACGATCCAAATTTTATTTTTGCAAAATTTTTGACCAAATAGTGCAAAAAAAAAATATTGTCCCACACTCTGTAGCCCCAGAAGGTTAAAACTAAAAATCTGAAAAAATTTGAAGTAATGTACATTTGTGTGAACCGGAATAGTTCAACAGGAATTTTTGATCAGATTATGTTTTCGGAAAATAACGCGATTTTTTTGTGTTTTTAACTAAAATATGTAAAATATTTAATAACTTATCTGAGCCTGTGAACCTGTATGCTTTGATAGTCTAATGGCTAACATACTCGCGTTCTAATTTGCAAACATTAACTAGAATTTTGAAAAAATAATTTAAACAAAATAAAGATGCAAAAAAAAACAGGAAAAATAAATTAATAAATAAATTTTAGCTCTGCTCTCAAGGCAATTTTATTTTTCCTGTTTTTTTTTGCATTTTTATTTTGTTTAAATTATTTTTTCAAAATTCTAGTTATATTTGCGCAAATGTAGCATTTAATTTTTAAAAGCGTAAATTTAATAACCGGTGGAAATTGTTGAAATTGAATACACGAAATCAGACGGGCGGAGTTATGACTTAAAACAACCAATGGAAGCCATAGGCGCAATTTTCAAAATCTTAATGAACCTTGTTATATATATATATATATATATATAAGGAGAAATAAAAATTCTTATTTACTCGTCAAAATACGATTATACGATTTTCGTCAAGAACTACATTCAACTATATATATATATACATATACAGGTAGGCCTCGATTTACGCCGGTGTTACGTACCGGCGCAAAATAAAGCGGCGCAAATCAAAGCAAAGAATGTTCATTCCAGAGACGGATTAACATTCTATTCGAATTAATATTTTTGTTTTTTTTAAATTATTTTTGTTTTTTCTTTATTTATTACTTATATATATACAGAAAATTATAATATTATTACAGAACATACAATACAATGCAACAATACGATACAAATAAACAAAAATTAAAACAGAAATCAAAATTATAATCAAAAATAAAAGCAAAACCTTTGAAAGAATATTAAAAATTTATTTTTCTTTATTTTTTCTTTCACGCTTATGTGCTCAAGGTTCCATAGATGTTTTGATATTTTTTATTATAGTTGAACTGCGTTCGCAATCATGATCTGTCTTACAAATGTCTTAATCTTTTAATTTTATCTGCATTTTTCAATATTGTAGTCACCGTTGATGGAGGTAAGTTTAGGCATCTACAAATCTTCGGACGAGTTTCACCATTCTCTATTCTTTTAATAACTTCAATTTTTGTCTCAATCGAAATAGACCTACTTTGTTTTCTATCGTGTTTTGTAGATATATCTTCCATTGGTATTAATGAAAATTATAATTATTACTCAATAATTTTAAATTAAATTTTAAAAGTAAGTTAATAAAAATAATATAGAAAAATTAAAAATTATTAAATTTAGATTATATAAAATATTAGATTTAGATTTATTTAAATTTAAATATGTACATATCATAAAGCAGACACTCTTAAACGAGTTAAATTTATTTTACAACTGAATACGTCTCAGTAGTGCGATTACTGCGACTGCGTAAACCACGAGACATCCCCGCTTCGACCCCTGAATTGTCGACACCCGACTCCGACGTTCAACTGTTTCAAAGCGGCGTTATTTTGAAGGTCGCTTCCAACCGGCGTAAAATAAAGCGGCGTAAAATAAGGCCCACCTGTATATAGACCCCATGCTGTCCTAAAATATATTAGTCTATGAAAGGTCTACCAGGGCTCATTCGATGCTTATTCTAGTCTAGTTTCAAAATCCGAGTGGCTCTTTTACGGAAACATCGTAACTTATCAAATATGGCCACCAATCCCACGTGACCTCTACCTTTTCTTCGATAAATCGATTATAAAGTATGATCGCCGTCATATTGAATCCGCTTTATTGGATCCGCCATATTTAATTTTCTGAATTGCACCCTGAATTCATCATCAGTGACCCCATAAACCCCCAGGCATTATATTATATTGAAATCAAATCATTTTTTTAAAAATCTTCACTTGGCACGTGGTTTCGGCCGCCATGTTGCATCCGCCATATTGAATTTTCTAAATTTGACCTTGGATTCATTAACAGCCGCCTCAACTACCTTTAGGTAACATTTTCAGGGGTTTGACACCCAAATTGACTCGATTGTGTTTACTTTATAATCGATTTATCGAAGAAAAGGTAGAGGTCACGTGGGATTGGTGGCCATATTTGATAAGTTACGATGTTTCCGTAAAAGAGCCACTCGCATTTCGAAACTAGACTACAATAAGCATCGAATGAGCCCTGGTAGACCTTTCATAGACTAATATATTTTTGGACAGCATGGGGTCTCTCGATGAAATAGAATGACTCATATATATATATATATATATAAAAATACTTCACATATTTAGAAAACTAAATAATGGTATTAGGAATTCGAATTAAAATTGACAAAAAAAAAATATTTTAACATATAATTTGTTTTGGCATCCCAAATAATCATCATTCACTTACTAAATACCTGCGAAACCCTGAAATGTGTGAAAATTCATACTTCACATCAATTTTTTATAATTCTGTACATAAATCTATACAACATATACATATATACATATATCCTATAATATAATACGCCTGTTTGTATGTTCGTATGTTCGACCGGTCGTTTCTTCATTCCCCGATAGAGGCGCGCATATGTTAATTATTTATGTAAATTGTTTAAAATATATTGTTGATGCAATAATAGTGAATTTTCTACGAACACTTTTTATAATTATTATAAGATGCAATAATAGTGAATATTCTACGAACACTTTTTATAATAATTGATAGAATTGTAAGAAATTATTGTTTATGTATTGGACAGTAGTGTGCTGTGAATTTTTGTTTTGAATGTTGACATTAAATTAGTAAAAATGACAGTTGTGTTTTTCATTAAAAAATCACTTCACAATTATTAATTTAGTTGTGAAATACACGGATCGGTTTTTGTACGAAACAAAACACAGAAAAACGTTATCCTTCCGTGATATTCGACATTTTTGATTAAAATTATTATTAGCAGAAAAATAATTATTTTAAAAAATATTTGGTTTTGATGAAAGTAAGAAAAATGTGACTTTTTTTTCTTTATTATTATTATTTCAATGCTTTATTATTTTTTTATTTCTACGATTTATAGGACAAGATTTACAATATCCCACTGCAAACTCTATACAGATGGCAGCACATAACGACTACACTAAATAATTCAAGAATTATCAGTGGCTCTAAAACAATGGTTTCTGTTTATTTATCACATTAAAATATCATTTACCTTTTAGTTCAGGTTAAATTCACCTTAAAATAGGGTGACCAGATTTCAGTGAAGGGAAACCGGGACACAGGAAAAAAAAAAAGAAGGTCTTTGTTTCCTCCCAGATCCAAGTGCAGAGCAAAAAAAAGGTCCGCACCTCCCAAATTCAAAATGAAGAGCAAAAAAAAGAAAAGGTCCTCTCACCTCCACAAATTTAAAGTGAAGAGCAAAAAAAAGGTCCTCACCTCAGATTCAAAGTGAAAAGCAAAGAGATTCAAAAACCGGGACAATCGGGCGTCCCGAGAACAGTTTTCGGGACACCGGGACAATTGACCGAAAACCGGGAAGGATGGTCACCCTACCTTAAAAGCACTATCTTAGGTTATGGTTGATAACTGTTTTTTTTTTTTATAAACCACCTAAAAATAAATTGTATTTTAACTGTTCTGTGCAGGGCTAGGGACAGTGATTCACCTTAAAAGCACTATCTTAGGTTATGGTTGATAACTGTTTTTTTTTTTTTTTATAAACCCCCTAAAAATAAATTGTATTTTAACTGTTCTGTGCAGGGCTAGGGACAGTGATTCACCTTAAAACCACTATCTTAGGTTATGGTTGATAACTGTTTTTTTTTTTTTTATATAAACCACCTAAAAATAAATTGTATTTTAACTGTTCTGTGCAGGGCTAGGGACAGTGATTCACCTTAAAAGCACTATCTTAGGTTATGGTTGATAACTGTTTATTTTTTTTTTTATAAAGCACCTAAAAATAAATTGTATTTTAACTGTTCTGTGCAGGGCTAGGGACAGTGATTCACCTTAAAAGCACTATCTTAGGTTATGGTTGATAACTGTTTATTTATTTTTTTATAAACCACCTAAAAATAAATTGTATTTTAACTGTTCTGTGCAGGGCCAGGGACAGTGATTCACCTTAAAAGCACTATCTTAGGTTATGATTGATAACTGTTTATTTATTTTTTTTTATAAACCACCTAAAAATAAATTGTGTTTTAAAAGTTCTGCACAGTCCCACCTGTTTAGAATCTCTGTATATTGAACAAATGACGTGTGTGTGACGCATGCGCAGTGTTCAGTGGGATATTGTAAATCTACCCCCTGATTTGAGATATAGTGTAAGTACGCTTTTTTCCGTGTGCCCTTTTTGCCGTGTGTGTATTTTTTCATGTGTGCTTTTTTCCGTGTGCGTATTAATCCGTGTGCGTTTTTTCCGTGTGCGTATTTTTATATTATATAAGAAAATGGAAAATTAATTTTAATAAATATATTTTAAATTTAACGTCCCAAATCATTTTTAGTTTTAACATTATAAATATAATGCACTGAGTGAAAATGAATCGTCTTCCCATCTTAAAAAGTTAATGAATTAATAATTCGGAATAATGCTCATTATTTGTCCAGTTTTTAATAATGTGCGAAGAGTTGATTCAATTTGAATTGGATGAAGTTAGGCGATGAAGAAGTCTGAGGTGTCGAGCAAGTTCCACATTAAGGTAATGATTTGTTTGCCAACACAGTTGGCAACAGGTGCACTAGTATATATATATATATATAAGTAAGAAATAAAAATTCTTGAATACTCGTCAAAAGTTTATTAATAAAATATTAAGGGACGTTTCGACTGGTAAATCCTGTCATCCTCAGTCTATAAATAAAAATTACAATTGTAAAATACAAATATATATATATATATATATATATATATATATATATATTAAATATTGATTATTGTTATAAATAATATTTAGCTTATTTTGTTGCAAACTATTCTAAACGTACAAAAGAAACCATACACTATTTATTTTCATATATTTTTTTACATCCCTAGACTTTTCCGATGTGGTTTATTTACATATTATCAATTTTTGTCAATATAGTTTCATTACTCGTATTAATTTTCCTTTTATTTCTGTACATAGAGAAGGGCTGTTATCTCTAGTAAAAGTGAAATATCACACAAAGGCAAAGTCATTTAGTAATGTATCGAGAAAAGCTGGGACATAGAGTTGTAACAGTTGTACGTAGACAGGCTGACGTAGTTGGAGTGGTGTCGGTCCGCTACTGGCTACTCCCTCGTGTCCTTTAAGGCTCTAATTTAAAAGCACACAACCAGCTAACAGGGACGTATTACAAGGAAAATACTGCAAATTATAGTGAAACCTGAATAGACTCTGTCAAGTTTTTCTCATAGAAAATCTTAAGGTATCAAATTTATGAAGCTTTCAAAGATTTTCGCTGAATTAATAGCAACAGTTTTTAGGGTTTTGTAGGTATGACCATCAAAAAACATCACTCATGTGTCTGTCTGTCTGTGTTGTACGGTAGATATTGTAGCCAAACGGCTGAATATAGAAAATTGAAATTTGCCACGCTTGTGCAACTCTTTGACCTGCATATAGGCAGGTCTGCGAACCGTTAACTTTTTCGTTTCGGTTTTTGTTCCAGTTCAATTAAAAAAATAAATATCGGTTCGGTTCCGGCAAAAATAACGATTTTTTTTAACCGAATTTTTTTTCGGGTTTCGGTTCAGTTCCGAGTGATAAATTTTTAAATGGTTTTATTTTTATTAGAAATTTATTTTCAACTATAATTTAAAAGAACATTTTATTCCTTATTTTGTAATAATCATAGCAAGGCCACTTGCAGGGGGGGGGGGCTTTGGGTGTTTACTCCCCCCCCCCCGAAATACTTTTTTTAATACTTTTTTTTTACTTTTCAGTTAAAAAAATTACGTTTTTTTTGCTCATCAGTTTAAAAAATTATCTTAAATAAAATGTATTTTGTATTCACATACAAAATACATAATCTGACCCGAAATAAATTAATTTTTTTTTTTTTTTTGGTTCAGCTCCGGTTTTCGTTTTGACAAAAATAACGCCCAGCAAACATTTAACTAACGGCCGAATGCCGGCAAACTGCTTTTGCTGCTGGCACCAAAAGTAAGTGCAACGCCAATATTAATAATGTACTTCACATTTGTATTTCGCATTCCGCCTATACGAGCAGTACTTTACCAGCATTTTATAAGCACTCCTTATTTGTATTAATCCAAGCAAACATTTTTATACTTTTTACTTAAAACTAAACTTTTTTTGAATGTAATAATCTGAAAAGTCTGATTGTTCTTAGTCATAAAACGCCCTAACGGCCAGTACCCCCTCGAGGGCCAGTACAAGTTGATACGTGTTGGTGGACATTTTGTCAAGAAGTGTATTTGAATAGTTATTGTTTTGTGAACATTATACAGTTTTTTATTGTGATTTGTGTGTATTTTGTTAGATTTAAGGACGTACCCAGCAAACATTTTTATCCGGACCAGTACTGGTAAAGCACATACTCGCCGGCATTGAAAGTAATGGGCCAGTGCTGGCATTTCGTACTGGGCCAGTACCCCGGTGTCCCGCGGCCCTTAGCTGGCCCATTGATGTATCACAGTTGCTGGCCCAGCAACGGTAAAGTGCATTGAAAGTAATGGGCCAGTGCTGGCATTTCGCATTGGTCCAGTGCTGGCATTTTGCACTGGGCCAGTACCCCGGTGTCCCCGTGGCCGTTAGCTGCCCCATTGATGTATCAGTTGCTGGCCCAGCAACGGTAAAGTGCAAAATAATCGCATTAGTTGCAAGATTTATTTATGACAGACTAGTGCTTATATCTCATACCCACTCTATAGTGTTTCAAATGTAATATATGTGTACTTACCCAGTATTAAAATAAATTAATGGTTAGGTGCAAAATAAATACTCATTTGGCCATTTTCACCATCGTTGAATAAATTTATTTAACAAGTAAAGTTGACAATATCGCATCGGTTTTAAACTATTAATGAAGAAATTAACATTGCTGTCAATAGAATGATGCGATATTGTTAACTTAAGTTGTTAAATAAATTTATTGAACTATGGTAAAACTGGCCGATTGTAAATTGAATTAACAGTTATAATTTATTGATTTATTTATAAATATTAAATAAATATAATTTCAGGAATAACAGGAATTAGTTTAATGAAGAATTTTAAGAAAATGGTTTTCTGCCATTTCGGTCAAACCAATTGCATCCTAAAGATAAGGGGTGACTAATAATTTTCGCCAATATTCGTCTTGTATTATCTACCACATCTTTTCCCCCTGACTTGAAGAGTGCCAACCTAAAGAAATCATACTTGTTAAAATAAATTCAATAAACAAATTTTATAAGCATTAATGCTATAAGCTGTTCACTTTTGTAAGAACAAACTAGATCTGGTTATTTTGGTGATTTTTATAGTGTATTACTGACTTTTAGAAACTTGGTTATATTGTAAAAAAAGCTTTACAGTTTTGGATTAAGTTTGTATTATTTTAGGTTAGTATTATATTTACAAAATATTTATCATGTCACTATTCAAAATGAAATATGACAAATTATATTTTTTAAATGACATATTTATAATCTTGTATCAGATTTATTAATAATTGAAAATTTTATTACATGAAAAAAACTATGATTGAACTAAACTAAAAATTAAACAATTTAATATGAAACAGTTTGTGTAAACTACGTCCTTAAATCTAACAAAACACAAACAAATCACAATAAAAAACTGTATAATCTTGATAAACTGTCCACCAACACGTCCCAACTTGTACTCACAGAATATCACTTGTACCGACCCTCGAAGGCCACGCCATTAGGGTGTTTTATGACTAAGAACGATCATAAGCACTGGCCCGCTAGAAATAATCTTGGATTAATACAAATAAGGAATGCTTATAAAATGCTGGTAAAGTACTTCGTATAGGCGGAGTCCGAAATACAAATGTGAAGTACATTATTAATACTGGCGTTGCACTTACTTTTGGTGCCAGCAATGTACCAGCGTAAAAGCAGTTTGCCGGCATTCGGCCGTTAGTTCAATGTTTGCTGGGTAGTTTACACAAACTATTTCATGTTAAATTGTTTAATTTTTAGTTTAGTTCAATCATAGTTTTTTTCATGTAATAAAATTTTAAATTATTAATAAATCTGTTACAAGATTATAAATATGTCATTTAAAAAATATAATTTGTCATATTTCATTTTGAATAGTGACATCTTAAATATTTTGTAAATATAATACCAACCTGAAATAATACAAACTTAATCCAAAACTGTAAAGCTTTTTTTACAATATAACCAAGTTTCTAAAAGTCAGTAATACACTATAAAAATCACCAAAATAACCAGATCTAGTTTGTTATTACAAAAGTGAACAGCTTATAGCATTAATGCTTATTTGATTATTGAATTTATTTTAACAAGTATGATTTCTTTAGGTTGGCACTCTTTAAGTCAGGGGGGAAAGATGTGGTAGATAATACAAGACGAATATTGGCGAAAATTATTAGTCACCCCTTATCTTTAGGATGCAATTGGTTTGGCCGAAATTGCAGAAAACCATTTTCTTAAAATTCTTCATTAAATTAATAAATTAAATAAACTAATTCCGGTTATTCCTGAAATTATATTTATTTAATATTTATAAAAAAAACAATAAATTATAACTGTTAATACAATTTACAATCGGCCAGTTTTACCATCGTTGAATAAATTTATTTAACAACTTAAGTTAACAATATCGCATCATTCTATTGAGAGCAATGTTAATTTCTTCATTAATAGTTTAAAACCGATGCGATATTGTCAACTTTATTTGTTAAATAAATTTATTCAACGATGGTGAAAATGGCCAAAAGAGTATTTATTTTGCAAAATGCCAGCACTGGCCCAGTGCGAAATGCCAGCACTGACCCATTACTTTCAATGCACTTTACCGTTGCTGGGCCAGCAACTGATACATCAATGGGCCAGCTAAGGGCCACGGGACACCGGGGTACTGGCCCAGTACGAAATGCCAGCACTGGCCCATTACTTTCAATGCCGGGGAGTATGTGCTTTACCAGTACTGGCCCGTATAAAAATGTTTGCTGGGCGGTTTTCGGTTCAGTACCGGTTCGAAGCCCTGCATATAGGTATAGAAAAAATACTGACAGTTAAAAAAAAACACATCAAGAAATAAACATCAAATGAAACCTCTTAATGCCTAGATAAACAAATCAAAATTTAATATTTGAAAAATCTTTTAAATTTTTCCAAAAATTTGTCAAATTTCATTTTGTCCTCCACCCTATTTCTAGGTGGGGTTGATCTAAAAATCTGAAAAAAATTTCGGTAATGTGCATTGATGGGAACCGGTATTATTCTTCAGGATTTTTTGGTCAGAATAGTTTTTCGAAAAAAAAATATATTTTTACGTAGAATATATATTTTTTAAATTTATTGTGTTAAAAAGCTCTAATAAAGCTCTTAAGGCGGCGCACAACCCTATAGTCCTCAATAGTTTCTTATACAAAACTAATAATCGAAAATAAAATTAATAACAATCTATATATCAAAATTTGCAGCGAATTTTTATCTATCTAATAGAATATTTTTAATTGTAGAAAAAACTGTTAGGTACTTGTAAATAAGCAAATTGCATTATAGACGCCATCTTGTAAACCAATCGACGCATATTTGCGTACGATGCGGCAAATTGTACCTAAAACTTCATTCTACAAATATAATTCTAGCTATTTTGTTGTATTGCGAAAATTACTTATAGTTATTGTACTTGGTAATCTATTTTTGCCGCTCTCTTGAATCTGCCGCGGTTTTCAAAATTGGTGTTACGGGTAAAAATGATTTATTTTTCCTGAAGAATACGTGTACCAAGTGGCATTCTATTATCTTTAAGTATAATATTTTTCGATGAAGGCTCCAAACTATAAGAAATCAAGTCGAAAAAAAAATGACGTATTATTTGAACATTTCTACACAAAACTATATAAATATAAAAGTTATTCGAAACCCACAAATAGATTTAAAAAATTACAGAACAATATCGCTGATGTCTATTTTTAAGTTATTGAGCGATAATATTTTTACTATGAATTTTTCTACAACTAAAACTATCATATTAGATAGATACAAATTCGGTGCAAAATTTGATGTATATGTTGATACTAATTTTATTTCAGATTGTTAGTTTTGTATAAGAAACTAGTAACCTCCGGGGGTTATACGCAGCCTTAAGACGTATTAAGAAACGAGAAGTAATTTCTTTTTTTTTTTAATTATAATATGGTATTTTCCAAAAATATACTTAAAAAATCACTCTCCAGCACCCTTTAACATAAAGGGGTTAACTTAAAAATCTGAAAAAAATTCTAAGCAATGTAAGTTGATCTAAACCGAGAACGTACGAGAGGAATATTTAATCAGTTTTCATTTTTAGAAAATATTGCAGTTTATGAGATTTTGACAATATTAATATATAATTTTTTAAATTCATCGCTAAATTATTGCTAGCAATAAATGCATAAATTGATGTGAAGTGTGAATTTTCACACATTTCAGGGTCTTGCAGGTATTTAGTAAGTGAATGATGATTATTTGGGATGCCAAAACAAATTTTATGTCAAAATATTTTTTTATGAATTTTAATTCGAATGCCTATTACCATTATTTAAGTTTCTAAAGATGTGCAGTATTTTTTTAATATATCAAGGTTCATTAAGATTTTGAAAATTGCGCCTATGGCTTCCATTGGTTGTTTTTAGTCATAGCTCCTCTCCTTTGATTTCGTGTACATTCTGTACACGAAACTCATTCGTGTACACTGGTTATTAAATTTACGCTTTTAAAAATTAAATGCAACAATTGCCAAAATATAACTAGAATTTTGAAAAAATAATTTAAACAATATAAAAATGCAAAAAAATAAAATAAAAAATAATATTGTCTCCTCTCGTAGAATTCGAACTCAATTTCTCGGGCAGAATGCAAGTATCTTAGCCACTGCACCAAGAAACACGTTACTGTTTAGCGTCTATATAACTATATAACTATAACATTATTAGCAAAAAAACACAAAAAATGCTTTTTTTTCCAAAAACATAATCTGATCAAAAATTTCTGTTGTACTATTCCGGTTCACACCAATGTACATTACTTAGAATTTTTTCAGATTTTTAGTTTAAACCATCTGGGCTACAGGGTGTGGGACAAAAATTTTTTTGCACAATTTTGGCAAAAATCGCTTCAAAATAATTTATTTTGCAAAAATAAAAATTTGATCGTTAATCCACATACCAAGGGCTTTCATTTGATACCCTACTCAGAATTAAAAAAAAATATTTTTTTTTTCGATGAGCACATATTTGTTTATATTTTTAAGGGGATATGTTTTTTAGATGTTTTAGTATTTTTCCTATGTGCGGGTCAAAGGGTTGTATAAGTATGCCAAATTTCAACTCTCTAGGTTTAGCCGCTTGGCTACAATTTTTACAGAACAGACAGACAGACAGACAGACAGACAGACAGACAGACAGACGACAAAATGACGGTATAAGGGTTTTTTGGTCATACCTACAAAACCCTATGCTAGTTATGGATTTTTTGTATTTATGGCTAAGTGTTTATGTTTAAGTGACAATTTATGTGTCTTTTTTGAAATTAAAAATATTATAAAAATATTTTAATACCTGAGAACATGTGTGTAGAATGAAGTGTGTAGTATTCAGTCAAACTATTGTTTGAATTACTTTAGTTTTTTGTTTTTAATGTATCAAAGAGAAATAAATCATTTATAGTATACTTATAAATGAAATACTTATAAATCAAATGATGAAATTTTAATAAAAATACGAAAATTTAATGAAGACTTGAATACGAAGCAGAAAACAGATTTTTTAATTTAAATTTTATTGCGAGGAAATTTTACTTAAATTATGTTTAAAAAAATCAATTGGAATCTCTTAGTACTTAAATAACGAATAAAAATTATTATCAAAAAATTATTGATTTTGATGTAATTATAGAAAAAATATTCCTGGACTAATATTAAATACCTACAAAACTCTTACATGTGTGAAAATTCACACTTCACATAATTTCTAATTTATATGTTAGTCATTTATATGGACTATATCACAAATAGCCATTGTTGCTGTGCGCCAAAAATTTTTAACTAACTAATCAACTCATGCAACAACCTGTTATCTTTGTATTAGGACTCCCCATCTCATATTTAGTTTTGTATTTTGTTGGAGCTAGAACACTTCAGCGTGTAACAGCAAAAAACTACTAAAATAACTTAAAAATCCCACCGTTGATACCAAAAAATGTAACAGACAAAACTACTGAAAAAACATTTTAACTTTTGACAAAATTATCCTTATGTGAATTTGGAAAAATAATTTGAACTAATTTTACCAGCTTCCCTATAGGGATTTGCAGCTAAGCACCCTACCATCTGGTGAGCGTTTCATGAACTTGTGTACATCAGATAACATTTCGTTTTGTGTATTGGTTTTGTATGAAGTTTGTTTTTAAAGTTTTATTATAATCATTGAAAAATGTATAATACATATTGTTGTGTGCCTATGTGCAATTCATTGAAAAGAAGAAACCCGGAAATATCGTTTCATTTGTTTCCACTAATATCAGACACCGTACGGTTCGAAACAAAATTGGGAAAGCAAGAGGTTGGGAATCGACGCGATGTTTAGATAAACAATTTAAAAATTGGAAAAAAAGTGAGCCCTTATATCAAAGTTTGCTCATTACATTTTAATGATAGTGACTACAAAAAATATTTTCAATTTTGTATTTATTATCGCATATCTTGAAAATTCCTGTTATTGTGTGTGGGTTTGTAATGCACAAGTCTCTAGGCATAATGCATAGATCTTTATGAACTCTCTGTTTTTTTCAGTGACTCCACACAATATTATATGCCCAGCATTGTAGATTTCTACCCCTTGGTAAACAACACGGGAATTATTATTTCCCCCAATATAGTTAAAATAATCGACAATGGAAAACCGCCATAACTTCAAACCAGATCACAAAATGTAGTATTTTAATATTTACAAGTGTTGTCACTTCACAAAATCAGAAAATCCCAAACAATTATTTATTTTTTGTCGTTTTTTGATACACTTTTCGCTATTATTTACTAGTAAATGTCAAGTGGTATCTGATTTAGAATAGTTTCAAAAAAATCCGCGTGGCGCTACGATCTTAAAATTTTTCCCCTATTGATGGTGATTTTTTTATAATCAAACTTATAGTTGGCCTTGGTAGCATAGATGTAGCGCTCCTACACTAACTAGCCAAGAGTCCCGGGTTCGAATCTCGGCCAAGGCATGGATGTTTTTGAACCACAGTGTAATTGAGACATAAAGCCCTGCTCTGTGTTTAAAAAAAACCAGTGGCGAAGAGAGACCTCCGCTAGACTTGCCCTCCCATAAAAAAATAATAATTAAAAAAAGATATTTTTTAAAAAATTATTATTTTTTTTTAATTTAATAAGTTTTAGGTAAATCTTCAAAAATACATCAAATTATGTTCTATACAAATTTTTGTCCAAGGCTTGGTTTAGTAGTTACTAATTTTTTAAAATTTTAAAGTTTAATAACTTCCGTTTCTGGTTTCGGATTTTCATAAAAAACAATAGGGTTCTTTCCAATTAATAGGAGAATTTTTTAGTACCAGAACGAACTCTCTAAGTTAAACCGTTCTCGAGTTATCGTGTATACACACACACACAGATACACACACATATGGACGGCACTTCGAAAATAGGTTTTTTTAATTCCCTGGACCTTGAAACGTGGTCATCAGTCAAAATCTCGACATCGAAAATTTTCGCGCTTACAATACTTGCCTCTTATATATTAAGGTCAGGCAAGTAAAAACACGTGAAAACAATTGATAATAGTAAATTTATTGTAAGAAAAAGATCTTTAAATGAAGATCGAAATTTAAAGATATTAATTAAGTACGTGATCATCAAATGAAGACAAAACATTTTAAATGTAATATGTAAAATAAAATATAAAACTTACATTATTCACCGGTCTTAGCTCTTGACTGGACCTGATGCATTACATATACACCAGACCAAAGCCAGGAACCGAGTCCCTCACAATTAATTTTAATTTCAATTTACCGTCGGCTTACCTGTAAATACTTCTAAGTCCGAGAAGCATAACTTTTCAGGCGGGGCAAAAAACCCTGCTACAATCATTATTATTATTTTTTTTTTTTATTAATTTTTTTGGTCTTAGCTACGATGGCGTTTAACCAGGATATCTTTATTTTTGTGGATACATTAGTAATTTTTGCAACAAATACAAACATCCATGCCATCACCGGGATTCGAACCCGAGCCCCCATGGTTAGCAGTCAAATGATCTGACCACTACGCCATAGTGACCGGCAATCATTATTTTAGATCTCTGTTTTATGAAATATCAGTAATACAGTTTCAGTTACAATGGGAAAAACATTTTATGATTATTTTATCATTTTTGTATTATTTTACGAAAATAATAAAACAAAAAAATAAGTTTTATAAGTAAGCCGACGTTATGCAACACATTTTACCAATGTTATTATTTATATTCTGTCTAATCGTCATAATATATCAGTTAACATTGCAAAATTAAATATTCCATAAACACTCTACGAATTGTTATGCATAATATCTTTATTATCCAAATATTTCTGATGGTGCATCTGTCACAAGCCAAAAGTCAAAATAGAGAGAGGAATTTACTTCCTCGATTAAGAGGTTACAACAGAAATTTCTAACCGTAGTTAATATGTGTCTGCAAGACGGTTATCTAATAACTCTGAAGTTATAGACAGTGATTATTTATTAGGAACATACCAGCTAGTAAAGCGCCATACATCAGCAATTTGTCAATTGTGCTTAGAACAGTGGAACATGCTCGGTGCTCTGCAGACAATTAAATATCTCGGCGAGACGTGTGACGTGTAAGCTGAATTGGAGCGTTAGCAAGCGGCACACGTATCACGGTGGCATGCATCTTCCCTTATCGCCTTCTTACGTTCTTTTGATGTAAATCCGCGACCGCCGCACCTGTTACCTCATGTCAACGACACCATCACAACCAAATGGCTTCATCTCCACAACTAACCACTATCTATCCGCACGACTAAAATCTTACATAAATTCGTTTTGGTTTTTTAAGATTTTTTGGCGATTAAAAGTTTGTAATTACAAACTTTATATACATCAGTATTAATAATTGAATATCTACTATTATACAAGGTGTAAAAACGTAAAATATGTAAACACTCGTGGTTCGCAAGGTCGTCTAATCTAGCGTTGATCGCTCAAGTCGAACCACCAATAGATGCGATGTGGATATTGGGCTCAGTATGTGTGTGTCTCGATGGCGAGGGCGCATAAAAACCTCACCGAGGGCGCCGTGTTGCCGACCCTTGCCCTAGACCTTTCTATATGTTATTTTATTCGCAGATTCTTAGAAAATAAATCTGCAAAATATTTTTCATATCGATTGTAGGATAGAAGAAATTATAGACTCTCCTATGTCTATAATTTCTTATTTATGCCTACGAAACTCTAGACATTTCTGTACGTTATTTTATCCACAGATTCTTAGAAAATAAATTTGCAAAATATTTTTCATATCGATCATAGGATATTGGAGTGTCTAGAGTTTCTTGTTTATGCCTACGAAACCCTAGACATTTCTATATGTTATTTTATTCGTAGTTTCTTAGAGAATAAATCTGCAAAATATAGTTCATATCGGTCATAGGATATAGGAGTGTCTAGAGTTTCTTGTTTATGCCTACGAAACCCTAGACATTTCTATATGTTATTTTATTCGCAGTTTCTTAGAGAATAAATCTGAGAAATATTGTTCATATCGGTCAAATCATATAGGAGTATCTTTAGTTTCTTTTTTATGCCTACTAAATCCTACACATTTCTATATGTAATTATATTCGTAGAATCTTAGACAATAAATCTGCAAAATACCTGTCAATCAAGAGACCTCAAGAGTCCCCAGTTAGCCAATGACGAGAAACTTAGGAAAAAATGACGTCACAGTGTTACCCAGATCACAAACACACACTTTATGGCCAATACTGTATATGCTGATATAGTTGTTGATGATGATGATTAGTTTCAACTCTGTGTCGCTCAAGTATAGATATGTATAATGCTTTCATTGTATTTCAATATAAAATTAATTTTTAAAAGTTATGAAATAATTTAACCCCTATGCAGTTTATGGGCCACCATAAATACATAAGGATTTTTGCCTTAAACAACAATGTCATGATTCTAATACTTGTTCCTCTTAAACAACCCTTTTCTCATCACCTCTTATTCTCGGGCGTGTGTTCTCATTCGTTGTAAGTAAGAGAAGGTAGGGTACGGCGAGGCGGCAATACAGTAATTCCAGGTAGAATGTGGGGATGTCAAATAAGTACCCTCGTTAGTGTAAGTAAAGTGGGACTCCAGTGACATTGTCGCACAGTTTGCGGCTGTGACCGAGCGCCACTGTTAAACTTTGCTTCCTGATTCACGGACCTCGTCCTCTATCACCTCTAACATCCTCTCGCACCTCTACCAACCTTTACCAACAACGACACGTCTGTTACGGACTCCTTAAATTCCAACACTGGAATACTTCAACCAGAAAATGGAATACTCCACTTCATATTTATACCACAACTTTTGAATAATAATTATGGCTTAAAATAACATTTCAAATTATAAGAAAAGTTAGTTCAAAGCAATGAGAATACATGTAAATTAATGTTATACCGTGGATATACTTTTACATATTCCAGTCACTTCATGAATGTTGTGAAATATAATGTTTTACTAAACTGTTCCTGTAATAGTGACTTTATAAATACTATAGTGCAGCGGTTCCCAAACTTTTTTGACCACGACAGGGTACGAGGTTTTAAAATTTTTCGCGACCCACCTTATGAAAAAAAAACATTTATTTACAAAACAAATTTTATTTTAAAGCATTAGCTTTATAGTAATAAAGAGTATAGTATAGTAATAAAGAGTATATAGTTCGTTCAAAGGTGAGAGTGCAGTATAGCTCTTATGGCAAATGGGAGCGGTGTTGTCAAATGTTGTAAAAGTGTCAAATGTGTCAATTATAATAATATGAAAAACTCGTATGATTTACAAAAATCAACTCTTATAAAACTCAAAATAACACTCAACAAAAACAAATGGCCATTTGTAGAATACTGCGTCTTCACAGATCAGCGCGTTTTAGAGCTGGCAACGTCGACAAGCAAGAAAAGGATAGCGTCATTGTGTAAACCCATTAGAGAGTATGAAAAAGAACTACTCCATATGTCCCGTACTGCAAACCCACCTGTGAACGCACTATAGTACAGTAATAAAGAATATAGTATAATAATAAAGAGCACAAATACTAACTATTCTAGTTATTAACTGACGCAAAAAAAAATAATATGTACAAAAAAAATCTTTTTGTACATTTTGTGTTTTTACAATTTTTTTTCGTGACCCTGCAAAATTTTTCTGTGGCCCGGTACCGGGTCGCGGCCCACACTTTGGGAAACGCTGCTGTAGTGCGTTCAAAGGTGAGTTTGTAGTACAAGGCATATGGAGTAGTTCTTTTTCATACTCTCTAATGGGTTTGCACAATGATACTATCCTTTTCTTGCTTGTCGACGTTGCCAGCTCTAAAACGCGCTGATCTGTGAAAACGCAGTATTCTACAAATGGCCATTTGTTTTTGTTGAGTGTTATTTTTAGTTTTATAAGAGTTGATTTTTGTAAATCATACGTGTTTTTCATATTATTATAATTGACACATTTGACACTTTTACAACATTTGGCAACACCCCTCCCATTTGCCATAAGAGCTATACTGCAAACTCAACTTTGAACGCAGTATAGCTCTAGTTTTTGTATTTCATTTGAGCTTAAAGGTGCGCACAACCATACAGTTTTCTATACAAGACTAACAACCTGAAATAAAATTAGTATCAATCTATAGATCAAAATTTTCAGCGAATTTTTATCTACTTAATAGGATATTTTTAATTGTCAAAAGAACTGTCATGTAATTGTAAATAAACAACTTGCGTTATAGACGCCATCTTGTAAACCATTCGACGCATATTTGTGTACCATGTGGCAAATTGTAGCTAAAGCTCCATTCTACAAATATGTTTGGAGATAATTTGTTATATTGTGAAAATTACTTATAGGTATTGTACTTGGTAATCTACTTTTGCCGCCACCTCTAATCTGCCGCGGTTCTCAATATAGATGCGGTGGATAAAAATGATTCATTTTATGTAAAGAATGCTTGTACCAAGTGGCATTTCATAAACTAGTGGCTCTAAACTATAAACAATCATGTCGAAAAAAATGTTAACGTATTATTTAAACATTTCTACACAAAACTATATAAATATAAAAATTATTTGAAACCCACAACTATATTTAAAAAATTACAGAACATTGTTGTGTAATACGTATTATTAAGTTACTAGTGCACCTGTTGCCAACTGTGTTGGCAAACAAATCATTACCTTAATGTGGATCTTGCTCGACACCTCAGACTTTTTTCTCTAGCCATACGCCTAACTTCATCCAATTCAAATTGAATCAACTCTTCGCCCATTATTAAAAACTGGACAAATAATGAGCATTATTCCGAATTATTAATTCATTAACTTTTTAAGATGGGAAAACGATTCATTTTCACTCAGTGCATTATATTTATAATGTTAAAACTAAAAATGATTTGAGACGTTAAATTTAAAATATATTTATTAATATTAATTTTCCATTTACTTATATAATATAAAAATACGCACACGGAAAAAACGCACACGGATTAATACGCACACGGAAAAAAGCACACATGAAAAAATACACACACGGCAAAAAGGGCACACGGAAAAAAGCGTACTTACACTATATCTCAAATCAGGGGGTAGATTTACAATATCCCACTGAACACTGCGCATGCGTCACACACACGTCATTTGTTCAATATACAGAGATTCTAAACAGGTGGGACTGTGCAGAACTTTTAAAACAATTTTTAGGTGGTTTATAAAAATTAAAAAAAACAGTTATCAACCATAACCTAAGATAGTGCTTTTAAGGTGAATCACTGTCCCTGGCCCTGCACAGAACAGTTAAAATACAATTTATTTTTAGGTGGTTTATAAAAAAAAAAAAACAGTTATCAACCATAACCTAAGATAGTGCTTTTAAGGTGAATCACTGTCCCTAGCCCTGCACAGAACAGTTAAAATACAATTTATTTTTAGGTGGTTTATAAAAAATAAAAAATAAATAGTTATCAACCATAACCTAAGATAGTGCTTTTAAGGTGAATCTAACCTAAACTAAAAGGTAAATGATATTTTAATGTGATAAATAAACAGAAACCATTGTTTTAGAGCCACTGATAATTCTTGAATTATTTAGTGTAGTCGTTATGTGCTGCCATCTGTATAGAGTTTGCAGTGGGATATTGTAAATCTTGTCCTATAAATCGTAAAAATAAAAAAATAATAAAGCATTGAAAAAATAATAATAAAGAAAAAAAAGTCAAATTTTTCTTACTTTCATCAAAACCAAATATTTTTTGAAATAATTATGTTTCTGCTAATAATAATTTTAATCAAAAATGTCGAATATCACGAAGGATAACGTTTTTCTGTGTTTTGTTTCGTAAAAAACCGATCCGTGTATTTCACAACTAAATTAATAATTGTGAAGTGATTTTTTAATGAAAAACACAACTGTCATCTTTACTAATTTATTGTCAACACTCAAAACAAAAATCACAGCAAACGACAGTCCAATACATAAACAATAATTTCTTACAATTCTATCAATTATTATAAAAAGTGTTCGTAGAATATTCACTATTATTGCATCTTATAATAATTATAAAAAGTGTTCGTAGAAAATTCACTATTATTGCATCAACAATATATTTTAAACAATTTTGACATAAATAATTAACATATGCGCGCCTCTATCGGGGAATGAAGAAACGACCGGTCGAACATACGAACATACAAACAGGCGTATTATATTATAGGATTTCTACACAAAACTATATAAATATCAAAATTATTTGTAACCCACATATATATTTAAAAAATTACAGAACATTATTGTGTAATACGTATTATTAAGTTATTTAGCAATAACATTTTACAATAATTTTTTCTACAATCAAAAATATCCTATTCCTATAATCAAAATTTGATGTATAGATTGTCACTAATTTTATTTCAGATTGTTAGTTTTGTATAAGAAACTAATAATCTCTGGGGGTTGTATGTAGCGTTAACAGGAATTTTGGTGGACGATAGCCTAAATATTAATTTTACTGAAAACCAGATTTTTATCTTATTTTTTCCATAATATTCATCTTATTAAAAAATGTTTTAAGAGAAAATAAAAGTTTCTTCATTATAAACTATATATTTAAGGGAAAATATAAATGGACCCGATGAAAGTTCCGCGATACCTTGATGACGTAAACAAAAAAGCTCCACTTCCACAATATAAATGATGACCTAAAACAAAAGTCCTCATTTACAAAATTCAAATGATGACCTAAAATATGTCCTCGCATTCAAAATATAAATGATGATTTAAAAAAATCAGCTGTGGCCATCACAGGACCGAACGCTATCATAAAGTACTTGCATAAAATACATTCTAGCAGCAGAGTAGAAATAACTTGGCCTAATATTTTCCAACAGAGATATTATTTATCAAGACCATGGAAACGTTACATATAAGTATAAAAAATCAGCTGTAGCCACCACAGGACCGACCGCCATCATAAAGTACTTGTATAAAATACATTCTAGCAGCAGAGTAGAAATAACTTATATTTTCTAACAGAGATAGTAGTATTATTTATCATGACCATGGAAACGTTACAAATAAGTATGAAAAAATTGAGATTTAAAAATTGGACAAAAATTTTTCGTTTTATCAAAAAACGTCTCAAATAAAACTTATTAGCTATTGCATTTATAGCAACTTTTGTTCAATAAATTTTATATATTTTTCTGTTGCTGAATATTCGCAAAAATCTTAAAATCGACAGTAAATCGAGTAAACTCTCATTTTTAGTCAACCGATTTTTACAAAAAGTTGATCAACTTGTGTCATTGATGTCAAAAGCTTAAATATGCAGTTTCATAAAAATCCTTTTAGCCTAATTTGCTCTGCACGTTTACACAGACAGACAGACGGACGGACGGACAGACAGACGGACGAACGGACAGACAGACCGACAGACATCATGCTAAAAAAAGTCAAAACGTTATGTAGGGACCTCAATTCGTGAAGATCCATCGAAATCTCGAAATGTCAAAATTGGTATGATCACAATACCTCCCTTATATATGTTGGCGGTCGGGAAAAATATATCTGATTCTTCATTAAATTGGGATTATTTAAATACTTTATTAGAGATAAAGTTTTGTTTCGATTTCGATATTTTGAAATTTGTGTTTTAATCTCAGCTAGCATTTCCTGGGCAAGAATAGTATTAAACTTTTAAACAAGAAAAGAATTACTCCCTTGCATTTGGACCAACAAAATATGAATACAAACTGCAGTAAACAAAAATGAAATATTTCTCGAATTGCAATAGAAATTTTAATAAATTTATTGAGAAATGAGACATTAAAATTTTGCAAAAAAAAAAGACACCCTAGTCCGGACCTAGGAGGCTCAACGTCACTTTGTGTCATATTTCGCGACTCAAACTAACGTTGGCGGCGCTGCGTACGATAGTTGATGATCGACGAGAAGTGTATATGTCAGAAGTTTTTTCTTAATATTTATCTGTTCAAACAATATTTCGGCAAAAAAGCACTGTATTTAAGTCAGTATATTGCCGTATATTTAAAAATACGTCTTAACTCATATAAACTGCAGCACAACACACTACAAATATTATACAAATATACGCTTCTGTTTAATTTACCAAGCCGCCACCAGATGTCTCACTGTTATTTGGAGTCGCGAGTAGAGGGCGCCACGAATCCAAGGTTAATAATAGTAAGGAGCCTGAAAAATATTTTTGCCTCGAGCCAAAGTACCTAAGTTAGACCCTGCTTTAAACCAGGGCTTCTAAAACTCTGGGTCCCGACCCCCCGGGGGGTCGCAAAAATCTGCTACTTTTGGGTAATTATATCTTATAAAGAATATTTTGAGCATCTTCTGCAAACATCAAATATAGAAAAGGCAACTTTTGAGAAATATGTTACTTTGAATGATAAATATTTATTGGCATCGTATGAAGTTTCATATTTGATAGCGAAAACGAAGAAATTTATTATTGGTGAGCAACTTTTACTATCAACAGCTATAAGAATGTCCGAAATTATTCATGGAAAACAGTATGCTGCTGAATTTCGTAAAATTCCATTATCGAATGACACTGTGTCCAAAAGAATTTCGGACATTAGCAATGATCAATTTCAACAGCTTCTTATGAGGCTTGAAGATAGCTTAAAGTTCGTAATTCAACTGGATGAGTCGACAGACATTTCCAAAATGACACAGTTATTACTTCATGTAAGATATATTTATGAAGGAAGCATTCATGAAGATTTATTTATGAAGATGAATTTTGGATAGAAATCAAATCAGAATATCCACTACTATAGGGTGACCATTTTCTTAAGAAGGCAATGCGGGACGGAAGTGAAGAGCAAAAAAAAGGTCCTCACCTCCCAAATCCAAGTGAAGAGCAAAAAAAAAGGTCCTCACCTCCCAAAATCCAAGTGAAGAGCAAAAAAAAGGTCCTCAAATACAAGTTACAATGCGGGACAAAATGTTAGAATGCGGGACTTTTGCGGGACGCATCTTAATGCGGGACACCCAATCAAAATGCGGGACACTCCCGCAAAAAGCGGGACGAATGGTCACGATACACTACTATCGGAAATGGCACTAAACATATTGCTACCATTTTGTTCAACGTATTTATGCGGATCAGCCTTTTCCACATTAACATACATAAAATCAAGATATCGTTCAACTTTAATAAACGTTGAAAATATATTACGACCTGCACTAACTGAAATTGAGCCTAGATTTAATTATTTATGTAAAAATAAACAAGCTCATCCGTCACATTAATATTGTTTGATGTTAATAATATTTGGATGTTGTTATATTTAAGAAAAAAAATCATTTATTTCTTCTATTAAATATATATTTGAAAAGAATGGGTTTGTATTATTTATCCCTCACGTTATTGACATTGTCGAATCTACAATGTAGATTCTAAAATGTCGCGATATTACACCTACATCTACGGTCAATATTAATTTCATTACATGGTGGGTCGTTTAAAATTCCCTAGGCTTGAAGGGGGTCGCTATATGAAAAAGTTTAAGAAGCCCTGCTTTAAACAATACTTTATTTATTTATTTATTTATTTAATACATCTGTCCCAACAGCATAGCCAAAATTGGACAGGAACATAATTAACAATATTAAGACTTAAAAATTAAAAACAATTAAACATAAAAAATCATAATACACAAAAATGAATAAATTTATAGAACTTTATATGAAAATTATTAGAATTATTAGAATTATTAGAACAGTTCAATTTTTGTATTCTGCTCATAATAATAAATTAACTCCTAAATAAAATCTATAATAATAAATAATTTAACTCCTAAATAACATCTATTTCACATTAGTTCTCTAAAAATATGCATGAATCCTCTTCAGGTCGTTAAAATATCAGTAGGAAAATCAATAAAATCCTTATTCGTTGAAGAACCTTCACATTTCCATCAACACATAAAAAGCCGTCCTGCTGTGCACATCTGAAAAGCATTTGAATGCGTATATATGTGCAGTTGCAGCTGTACATGTAGGTATATCGTCCTGGGAAAACGATTTGCTTGAACATAGTAATGGAACGTTCGTCCACAGCTTTTCCACAGATATGTCGAGCATGAACACGCTTGACATTTACTAACATGTCAAGCTTGTAATTGGAATTAAATTAGTGCGTAGGCGTATGTAAGCCACATTTCACTTTAATTTGTATTGTATTTCAAACATATTTAAACGGTTCAGTATACATTTATAAATAATAATTATAGTAATAGGTTCCTAATGTCTTTCTGTTACATATGGAAGAGTAGGTGAGTTCTTATTAACTCTGATACTGTTGAAAGCCCTATGGTTAGAGCATAGATTCCCAAAGTGGTCGAGATAATAATAATAATTTTAAAAATAATTTTATTTAGTGCTTGTATAAGTTTTCACACGTTTACACCAGTCAAAGATCATACATAATTATTAGAAATATAAATTGAAATATAAATTATAAAATTACAATACAATTGCCAGATGGGTACTTAAAAGGAGAAAGGATTTTTAGTATTTGCTCCAATCAATGCTGTAGTACTCATCAGTGCTGTACAGACAGTTTTCAAGAAAGAACTCTCTAAGTTTTTTCTTGAAGGTCCTGTTATTAACATTTCTGACAGCAGAAGGCAAATAATTGAAGAAACATGCAGCCGAGTAACGACCGTTTTTTGACTTCTCAAGTCTTATTTTAGGGAGACGAATATTGTCTTTAGAGTGGACATTATAAGAATGACTTGAGGAAACGGTGACAAACTGGGCTGCGTTTTCTTTAACATACACCAGGCAGATATATTCAAATAGGCTGTACACTGACATTATTCTACATTTTTTAAAAAGTTCCCGGCAGTGGGTTCTGGAGGGGACATTATTCATAATTCTAAGAGCTCTTTTTTGGATTATGAAAATGCGGTTGATCGATGAGCTTACTCCCCAATGGACTATACCGTAAGACAAACAAGACTGGAAAGCGGCAAAATAAAAAATACGTAAAGTCTCGAAAGAGACCGAAGTTTTGAGCCTTACAAAAGCGAAGATAGATTTCTTCAGGGAAATGGCCAAATTGCTGATGTGGTGGTGCCAACTAAGTTGACTGTCTATATATATTCCTAGGAATTTAATAGGATGACCGTACTCAAAGACTTCGTCGGTGTTGCGGTTTAGGGAAAAGATAATTTGCTGGGTCTTGCTGGCATTAAGAGTTAATTTGTTTGTAGTAAACTAGTTTTTTACTTTCCCTAGGGCAGTTTCTGAAATGTCGAGTAACTCTTTTACTGATGTATTACTTGTTAATATTGTGGTATCGTCCGCATAAAGTATTACATCCGCGGAGTTATCGAAAAAGATATTTGGAAGGTCGTTAATAAAAACGATGAAGAAGAGAGGTCCTAATATTCCGCCCTGACAAACTCCGTAATCAACATTTCTCGTTAAAGATTCAGTGTCGTTGAACGAGACAAATTGTGACCTGTTAGAAAAATAAGATTTAAGGAGCTCGTATGCAGTACCACGTATGCCATAACAATCAAGCTTGTCCAACAGGATTTTGTGAGGGACACAATCGAAAGCCTTAGAAAGGTCACATAATGTGGCCTGTGATTTCGTATGGTTTTCAAGGCTATCAGTTACATAGTTAACGAGCTCCGTAATGGCATTTAACGTAGACATGTTGGGTCTGAAGCCGAATTGGTTTTTAACAAGAACATTTTTTTCCGTGAAAAATTTATTAATCTATTTTTAAGAATCTTCTCGATAACTTTTGATAAGATTGGAATTATCGCTATCAACCTATAGTTAGATGCATTGTTTACATCTCCGCTTTTGTATATAGGTATTACTTTCGTAATTTTCAATTTCTCAGGAAAGGTACCTGTTTGGAAACAGGCATTAATAATATTAGCGAATATTGGTGAAATAATATCGACAATTGATTTATTTATAGACCCCCAGGGGTCTATATGGTATTGTTAGGGGTCGATTTAGACTCGGGGGCCGATTGAAAAAAGGTGGTCCTTTGTTATCCGAGGGCCTATGGGCTGTTGTTGAGGCTGTGGTCGACATATTTGTTATTCTTTTCAATTTCTCGTCTCTGGTCATTGTTTAAAAATTTTGGATTCCCCCTGGCCATCACTTGAATATTTTGATTTCCACTCCACTGGTCAGAACTTGAAAATTTTGGATGCCCCTCCGCATAATTTTTATTATCCCGGTTATAAGCTTATACATACTTTTTTTGAGGGGGACGATGTTAAGTCGAGAAATTCTTGAAGGGGTCAACGGTCAAAAAAGTTAGAGAAACGTTGTGACCGGCGCTATTAATGGTACGTATAACCAGGGGGGTGTTAGAATCGGCTCGCGCTAGACTGTTAATAAACTTAATATTAAAAATTAAATGACATAAAATTACAAATATGCATTAAAATCAAACATATTGCTTTAAGAAAATTATTACGTAATATTTGTATAAATGAAATACCATACAACCTGTATTTCAGTTATTGCTTTTGCGATTACTATTATGATTCTGATTGGATGTTTATCTCTCAGAACGAATACAGAGCTTTTGTATTTTTCACTTATGAACGCATCTAGTGTGCAATGAAACTTCATAGTTAAGCTTTTGGCATCAATTGCACAAGTTGATCAACTTTTGGTAAAAATCGGTTGACTAGAAATGGGACTTGGTGCACTTGTTTTTTATAAAAATTAAATCTTTTTTACCCCCAGCATCTATATTGAGAGCCACTGCAGATTTAAGATAGCAGCAAGTACAGAACATCAAGTACAATAACTATAAGTAATTTTCACAATAAAATAGCTAGAAACATATTTGTAGAATAAGCCTTATCTACAATTTGCCGTGTCGTACCCAAATAAGCATCTATAATGCAATTTGTTTATTTACAATTATATTTAAACTAGTGCAGCTGTGCAGAACTTTTAAAACACAATTTATTTTTAGGTGATTTATAAAAAAAAAAAAAACAGTTACCAACCATAACCTAAGATAGTGCTTTTAAGATGAATCACTGTCCCTGGCCCTGCACAGAACAGTTAAAATACAATTTATTTTTAGGTGGTTTATAAAAAATAAACAGTTATCAACCATAACCTAAGATAGTGCTTTTAAGGTGAATCACTGTCCCTAGCCCTGCACAGAACAGTTAAAATACAATTTATTTTTAGGTGGTTTATAAAAAAAGAAATAAAATAAACAGTTATCAACCATAACCTAAGATAGTGCTTTTAAGGTGAATCTAACCTAAACTAAAAGGTAAATGATATTTTAATGTGATAAATAAACAGAAACCATTGTTTTCCGATTGTTGAGCCACTGATAATTCTTGAATTATTTAGTGTAGTCGTTATGTGCTGCCATCTGTATAGAGTTTGCAGTGGGATATTGTAAATCTTGTCCTATAAATCGTAGAAATAAAAAAATAATAAAGCATTGAAAAAATAATAATAAAGAAAAAAAGTCACATTTTTCTTACTTTCATCAAAACCAAATATTTTTTAAAATAATTATTTTTCTGCTAATAATAATTTTAATCAAAAATGTCGAATATCACGGAAGGATAACGTTTTTCTGTGTTTTGTTTCGTAAAAAAACCGATCCGTGTATTTCACAACTAAATTAATAATTGTGAAGTGATTTTTTAATGAAAAACACAACTGTCATTTTTATTAATTTATTGTCAACACTCAAAACAAAAATTCACAGCACACTAATGTCCAATACATAAACAACAATTTCTTACAATTCTATCAGTTATTATAAAAAGTGTTCGTAGAATATTCACTATTATTGCATCTTATAATAATTATAAAAAGTGTTCGTAGAAAATTCACTATTATTGCATCAACAATATATTTTAAACAATTTTGACATAAATAATTAACATATGCGCGCCTCTATCGGGGAATGAAGAAACGACCGGTCGAACATACCGAACATACGAACATACAAACAGGCGTATTATATTATAGGATATTTGTATAAATGAAATACAACCTATATTTCAGTTATTGCTTTTGCGATTACAATTATGATTCTGATTGGATGTTTATCTCTCAGAACGAATATAGCGCTGTTGTATTTTTCACTTATGAACGCATCTAGTGTGCAATGAAACTTCATATTTAAGCTTTTGGCATCAATTGCACAAGTTGATCAACTTTTGGTAAAAATCGGTTGACTAGAAATGGGACTTGGTACACTTGTTTTTTATAAAAATTAAATCTTTTTTACCCCCAGCACCTATAGCAGCAAGTACAGAACATCAAGTACAATAACTATAAGTAGTTTTCACAATAAAAGAAAATAGCTAGAAACATATTTGTAGAATAAGCCTTATCTACAATTTGCCGCATCGTACCCAAATAAGCATCTATAATGCAATTTGTTTATTTACAATTATATTAAAATTGTTTTTACAATTAAAAATATCCTGTTAGACAGACAAAAATTTGCAACAAATTTTGATAAATTGTTACTAATTTTATTGAAACTTTGCTTCGCATGTATGCTTGTACTAATCCCAAACAATTTGTAATAACAAAGAGTTTACCTTTTTGTATATTTTGTGATCATATGTTGTTTCGTAAATATATTCTTACCTGAAAAAAGAGAAAAAATATTAGTACTCAAATAAAATCGATACTTCACAAAAAAAAATCTTTAAAAATGTATATACATACACACTAGCTCACGGAACTTTGGACAGTTGATAAAATTTAAAAAATTGGTTTGCAGACTCTGAGACTTTTATATGAAACATAGACACTCGTTAAAGCTTTGATATTTCAAGGTGAACCTGTTCCATATGTCAACAGGCCTGTCTGGGGCTGTTTAAGGCGGCTTTTTTAAGGTATCCAATCGAGGATTCTAGGACACTTACCCCCGGAACACTAACCTTCGGGACATTAACCCCCCGTCAATAACCCCCGGGACATTAACCCCCCCGTGTCAATAACCCCCCGTGCCATTAACCCCCTGGACAATAACCCCCGGGACACTAACCCCCGGGACATTAACCCCCCGACAATAACCCCCGTACCAATAACCCCCAGACCATTAACCCCCTTGATTAATTGGCAATTGATTAATATTTTAAATGTTTATTTTTATTTAAAATTTGAACATTTGAAATTATTAATATAATATTAGAATAATTTTTACTTCCTCGTATGTATAGAGAGTAGGGTACAGTGATGAGTCAGATTTTGACCCCCCCCCCGGATTTTGATGTTTCTCCACGTTTCACAGACCTGGGAACCCGAAAAACATGTTTTTGGAAAAATGTCTGTCGGTTTGAAGTGTAATTGTTTCGCCAAGCCTAGGGCCTAAACTACTCGACGGATTTTATTGATCTGTCATTTAAAGTTTTGAATATTTAGATGTTGAATTGTGAATATCTAGATGTATTTTTTTAATTATACTAGGCCTTAAAGTTGATGTTCATATAGAGGTCATATGAAGACCAAACTAGAAAAATAAAATTTTCTCAAAAATGCCTGTAGCGTTTTTGTTAATTTTTTTTTGTGTGAATGTGGGTTAACTGACGTAATAATATGTGCCCAATTATATTTCCAAAAAAAATGTGGGGGTTCACAGTAGGAGTGTTTTTTATTGAAAAATGTGCTTTGTTTGAGCCATACGTGCTATTTGTAAATTGTTTGTAATTTTTTAGTTGCCATTTTCAAGTTATTTTTTGAAGTTTCTAGGTCATAAAAAATTCAATGGCAATTGATTTATATTTTTAATTGTTTATTTTTATTTAAAATTTGAAAATTTGAGATAGGTAGCTCGCTTCGCTCGGCTACTTCTAACCAATCTCTTACTAACCTGACCTAACCTAAGATAGTGTTTTGACATTAAACTAGAAGATGAGTAGCTCGCTTCGCTCGGCTTCTTCTAACCAAACTCTTACTAACCTAACCTAACCTAAGATAGTGTTTTGACATTAAACTAGAAGATGGGTAGCTCGCTTCGCTCGGATTCTAACCAAACCCTTACTAACCTAAGATATTCCTACGAAACCCTAGACATTTCTGTATGTAATTATATTGGTAGATTGTTAGAGGATAAAACTGCAAAATATTGTTCATATCAGTCAAAGGATATATAAGTATCTAGAGTTTCTTGTTTATGCCTACGAAATCCTACACATTTCTATATGTAATTATATTCATAGATTCTTAGAGAACAAATCTGTAACATACTTGTCAATCAAGAGACCTGAATAGTCCCCAGTTAGCCAATCACGAGAACCTTAGGAAAAAATGACGTCACAGTTGTTACTCAGATCACTAACACATGTTAGCTAATTATATATGTAATGTAAAACATTTGTTCAGTTTTGTTCTAATTTCAAATGTTCAAATTTTAAATAAAAATAAACATTTAAAATATTAATCAATTGCCAGGGGGTTAATGGTCGGGGTGTTATTGGTACGGGGGGTTAATGTTCCGGGGGTTATTGACGGGGGGTTAATGTCCTGGGGGTTACTGTCCCGGGGGTTATTGTCCAGGGGGTTAATGGCACGGGGGGTTATTGACATGGGGGGTTAATGTCCCGGGGGTTATTGACGGGGGGTTAATGTCCCGGGGGTTAGTGTCCCGGGGGTAAGTGTCCTGATACCCCAATCGAGTACTACTCTGCTATTGCAGGTAGTGCTTCTTTTAGTATATGCCAAATCAATCGCCGTTTTCGCCACTTAATATTATTACCAAAAAGTTTGAGGCCGGTTCTACTCCGCAGCTCAACATTTATGTTTTTCTTTATAGCCTAAAGATACGTAATATTCTAGACAAACTGTTATTACCGAACGCCTGTACCTTATTTAATATTATTTTAGATGATATTTTATGGCTCGCATCCATAGAGGAGTATTGAAGGAACATTCGACTTGAATTTTTTCATTTTTGTAGATTTTCATATTGTGTTTCCTACATTGGTTTTTGACCGAGAGATTTAGCTTCTTTAACCAGTTTCGAAAGCTTTCTCCATATTTTCGAATCACTATAAACGAGATTTAGATAGCTCGCGATTGTCGCTAATCCCATTATGATACTCAGTAAATTTCCTCATAACGTCACACAAAACGACGTTGAACAGAATAGGCCACAATACCATTAAACTTTCTACCCCGTAAATTATCTTTAAACGCAAGAAATAGCCAAAATTTGTACATTGCAAATCAGATGAGTATAGAGGGTGTACTATTAATATGTAATTTTATTCAGCAAAAAAACTGGAGAGATGAACTTCCCCATGGGAAGACGCGATATCATAGTGTAACATAATTCCTTTCTCTGGAATTCTACTGAGCACTTCAGAAAAACATTTTTCAGTGCGCTGCATACAATTTTTTTTTTCAAAGCTTGCTGTTTCTTAGATATTTGTTCGGGTTTCTTAATCTCCATGACTTTATACACGACTATCTTGGCGTGTGAGTACGTAAAGAAAAAAACATAAGTTACATCACCTGTCACAATTTTTGAAAGAAAAAAATAAATAAATAAATAATGTTCACCACTATTTAAGAGTTTTAAAGTTGCATGGCAAATTCTTACACGCTTCGCTCTTCGCAAATGAGAAAGCTGATGTGGCACAAAATGTCTGACAACCATTTTTAAATGCAGGTGATCGTGTATAATTTTGTTAAAAGCTGAGTAACCAATCTTAACTTGCTTTATTATCGCATAAGTGTATTTATTGTCTTCTTTAACTATTTTATTAACAGCAGCATTTTTTTTTTTTTTTTTTGGTAGTAGCTGTAGGAGACCACCCTGCTACTTTTTGAGATTGAACTGAATTCCTGCTTCGTCAAATTCCTTGTACTGGCGATAAATTGTAAGTTCCTCGTTCACTTAAAACTAAATCTAAACATTTTTTGCACGCAAATGCTCTAAAACCTTTTTTAAAATTATAAATAATCATGCTTCGAAAATATTGTTTGGTTAATTCCATATTTTGGTCTCACAATGATCATCTTCTTAGCGTTTTCCGATTGTTGCGATCACGCCACTTTTGCTGATCAAACACTTCATCCGTGTGAAGAAGGGCAACCTTCATGTCATCGTCGATTGTATCTTGCCATCGTTGTTTCGATCGGCCACGACGGCGCTTGCCATCTGTTGTAAAATTGTGAGAAATGTAGGAAACGGTACTAGGTGCTGCTCGTCTAGTATGTACAAACCACTAAAAGCGTTTTTCCTGCATTATTTCCTGAACTGGTGTCCCGCCAATCTGCTGCCGAATAACATAATTCGGTGTGTGCTCCAGGAGAGAAATGTCCATGGACCAGAGAAGCATATGAATCTTCATGGAATGTAATGAACATTCAGTGTTTTTTGTGGTCGGCCAGCATATAGATCCATAGAATTCGACTGCTGACAATGTCTCACAACGAAATTTAAATAACCAACAGTTGTAGAAGGACACCCTGGTTCTTTTTGGTCTTGAACACAATTTCTGCTTCGCTAAAATTCTTTACAACAGAGGTAGATTGTAGTCAAAGAAGGCGCTTTTTCACTAGTCCATTTTTCTAGAAAAGCTACCATCCCTCTTATAAAAACACCAGTCTCTCTGAGGACGAGGTGAGAAAGTATTCGGTCCGGATAGCGTAAACATCTAAGTTGTTGAATTCTTAGAGGCACTGTGTCGGCATTCTGGTGGTCTATCTGATTCTATTTGTTTTAATATTTGTCATTATTTTTACCTATATTTTAATCTTTCAAACTTACTCTTGTAAATAGTATAATATAATAAATCAAATTCATTAATTTTAAACCGTCTTAATTAAGTTAAAGCTTCACATTTAAGAACTTAAGTGAACGGTAAGATCCAGACTAATTGCAAGATGCCTGATCAGTCGGTTGGTAAGTACTAATACGTATCACTTAATTCATATATCGTAATGATGAACCCTGGATAACACTTACGTCTAGTACTCGAACTCCTTTAGTCAGGAATCTCATTTCAGTTTGAGATCAGACTTCCTATTATATCACAGGCTAGCTACCTAGTTTATAATAAAAGGTACGATGGAAAGTAAAGTATCAAGGCTCGCTACACAATCATTTCAGTGTGTTTCTTTAATATGCAACAATGTTTAATGACAGTCCAAATAGAAATTTTATTATTGATCCAAAAGTCCCTTTCATAGCATTCTACAATAGGTCTCTAGGGAAATTTAATAATAATTTTTACTAAAGATACTACCTTTCCCTTTTCCGATTTCAAAAAATTGAAATTCTAAAGAAATATTTCTTGTTTACGTTCAAACAACCATTTATACCCTAAATATTTTTTTCACCCTTTAAAAAAGGGTGTATAGAAATGTACAATTACTTTCCACTTATCGGTTGAAGGGATAAAAGAAACTGATGATCCATCTCTGGATCGCAGGCGAGTTGTGAGGGCGAGTATTCTCACCCTTGGAGCGATTTTTCATGTGTGCGGAACTAGACGTGTTCTCTCACTTGTAACCGGTAACGGTAAAACCGCGAATATGTTATAACAATGTGCTGTCATTGTCAGCCGCTTCGTGTTATTTTATGGGACGAATATCGATCTATTTCCTCTCTTCTCCATACATGGAATTCAGTAAGAATGTGCGTTAGTGAATTGTGTTGTAAAATTTCACGTACAATTTTTTGAATGATGGATTTTTTTGGACGTGTTTGTGATGGAATGTGTTTTGTGTACGGTTTGGTATGCATGAGTACACATTTTTTAACAGCAGTGAAAATATTAATTCATATGTTTGTGTTGTATTTTTTCAAACAGTTAAACAGAAAGACAAAAAAGATTGTAACATTTTAGATAATAGATGATATATAGGTGTCCCAAATAACTTGTTAAACTAGACCAAAATTGCCGCATTAAGGGACCATATTAATGATGTATTTTTTCTCCTAAAAAAAATATATAGGTTACTAGATATGAATGAAAATGTAAATTTTCCGGTTTTTAATTTTTGCTCATAACTTCCAAAATTAAAATATTAAGTGATTTTGGTATTATTTTTCTTGAGGCACTTTTTCATAGTGAATTGACAGGTTCTCAATTTTTTTTTTTTTATTGCATAACGTTTTCGAGTTATCGGGGTTTATTTTAATTTTTTTAGTAGGCTATGATGATAAAAATTCAACACTAAAATATACTTAATAAGTTCAAACTGTACTGCAATATTTAGTACAATAATTTGGCTACCAGTTAGCATATTCGAGCGTGTCACTTCTCAATAACTAGTGTGTGACTTTCATCGTTCCACGTTATTTTCTCGCGCAAATTTTACCAATTTTTTTTTGTTTTCATTTCTATATTTTACTATTAAGTTTAATTTTTTAAATTAAAAAAAAGACAAAATAATTTTTTTTTTTTCAAAATGAGTCCTTGGCCCTTTAGGACCTCGGAATTTCAAAAATTTGAACCGCAGGTCTCTATCTTATGTAGATTTTGAGATACGTCTTTCGAAAATGAAATATTTACAAATTTTCAAAACGACACGGATCAAAAAGGCTTTAACTAAGGAGGGTCCTATTTTTTATATAGGTAACAAATGTTTGTAGAGTTCAAAAATTCAAACGGGTCCCTATATTTTATTGTTCTTAATATAGGATTCTTTTAAATTACAAAAAACAATAATAATAATTAAAAAAATTTAATTTAAATTATTATTTTTTTTTTCGAAAAAAAAAAAATTTGTGGGTTGTTTTATAATATTTGAGGCCCTTTAGGACCTCGGTCAAAAAGACGTTAACTCAGGAGAGCTTCCGGTCTTAACGAGGGAGATAATAGTCTAGATTTCAAACATTCAAACCATGTTTTTCCATTTCTAATTGTTCAACAAGAGAATCATCTCGCAAAAATTTGACTTAATATTAACATTCAATCAATTTTTCTAAGGGGAAGTAAAAAAAAACTAAGATGCTTATTTTTGATTTTTCTTAACTGACGGACAAAACACTACAATTTGTTCTGCTTTTATAGTTTTCTCAGCTTCAGTCGACATTGAAACAAAAATTCAATACTAAAATATACGTAATAAGTTCACCCTGTACTGCAGTATTTAGTACAATAATTTGGCCACCAGTTTAAAAGAAAACTGTATTGTTCAGTTTGCTTTTGAATATCTTCGTGGCCCTTGAATGATGTACGAAGAAAAATCCAATGAGAAAAGCATTTAATAACGAAAAAAAGATTATGTTGAGTAACTACGATTTATCAAGAATAATCATCGAGAGAATATAATAAATAAATTACAAGGCACAAGGCTAAACGCTTCGCATATTTGGCTCAAGGTCGATTTGAGCGATGAGTGCTTCTTATATGAACAATTATATGATATTTTCCCAAGTTATTACAACGAAACACTTATGCGTGCTGTCAACCAGTGACTGTACTACCATTGCCAATTACAAAGAAATCCTTACTTAAATTATCTGTGTAAGAAGCATATACTAATTAATACAAAGCGATCAACAAATCTTGACCGTTATGCAATAATTGACAGAAACATTTAGTTATCAAACTTACTTCCAAGGACATGTGTACAGAGGCGTACATTATATTTTTATTACCTTATACGAATTGATTATTAAAAGAACACTATTTTTCTCTACACGCCAATGAGTTGATAACAGATATTAAGTTAGAAACACATATTTTCGTTGTTCCTCGGGTGAGTTCGGACAAACTAAGTAATCAAATTGGTTCTTTGTTAAATTAGCATTTTCAGCTGTGAATTAGAATACAGTTTTGATATTTTTAAACTCATTGTTTACTGTTATGTAACTGACAAGAAATAAGAATTGCGCGGTGTAATGGTAGCATAAAACAATAGCTATTTGTGTACCATGACCAAAAAGTAGTTCTTTTTCGGCTGCATCTGAATTTGACGGCCGAGGCGCAGCCGAGGACCCAGGCCGGCTACGACAGCGAAACGGCTAGTATACTGTAAGTATTTAATAAAATGAATGAGTAGGGGGGGCTACAAAAGATTAATCCAAATAATTATTTTATATCCTTACATAATTAAATTATGGAGAAATATGCTATCAAATAGATTTGAAAAATATGTATAATAGGTATAATTTATAAATATATAACTTTGTATGACTTTTTATCTTGAGAACCACTGGTTTAAATACTATTTTCTTCTATAAGAAGATGCCACCCTTAGTCTCCTACGACTTTGTTATTTAGTATTTTTTTGTACCTTAATAATAAATAAAATAATGTTTTCGCTGTTTCACCCCGTATTTTTATGATTCAATATATATATATATTTTTTTTCAAATTGTATTACATTTTTTGCCAAGGGGGTAAGAGCTTCCAAATTAGTGTGCGCTAAAAACCTCCAATTTAGTTAATCCGCCACTGCCTTGTGATCACCTATGATAGATTCTCCAATTTAGCTATTATTTTAAATAGTACCTGGAATTAAATGTAAACTTTTCGAAATGAAGTTATTTAAATTTTATTTAGAACCGTATAGCTGTAAAATATAAATTTGTAGCGATTTAAAATAAAGCTCCAGGTAATTTGTAGCAAATAAAGTGAGACCACAAATCACAGGAGAGAAGAAAATTCGGTTTAAACATCTCTTTTACTTTGAACCTCACCTTCTCACAAAAACAAAATCCCGTAAAAGGTAAACCGTTAATTCTGTCCAATGTTTTATATAGTATAAAAAACCTCTCCAGCGTGCTTTAAATGTGTATGAAGTTAGAGAAAAACCTAACCTAACTTAACACTATTCTAACCAAAGAAAATCACCGTTCAAACTATGAAGAGATTTGAAAAAGATTGTCCTATAATTTTATGGATGCAGCACTTGGTAGTCATAACACAGAATCGTTTGTGACAGTTGGACTAAATAAAACTTGAATTTTATAAAGTCTCGCGTTCTAGAATAGCACAGTTCAACAGCAGTTTCCAACCACAGGCACCTACAATAGACTCATTCAAAAACAAACACTTGTCACAAACTAAAACATTGTCTTTTTAACGTGGAGGCAACTAGAGATGACAATAAAAAATAATTAATCAGTTAATTCAGGGGTTCTTAAACTTATGCAGTCCAAGGACCTCGTCTTGAACAACATTTTTTTTGCGGACCCCATCCCTACCCTAGGCATTTTACGTCGTTCCTGAGACTTAATTTCTGGCTCAATAATCTCATAGGCACTACGTTATAATAAATATTGGTAAAAATGTATCGCTGGTTATTTTAATAAATGGTCTTGCGCATTTATAGAGATGAACATTTTTATTAGCATATAGAATAAAAAACAAAATGAATAAAAATAGTAGTAAAAAGAATTAGAAAAGTTACAAATTATAATACGTTAAAATCATACAAACATTTCTTGGTCAAAATAGATCCTATAATATAATACGCCTGTTTGTATGTTCGTATGTTCGACCGGTCGTTTCTTCATTCCCCGATAGAGGCGCGCATATGTTAATTATTTATGTCAAAATTGTTTAAAATATATTGTTGATGCAATAATAGTGAATTTTCTACGAACACTTTTTATAATTATTATAAGATGCAATAATAGTGAATATTCTACGAACACTTTTTATAATAATTGATAGAATTGTAAGAAATTATTGTTTATGTATTGGACAGTAGTGTGCTGTGAATTTTTGTTTTGAGTGTTGACATTAAATTAGTAAAAATGACAGTTGTGTTTTTCATTAAAAAATCACTTCACAATTATTAATTTAGTTGTGAAATACACGGATCGGTTTTTTTACGAAACAAAACACAGAAAAACGTTATCCTTCCGTGATATTCGACATTTTTGATAAAAATTATTATTAGCAGAAAAATAATTATTTTAAAAAATATTTGGTTTTGATGAAAGTAAGAAAAATGTGATATTTTTTTCTTTATTATTATTTTTTCAATGCTTTATTATTTTTTTATTTCTACGATTTATAGGACAAGATTTACAATATCCCACTGCAAACTCTATACAGATGGCAGCACATAACGACTACACTAAATAATTCAAGAATTATCAGTGGCTCTAAAACAATGGTTTATGTTTATTTATCACATTAAAATATCATTTACCTTTTAGTTTAGGTTAGATTCACCTTAAAATAGGGTGACCAGATTTCAGTGAAGGGAAACCGGGACACAGGAAAAAAAAAGGTCCTCTCACCTCCACAAATTTAAAGTGAAGAGCAAAAAAAAAAAAAAGGTCCTCACCACTCAGATTCAAAGTGAAAAGCAAAGAGATTCAAAAACCGGGACAATCGGGCGTCCCGAGAACAGTTTTCGGGACACCGGGACAATTGACCGAAAACCGGGACGGATGGTCACCCTACCTTAAAAGCACTATCTTAGGTTATGGTTGATAACTGTTTTTTTTTTTTTTTTTATAAACCACCTAAAAATTAATTGTATTTTAACTGTTCTGTGCAGGGCTAGGGACAGTGATTCACCTTAAAAGCACTATCTTAGGTTATGGTTGATAACTGTTTTTTTTTTTTTATAAACCACCTAAAAATAAATTGTATTTTAACTGTTCTGTGCAGGGCTAGGGACAGTGATTCACCTTAAAAGCACTATCTTAGGTTATGGTTGATAACTGTTTATTTTTTTTTTATAAGCCACCTAAAAATAAATTGTATTTTAACTGTTCTGTACAGGGCTAGGGACAGTGATTCACCTTAAAAGCACTATCTTAGGTTATGGTTGATAACTGTTTATTTTTTTTTTTTTTTTATAAACCACCTAAAAATAAGTTGTATTTTAACTGTTCCGTGCAGGGCTAGGGACAGTGATTCACCTTAAAAGCACTATCTTAGGTTATGGTTGATAACTGTTTTTTTTTTTTTTTTATAAACCACCTAAAAATAAATTGTATTTTAACTGTTCTGTGCAGGGCCAGGGACAGTGATTCACCTTAAAAGCACTATCTTAGGTTATGGTTGATAACTGTTTATTTATTTTTTTTTATAAACCACCTAAAAATAAATTGTGTTTTAAAAGTTCTGCACAGTCCCACCTGTTTAGAATCTCTGTATATTGAACAAATGACGTGTGTGTGACGCATGCGCAGTGTTCAGTGGGATATTGTAAATCTACCCCCTGATTTGAGATATAGTGTAAGTACGCTTTTTTCCGTGTGCCCTTTTTGCCGTGTGTGTATTTTTTCATGTGTGCTTTTTTCCGTGTGCGTATTAATCCGTGTGCGTTTTTTCCGTGTGCGTATTTTTATATTATATAAGAAAATGGAAAATTAATTTTAATAAATATATTTTAAATTTAACGTTCCAAATCATTTTTAGTTTTAACATTATAAATATAATGCACTGAGTGAAAATGAATCGTTTTCCCATCTTAAAAAGTTAATGAATTAATAATTCGGAATAATGCTCATTATTTGTCCAGTTTTTAATAATGGGCGAAGAGTTGATTCAATTTGAATTGGATGAAGTTAGGCGTATGGCTAGAGAAAGAAGTCTGAGGTGTCGAGCAAGTTCCACATTAAGGTAATGATTTGTTTGCCAACACAGTTGGCAACAGGTGCACTAGTCTTATTATAATATGTTTTCTGTAAATAATATCGAGTTGAATAAAAATAATTAAATTTTTCCTAATTATTGTTATGTTATGTATAACTATGTTATGTTAACTAGTTATGTTAACTAACTATGTTATGTTATGTATAACTAGTTAGGTAACAACAAATACAAATAGTCCTGACCAGATAGGATTTTTATTAAATGAGTTATTTGAATAAAAGCGAAAAGTTGGGGGATGTAAAGTTAATGTCAAAATTGTTTCGCGGACCCCCAGTAATGGCTACGCGGACCCCCAGGGGACCGCGGACCACAGTTTAAGAACCGCTGGATTAATTGATTATTTGATTAATCGAAATGTTATGATCGATTTCCGATTAAATTGGTAGAAAATAATCGATTAATCAATTATTACATTAAAAAAAACATATAAACTGGCCGACAAATAAAAAAAATGACATGGGACTGCCTCAATGTTCTGTTTTAAAGGCTGATAAAAAACTATTTAACCATTTTATTAGGAAACTGTGAGTAATAGGAGGTATTACAATGTCTGCATAAACAAATATTTTTTGTTACTAACTAAACAGGCTGTAACAGTAAATAATGACCGTTTGAACGAATATTATATAATATCGCATATTACGTACGAAAGTTTTAACACAAACAACTCATTGTTTAAATAAAATTTTGCCATTAGTTTTCTTAAGTCCTTTTTCTTTTTTTGTGCAATAAAATTAAAATGTGGCCGGAAGATGTTGTACGAACTGCGCCATTATATGAAGATGGCTGCAGTTTTGGAATATTACTGGTGTTTTGGATGTAGCTAAAAACTCTATTAATCACGCAATAAAGCGTCAGCAGCGACCAGCATCCACGAGACAAAAGAGCTCGAAACGACTGATTTCTTAACCTAATTGTTCTACGTGACTGGTCCTTTTTTTCGCACGTCATTTCGAAGAAGATTCGAGAAATTTTGCTGTTTCATCACGAACTGTGCAAAGACGATTGAGGAAACCAGAGCTTGCATCCAGAAGACCTGTAACTTACGAGGCTTTTCTCGCAAATTATCATGTTGGAAGATTGCGTTTCGCTGGTGAGCATATGAACTGACTGGATGGAAACTTTAAGGAAATGAGTAGACGTTGAGTTTCCAGAAATTTATTGGAAATATTTATAATTTTTTAAATGTAAATTTATCACCTTGCTGTATTTAGTGATATTATTCGGGCGAGAATAGCATGTTAACATTACTCCCGTTTTCACAATCATTCACCCCTCATCCAGGTGTAGGAGCTCGCCCCCTGGCATCAGCGATTAGCCTCGTCGTAGAAATAGGCCGATGTAAAATAAATTAAATTAAAAAAAAAAAAAATTACTACTATTACCTATACAAACCTTTCTCTTCTTGTATATGTAAATGTAAAATGTAATTAGTAATCATTGCAACTTTGACAATGGCAAGAGCCGAAACTGCAGTCAGTGAAAATAAAAGTACGTGAAATAAAAAACAATGTTTTCTTTCAACCTCGTATGTATTTATTACAAGGTTCGCCAGTGAAATGAAATGGAATGAAAAGAAGAAGTGTGGAAATTAGAAAAAACATCATGAAGCAAAAATTGGGCGCGTTCAGCGCCTAAACCGTTGAGTCTAAACCACATCTAAACGTAAACGTACGTTGATTAAACAATTTGGTGAATGTCTGAACGGTTACCGGTTAGTTTCCACGTGAGTGTTTGACATTTTGAGTACATAACCTTAAAACATATTTAGAGATCAATTTCTAATAGATACAAACCATTTTAGACTGTCAAGTGGCAGAATTAATCAATTTGTTAGCTCCAGTGCTATTTAACTTGTATCTTGTATAAATTTTCCGCTAAAATTTTACGTTTAGTTATGTTGACTTGTAGTCAACATAACTAAAATTTTTACGTTGAGATGTTTAGTAAACTGTTGACTGTCAACGGTAACGTTCAGAAGGTAAACGTAGTGAACGTACTAAACTGTTTAGGGCGCTGAACGCGCCCATTATGTCGCTCAAATGTTGACCACCAATTTCTTAACAGTGTACCAGTCTCTGGGAAAAGTTCATCATGACTCTTTCAAAGGTTTGGCGTGGGATCTCATGAATTTCTCGCCGAACGTTCTTCTCCAAATGTCTTGGTTTGTCGAGATAAATTCTTCCCTCGAGATAATTCCATAGATAAAAATCACAAGGGGATAGGTCGGGTGAACGTGCCGGCCATTCGATGTCACCTCGAAGCGAAATCAACCGGGGAAAAATCTTCTAAGTTGAGCCATGAACTCCCATGAGGTATGGGCAGGCGCCCCATCCTGTTAAACCATACCCTCTTTAGAGGAATTCGACGGCGACGTAATTCAGAGATGAAAAAAATCACGGATCATGGCAAAATAACGCACTGAGTTCACTGTCACTCTATGGCCATTCTCCTCAAAAAAATAAAACCCTGTCACTTCTAACCTACACACTGCAGCCCAAACAGTTACTCATTGACAGTGAAGATGGAGTTCCCGTGGGTTATTTGGGGCTCAATAACGAAAATGTTTTAACATCCGTTGAGGTGGAAGTGAGCTTCGTCTGAAGTCAAAACAATGATCCCAGGGTCTTCATCAATCATTCTTAACATGGTCTCCGTAGAATTCAACCTTTTTTCGAAATCTCGTGCATGTAACTCTTACACAATAGAAATCTTGGAAGGGTGGAAGCTCAAGTCTTCTTGAAATATACGTCTTATAGAGCTGTCGGATATTTGAAGAGCTCGGGCGTGAAGAATAGCAGAGCAACGAAGGCTTCGTTCAAAAGCAAGACGAACCGTCTCGATGTTGGCAGTTGTTCTTACCATTCGAGGGGACTCCTTCTTGTTCTTCCAAAAGCAGTGTTCTGAAAGTTCAGTACCCACAACAGAATTGTAACGAATCGAGTAGTCCGTCGGAAACTTTCACAACCACCCGTCGCGAGAATTTCTTAGAAAAGGAGTTGCTATCGTTTCGCAACGAGGGGGAACGTTAAACCGTTGATGAAAACGCCTTTCTGTTAGAATCACCGAGTCATAATTTCTAAAAAATGTCTCGACGAAGAACATACGGTGCTAATGTGGCCACCGCTCCATCAAACGTAACTAAACTTCCACGCGAGGAGAAAAGAATGAGACCAACCGTGGGGTCCGGGCGGGTGGTCGGCCTCCCCTACCTACACCTACTCTCATTCAAAAACCGTCAGGTTTCACTGGCGGACCCGTTACACGCAAATAATTTACTTTATAACTACGATATCCTGAATAATTTGAAAATCTACACTACACATCCATTTTGAACAATTCAATCAATACAAAACAGACTTTTATATGTTCTCTATGATATTTCCGTTGAGAGCCACTGGTTGTAGCCGTCCAAAATGGTTTAATGAACTGTTCTCCCAGGCACAGGCGAAACGTCCCGAATGTTTAAACTCATTAATGTCTACTGAATATACATCATATTCATAACAATTAGCAGCACATCACCGGCACGTGAATATTTCAAATGTTGTCAAATGACAATATAATGTTTGTCAACATAATGTTTTAAAGTGTAACAACTGTGCCATGTGGTCTACAAATGTCACGTTTTGCTCGCTTCAATGCTCATTTGCTGTTATGAAATTTATGTAAAACACTGCTATAACAACACACGTTACCTAACTCATTTTAATTCTATAAAAGTGAAAAATTTATTAAAATTAAAGAAACAGAAGAGTGTACAGCAAGCGCACACCCAGGGTACTCTAGGCCTTAACCCCCCCCCCCCAGTCCTAAAAAACACGTTTTTAGGTTTTTGTAGGTATGACCACCAAAAAACCCTTATATAGTCACTCATGTGTTTGCCTGTCTGTCTGTCTGTCTGTACAGTAGAAATTGTAGCCAAACAGCTTAACATAGAAAATTGAAATTTGACATGGTTATACAACTCTTTGACCCACATATAGGAAAAATACTGACAATTAAAAAAAAGCACATCTCGAGATAATAAACAAATATGTATTTAATAAGGAATACATATTTTTGTAAAATTTTGAGTGGCATATCAAATAAAACCTCTTAATCCGTTGATCAACATGCAAATTTTTATTTTTGAAAAATAATTTTTTTATGGCCTTTTCTGAAAAAAGTGTCAAAAAACTTTTGTCCCCACCCTATCTCCCAAAAGGGCTGATCTAAAAAACAGAAAAAAACTCCGTAAGGAACATTGATGGGAACCGGAATTGTTCAACAGGAATTTTTGATCAGATAAGTTTCTCGAATTTTTTTTTGTGTCGTTGATAAAAAAAAATATATATATATTAAACATTTAATGTGTGGTATCAAAAGAAAGCTCTTAAGACGTAAGTTAAGGAACGGTAAATAGTTTTTGTAATTAGTTTCTTTTAACACGATTTTAGCCAAAAATGTGCTAAAAAAGTTCTTTTCTCGTACCCTTTTACCCAAAGGGGTTAAGTTTTTGTGTTTTTGACAAAATTAATTATTTTTTAATTCATGGTTAAATTATGGCTAGTAATGTTATGACTGTACTAATAGTCATGTGCGTTTTAGAATGATCTAAATTTCGATATCTAACGATTTTACTATCTGTTGTTGGTAGGGTTCCCTCCTATTCGGGTTTAAATCGGAGACTCCGGGGTTTGAAGACTTTTGAAGACGTGTTCTGGGTTTCATGAGTAGGGTAACTGCAGCGAATTTCGACTACCAAATTTATTTATTTTTCAATTTATGTACTATTCAATATTTTGGTAGCAAAGTGGTCCCAATCGATACCTCATTCACTTATCTTTAGGTGCTAAATATTTTCACGATGAAACAAGCTGTTATTACAACTTCAGTTCGACATAAAAAAAATATGAAAAAAACGTTGATTTCAAAAAAGTGATGTTAATATCGACTACCCTAAAATTTTAAGATAATCAACGTTTCTTGTCTCTTTTACATTTTATTTAGGTAAAAAAATATAATAATAGAGACTTTTAGTAAGACGTGATTTTAATTGTCGTCAAATTAGGTAAGTGAAACATGCATGCATGTAATATCGACTAGTCCATAGTAGCTTCATTCCTCTAGTCGATATTACCTGCAATCAAATCTGTTTTATTTAGCCTGTGATATTGTAACAAAATATTATGAAAATCAAATTTTACCAGCTAATATATATGTATTTGGATCAGTTCTTATTAGTTTATTCAATGCAAAATATTTTGTTCAACTTTCCTTTGATAAACAACTGCTGATTAAAACCAATAAAAAAATATTTTAACACTTAAAAAATATAAATATCTACACTGTTCGTCTAACGACATTCACACGTGGCTTAAAATAAAGTGAGGTTAGTTTTTCACATAAACATAGTGTTACGTTATACTACCGCTATATGGCAGCAATTATTTAGAGAAATAATGGGATAGTCGAAATTACCTGCGTAGTCGAAATTCGCTGCAGTTACCCTATATGAGGGTCAGTCAAATATAAACCGAAATTTTCCAAAAACTCTTCATTTAGTTAAACTAGTTCAGTTCAGTTAAAATATCTAGTGTGCATACAAGTTATTTTTCTACGTAGTTAAAATCTAAGCACATCCGCCACCGGATTGGTATCTTTTTCATTCTCGTGTCATAAAAAAATGTGTGACTAGTTCGAAACCACTTGCACAAGAACGCTTTTTTTATTTTCGAATTGTTGTCCTCCTAATGCCTTCTTGAATGGTCCGAACAAAAGGTAATTGCACGGAAACAAATCGAGGACTGTAAGGGAGATGTTCAACGGTATTTCAGTGCAATTGGCTCAATTTCTATTGAGTTACTGGGGTTGTATGTGGCTTCGCTTCTTCCTAAATAAACAACACACACCGAATTGGTGTAGTAGACAGATACCAAAAGTAGGCTTCCGTAGTACACAGTAGTAACTGTCCTTGGATCATGGTGAAAGTCTATGTACTCATTTACTTAATGATCCCAAAAAACCGTGACAAGAACTTTGCCAGCAGACAACTGTGTTTTCGTAATCACTGGATCTGCTTCATCTTGCCAACGCCACTACATTCTGGTCCGCTACGTTATGGGAGGTGTAGTATTCACGACTTGCCACTGGTCAAAATGCAGTTCAAACTACGTCTCCTTCAGCTTCGTATCAATTTAAAAGTCTCTTTGTATCGTTGGCTTCGGAAAAGTCGCACTTCTATGACATTGGAATTAAAATTCTGCCAATTCGGTGGCTTAAGTGCTTAGATCTTAGATGGTTAGGAATACTATATAACTTTCATGTACATTTTTAACTGGATAAAGAGTTTTTGGAAAAGTTCAGTACATATTTGACTAAACCTTGTAATATAAATGTTACTTTATGAGTAACTTCACTCTGCCCGTCAAGTAAATTTTCCTTCGATTTTCAAATGATTTACTAAATTGTATACGTGCACTATTGCGGGCCGTTTATTTTAATAAATATCTACAAATTCTTTAAAACTCCAATATTCTTGATCAAATTTAAAATTTTTATGAAAATTTGTTATTAAATTTCTTATGTTTGTTATAAAAATTTGTTAATGCAAGTTTTTATTAGAAATTCCTGTGCATATTTTAAGCAGAGCTTAAGTTTTTTAATGTTGAAAATGTTAAGATAATTCTTCTAAACAAATCTCGAGGAGTATAATCGATTTTATAAAAATAGAGCAAAGATAACTAAGAAGATTAAGTGCAGCATAAACTTTCTTGTTTTTTGCTCCAAAACTGGTCATTAAATTTTTTTTCTAGAAATTTAATTTTCTTTTCAACTTGTACGTTACATTCTTTCTGAAGTAAAATTGCACTGTATTTTGATTTCATAATTACAAACATCTGATTTTTAGCCTCGTGTTGGAGAAAGTTCTACAAAGAGCCTAAGCTAATTACAACTATGGTCTACAACCAAGTGGGTACCCAAGAATTTAGATGATGCACAGAAACTAAATATTCGGCCCAATTCTGTAAGAAAGTTCCTCCAAAAAAGTTACAATAAAAGTTGCTAAATACAAGGTCAGTAACTTTTTTAGCAACTTTCACGAACTCCGTATTCTGTAAGAAAAAAGTTGCTATGAAATTAGTAACTAGTTGCTAAAAAAGTTATTATGGATAACAACTAACAGAAAGCAGTTGCTACACTTAGTAACTTCAAAATAACTTGTTAAAATCGTGAAAAATCGTAATTTTTCTGTTTAATAATGAATAATTTGAAGCATTTTACAATGAAGGGCACAAAGAGACAATAATTATAGAAGGATTTTTATTTTATTTTCTGTATAGCACAAAATTCTTCGAGTTCTTTATTTCAATTTCTATTTTTTTTTTTTTTTGTTTATTTACATTTGTTTTATAATAGTATAACAGTACAATATTTTTTAAATGTATTAACTACGACTGTCAATAGCAGCCGCGCACACAAGGGGGTGGTCGACGAGTTCAGACCCCCTCCCCCAAGGATTTGAAAAATCAAATCTTATTTAATAAAAACTAAGCGATTGCAAATAAGTATAACCTTTTTTATTATTAAAAATTAAATTATAATCAAAATTAAATTAATATATAAACCCAGTCCTCTCCATAAAAACACAACAATACATTTGTATTATATTACAGATATTTTTTCGAAATGGACCCTTCCCAGATCAATGTTTTAAATGCGCGCCTGTTCAATGGCTATCCGAACTTCTTTAACTGTATCTCACGCAATTAATTTAAATTTGGACTATAACTTGCACCACCACATAGAAAACAGTAACCACATAGCACATCACCACAGCACCACCACTCGTTCCTGTCAATTATTTTTTAAACACTCGTATCACCGACCATGACTGGGTTATTTTTCAGGAAATTCAACAGAATTTCCATCTGTTTGCAATTCTTTTTCTGATTTTGTTTATAAAACATTTTTCGTTTAACCTCAGAAACTCACAACATAGCTGTCAAACTCAATTAAAAACGAATACCTCGCCTGCGCAGAACGTAATCTGCTTCTAGCTTCACGGTTTTTTGTAGCAACGTTACTAAATATAACTTGTTATAAGAACGTTGCTTGTGCTTATGCTTGGAGAATACCAATTGTTTGACGATTGATAAGAAAGTTACTATAAAACTTATTTCGTAGCAACGTTACTCAGTAACAACTAACCTAGTAACTTTTTACAGAATCGGGCCGATTATTTCAAATAAGTCTGAAGACGTAGAATGTCTATCTGACTTTATTGAGGACGTATCATAAAAAGTAGGACTCAACAAGGATTTTATTGCTAGTATACGCAGTTATGAAAAGACTGCAAACTTACAAATCAATGATAACATCTTCGAGAGTGTTCATACTTTCAAATATCTAAGCACAATGATAAATCCAATACAGGGATCTTTCGATTTAAGACGGTTCTGTTTACGCTGATTCATAAAAACGTAGTTTTATGAATCAGATAAAACAGCAAGATTATTGACGATCATTCATTATTTTGAAGAGCGTTATCACTATCAAGGCAGATTGGGACGAAGGGTCAGCTAATATTTAAATGAAGTTTGGGGCAGTTACAAAAAGAAATCAAATTTAGTGAAAGGGGAGGCCAAGCAAAGTCTATATTTCTTGAAATTATTCTGTCACCAAAAAGTTCACATTACTATAGAGGTTTACCAATACCAGAGTGACCATAGGTCATATAGGTCGAATAACGAAGACATCATAAGAAAATTTAGGTTTCCTTGCACATTTAAACATATTTATTGACCATTTCAGGTTTAAATTTTTACTTGCCCGACCTTAATATATAAGGGGCAAGTATTGTATGTCGAGATTTTGACTGATGACCACGTTTCACGGTCCAGGGAATCCAAAAAACCTATTTTCGAAGTGCCGTCTGTATGTGTGTCTGTGTGTGTGTGTGTGTGTGTGTGTCTTTGTGTGTGTCTATGTGTGTGTATACACGATAACTCAAGAACGGTTTAAATTAGAGAGTTAGTTTTGGTACTAAAAAATCCTCCTATTAATTGGGAAGAATCTTATTGTTTTTTAAGAAAATCCGAAACCGGAAACGGAAGTTATTATTTTAAAATTTTTAAAAATTCGTACCTTGTAAACCAAGCCTTGGACAAAAATTTGTGTAGAACATAATTTGATGTATTTTTGAAGATTTACCTAAACCTTTTTTATTTATTTATTTATTTTTTTATTTATTTCTTTTTTTTTATTATTATTATTTTTTTTTGTGGGAGGGCTCTAGCGGAGGTCTCTCTTCGCCAATGGTTTTCTTAGTGAACATTTTATTGGGCTGGTCCTGTACATGTTCCAAATAAATAAATAAATAAATAAATAAATAAATAAATAAATAAATAAATAAATAAATAAATAAATAAATAAATAAATAAATAAATAAATAAATAAATAAATAAATAAATAAATAAATAAATAAATAAATAAATAAATAAATAAATAAATAAATAAATAAATAAATAAATAAATAAATAAATAAATAAATAAATAAATAAATAAATAAATAAATAAATAAATCATGATCCCATAATCAAGTTCATCAGTAACGGACTTAATTTGTTGTTCACTTTTTGCACTTATAAAGGAAATTACTGGATGGACAGAAATTAATTACAGGTAAATGGTACATCGAAAAATGATTGCCTGAAGTGCACAGAAGAAGTATTATAGCTAGTATAGTTCTGTGACTAAGGTTTCCAATTCGGATATCCGAATATACGAATTTCCGGATTATCCGACCAAGTTGGACTATTCGATAATCCGGATAATTTTCATTGAATATCCGATAATCCGGATATTTTTTGAATAAACAAGACATATTTTTTCAACAATTTTTTTCAATTTGCCTGGTACTTTTTTTATACCTTTTCGCCTTTACAAGAGTTCCTTGATTCATTTACATGACGAAATATGTAAATGAATTAAAGCTGTCATTTCGTTAGTCAATCTATTTTTAGAATTAAAGCATTCATTTCAAATCAGGAAAATCAAAAAAACAAGGACAGATAATTTAAATATATTATTTAATGCACTTCTTACAATAGAACCAACATCTACTGCAACAGAACGCGTGAATTGCAGGCCTGACTAGGACAAAAATTAGAACTCGCTTGAATTTTGAAACTTAAGCAATTATTTTTTTAAATACGCATTTTTTAAAATAAAATAAATTTAATTATATATTTTTTTAAAATTATTTTGTTAATTATTAATGTATATAATTAAAATACTTAAATTAAATAAAATAAATGAGTTATAAAACACCATGAATATTGTATTCAATCTATTATCTTTAATTTATTATTTGTTATTCGAATATCCGGATATATCGGAATATATTGAATTTTCTGTATTCGATATCCGGATATTCATTAATGTCGGATAGTTGGTAACCCTATCTGTGACACTCGATGACCTTCGTCATCCGAAGCGACCACGGATGCAGGCGTCTCTCTTGACCTCGGCAGAATCTTTCAAGGTCACAGATTAAGAAGCGCACCAAGAGTTCTTCAGGACCCGCCAGCTGGCGTCTTCAGATAAGGTCTTCTTTTTGGTGTCGCCTGGAGATTCTTTCGAGGTCGTCGTCTCAAGACCTTCTTCGAAACGTGTCGCCGTCTTCAATCGGGCCTAGGCTGGTGTGATGCGGACTAGCCTAAAATTTAGACGCAATACCGAAAAAAAAAAATCTTAAAATTTAGTTTTCATCTTTACCGATCCTCGGGGTGTCTCACCCTGAGGAGTGAAATAATTTTCTGCGGAAAAAATGTCGAGGTGCGCGCCAGTAGTCGAACCCGGGCTCGATGATTTCTAGCTGTGCACTCTGGCAGCCAGACCGTCTAAACCAGCGGTCGGGGAACCGGGGTAAATTGCCCCAAATGGGGTAAAAATGAAATTTTTGGGGTAATAAAGATTTTTTTCCAATTTGCTATTTTATAAACGTGTTAGTAGCGCACTAAGGAAAAGGGCGCTGAGGGGCTTGACTAAGAGGCGCCATTGCGAAGGTGAGGACCTTTTTTTTTTGCTCATCATTTAGATTTTGGGAGGTGAGGACCCTTTTTTTTTCGCTTGTCACTTAGTTTTTTTTTTTACAAGCCAATGGGGTAACGTCGGTGTAAAAAAATATATCTTTGGGTAATGGGTAAAAATGTTCCCTGACCCCTGGTCTAAACGGATAACAAAATGATAATTTTCCAGCGGAGACATTTGGTGGCAGCGGTGCGATTTAAAATCTCGTACCATTGGCCGAGATGTCACTCAAAATTTTTTAAAAATAATTTTTTTTTATTAAATAAATAATTGAGTATATTCACCTAGGGAAGTTTTTTTGAACTCTCAGCATTTTTCCTATATGTGGGTCAAAGAGTTGTATAAGCATGCCAAATTTCTATGTTAAGCCGTTGGCTACAATTTCTACCGTAGAGACAGACACATGAGTGACGTTATAAGAATTTTTTTGGTGGTCATACCTACAAAACCCTAAAAAGTAATGAAATTTTTCATTTCGAGCGTTCGAATAATTCGTCTTCCGTCGGAAATTCTGTACAAAAAGATTGCACACTACTTCAGTAGACATACAACACAATTACAACTGAGAAAATCAGATCAATTCTGTAAAAAGTTACTGTGTAATAACGTTACTACGAGATAAAATTATTATAAAAAGTATAATGGCTTTCATTCATGATAGTAACTGACTTTGCTCATAGTGACATATTTATTTACTATTATCATAGTAACTGAGTTACAGAATTGATCTGAATATTTGTATAATTTCTTTGAAATATACAAATCAGCTAAAACAAGAAGTGAAAAAGTATAACATAGAGTCGGCCTTTGCCGATCCACAATTCCCAGTTGCATAGAATGATGGAAGAGTGTTCAATGTACAACATTACGTCGTTCATTGTCGCAAATAGATCTGTTGAGGAAATGTTGCCGATGCCGATGTCGAGTTCCATAAGTAAATAAGGATGAACACATTGTATCCTTGGCTCCGGGCACATCAATGCTCCGGTGTTCTCTCAGTATTCCTGCTGTGTATTTTCTTAAATTCAATTGAAGTGGAGAAGGCGCTAGTTCCCGTCTTTCAGTTCTGATTGAACTGTCAATCGTGGCTCACTATATATCTATCTATATCCATCCATTTCATAAAGGAGACACCGTCGAGGACAGCGGTTCAAACTCTACAACTTATCAACACACAATATGCTTATCTAATATCTAGAAATATTCTTGACAATTTTATTAGATTGGGTTAGGCGTCACAAATAACTACCACTCTCAGGAACAAATTATAATATCTCATTACTGATTAAAATAGCTCATCATAACTGGACATATGTTTATTTGTTTCAACATGTGATTCAGTTTTTTTAACAATGCCTCCGTATTAAAATAAAATATTTGTAAAATGGAGGGATTGAAAATCCATATTTGTCGAGAAATGTTTTGGAAGTCCAAGCCAGGAAAAAAATTTAAAGGGACTGTTGAATAATATGTGTTTCCAAGATAGCACTTAATCTATTCAATCAACAGCTGCTACAAATTTTGGTTGAAACATTAATTTAGAAAAATCTATCACCCTATCACTAGAGCCCTGCGCGGATACGTTTTTCAGTACCCGCTTCCTTTGTAAATATAAAATCCGCATCCGATCCGCATCCGCAAAAATATTTACACAATCCGCACAGGATTTGCTGTCTGTTTGGAAATATCTAACATGTTTCGCCTTATTTGGCATATCGCTGTTTTAAAGCATTACTAAAATTTGTTTAATTTTATCACATTAATATTACTTGGTCCAGAAATATGTATTCTATCAAACGTCGTACTGAGATTATATAGATTAAAAAATAAAGATAGAAATTACAATTATTCGACTCTTAAACCAAGTTTATATGAAATGTAAAACTTTATACAGTAATATCTCAAAAACTTTTTTTAAAATATCTCACTATTATTTTAGAGCAGCGATATTTAGAAATAATTAAACAGATTAATTTATCACATTTATGAGCAATAAATAATAAGGAAAGTCCTATAAGATCAGCAAATTTAAAAAAATAAGTTATTAATAATAAAACTAAATTCTTAAATTCATCCTATTATTAAAAGATGAATGTAACATGACGATTTCAAGAATTTTAAGATATTTTTATTTTATTAAATTTGATATGAGCTTCTATGTTTTTAAAAGTGGCAAATTACCATGGTTAATTTTTACTAATATTTCCAAAAAATGCAAAATAAAGCGATACATAATTATTTTTAAATTAATAAACGCAATAAATCCAAAGAAACTGTTGTATCTACGACTTTAATATAAACTCTGCTATATTTAAATTAACATTTAACTATTTAAGTTATTATAAAGTAAAAAGTGCCGTATCGTATCATTTTTCACTCTTGCCATAAGAACAATACAAATGCCAGCAATACATTTTTGGGGTGCTAAACGCGTCTTCCCTCTAACCGAAGATTTTATGTTCACGCGGATATTGCGGATAAGCGGATATGGTATATAATCCGCATCCGCACGATTTAAATGATAATTTATCCACCTCCGCAGAAAAATGGCGGATATCCGCGGGTAATCCGCGGATATCTGCGGATTTTCAGGGCTGTACCTATCACACAATAGTTATAGCAACAGCCCTCAAATTTTGTAACACGCATGTCAAAGACATAATTAATGTAGCATGTTTCAAGTACCTAGGTAGCACAGTATCCTGCAACATTTCGTTTGATGATAAAGTGTCACAAAGAATATCGTCTGCATACGAGGCTTGGTGATCTTCTTCTTCTGCGGTTTCAGTCCAAGAAATGGTTGGCAGCAGTCTCGGTCTTGGGCCAGTCTTTTTAGTTGGACGTAGGAGATGCAGCCTAACTCCTCCATCAACTGTCTAATGTAGTCCAGTCTAGGTCTACTTCTACAGTTTACTCCATCTAATGAACCCTCCAGTAAGGTATTGATTAGTCCTGTGTGTCTGATAATGTGTCCGATCCAAGAACTCTTCTTCGGTGCTCTAGGAACATCTATATGGAGCTGCCAGGATTTACAGCTTTAAACGAAGATAATAATGTACAAGGCAGCTGTACTCTCCGTACCTTTCTATAGTAGTGAACCATGGTGTTTAGCATGGGTATCCTATTATCTGGCATTCTTATCACATGTCCAACCCACTGCAACTGAATTTGCTGCCTGAATTTGCGGCCTTGAGGCCATACTGCATCAATTTGTATTGATACAGACGATATCAGCTTTAGCCAAAACTTCTGTAATCGGTACATAATCTTTCCATTTAACTCTCAATATCACCGTAAGACACCTTTGATGGAATCTTCCAAAAAAATTTATAAGCCATGTAACATTTTCCAATTTACAATTTCAGGCAGTACTCTAATAGCAGCTTTTAAAATAATTATCATGGAGACCGCTTCATTGGCAGTCCTCCATACCTCTATACCAAAGGATAAGTGATAAACGAAAAGTACGTAGTATGCTATTAAAAGGCTGTCATGAGAAACGAACTTTTTTTAGTGAACCAATGTGACTTGTCTACAAAGAAGGATTCCAGAATGAAATCTGAAAGTTTCACCTCCATTATTTCAAAGGAAAGAAGTGGATTAGAAGAAAATATGATCTCGGTTTTAGCCACATTAATATTAAGCAAATTGGAACTGAACCAATCACAGGCTTTAGCTAAAGAAGCTTTGGTAGATTCAGTTAGTAAATCCACATGACTGTTTCCACTGATAATACTTGTACTATCTGCAAAAAGTTAAGTCATTTTGACCCACGTAGGATGGAATATGATTAATATATATGATGAAGAGAATGGGATCAAAAACAATACCTTGAAGGACACTATGGTGTTCTTATTCTACAACAGATTTAGTACGTGTCCATTTCTTTTTCGGGCTTCTGACAACTTCACCTCTAGATTGCTGTAAAGCAATTTTATTAATTTTTAAAATGCTTACATCTCACTACTCACTAAAACTCACTAAAACGTTAATAATTAATTATTTTATGAAAATATTCAAGTGAAAAAATCACAGATATGAACAAAATTTAATATTTACATCTCTCACACATTTCAAATCTACTAAAAGCCCACCATTATCTCGCTCTCTTTCAAAATAATTAATAAGAAACAGAATAATCCTTTGGGCTGGTATAGACTGAGATTATTGGAGCTATTATTGTCAATATTAACATATTGGCTTTGATCCTATATATTTGGGTGCAGCTACTAAGTGCTTTCTGCATTTTTATTATAATAATATTTGATATGATTCAAAATAAAACATAAGCTTAACCTCACTCGTTTTAACGTCAAACAAATACGACACAATGCTGTTGATACGGGCCAATATCGGAAAGTGGTGCCAACCTGTAGAAGCCAAATGTAACAACTGAGTAATGCTTTCACTCTGGTTAAGTAACATTCTTATCTTGAACGGACTTTATAGTGAAAAAACTACCATCTGCTGTTTATTATGAATTTCACACCTTGCGGGTGAATTTTTCTTCATTCTACGTTTACGCACTAAATGTCACGTGCAATTTCATTGATGTTTTCATGATGTTTTGTTCTATTATGTTGTCAAGAACAAAACGACAGAACAAATTGGTTGCCTCAAGTATATGAATAACAAAAACCACCAAACTGAAGAGGTTATTATCAAAATTTTACTACTTCACTTTGAGTTCAGTTCCCTACCAGATATTATTAGGTGTAAACACTTAATAAATAACAAAAATAATTGGGGTCAAGTGTTAATTTTCACACGTTTCAGGGTTTTGTAGGTATATAATAAGTGTAAGCAGTGAACAGAATACCAACAAATCTCTAAGAAATGTGTCAAAAAAATTTTGATATTTTAAATGTAAGGAATGTATTGTTATTTCTCAGGATCTCGTAGGTAAAATCAAGAAAGTAAAAAGTAAGTTAGATATTTAAGATTTGCAGGTAGCGTTCCCCATATCCACCATATATACTTGATTAGAAATTGTACTGAACAAAAAAATAAGCTTTTCTTCATTCTAAACGCTTTACCATATACTTTTTTTCTAACTTAAAATTTCGTACGCAGATATAGTTTCTTGACCTGCATATATCGATAAAATACGAAGAATGTCGAAAAAATACTTCCCTCGGAAACAATAAACATGTACACTCAGCCACAAAAAAAAAAAACTTAGATTTTTCATCAATGAACAATAAAGAACAAAGAACACAAGAGAACAATACAAGAACACTTCCTTATTTCTATTAACCGTCGGTATTTCGAACATTAATTTGATTGATCCTGAAAAACAAAAATAAAAAATAAAAAAATATAAAAAACAATAAATCTCTTTTTTACAAACTGATAAAAAAATATTTATTGATGCAATAAGTGCATAAAGCAATACATTTTTTCATGAGTGAAGAAAAATACACTTTTTGCATGAGTTTAGAAAAAATAAGTAATTATTAATATATACTTATATTATTCAATAAAAAAAAAATGATATGAAGTGTGAATTTTCACACACTTCAGGGTTATGTAAGTATTTAATAAGAGTAAGAAGTCAAAAGAATGCTGGATGTCTAAAACAAATTGTTTTTTACAATTACATCAAAATCAGCAGATTTTTGATAATCATTTGTATTCGATATTTTTGTACTAAGGGAAGCTCTTAATTTGTTTAAACCAAATTTAAATAATTTTCGAAGATTACGTCATATATATATTTTAATTTAATGGCCTCGTCTGCTGTAGCAATTAGCCAGGACAATTTTTATTTGTGAAAAATGCTCTAACGGGATTCGAACCCGAGACCTTAGCAACGAAGACCACACGTGTTACCACTACGCTACGCAGGTCGGCATTACGTCATATTGAAATATAAACTAAAAGATCTTAGCTAGTTTTTTCTGCATTTAAATTATTAAGAAATATTTTGATATAGTCCTGTTACACTACATATTTTATCAATTTAAGAAACGAATGTCCCACTTTTAACAATGTACTATTTGTTTTATTTCACTACTATAAATGATTTATTTTTCTTTGATACCTTAAAAATAAGACGTATAATGAAAGGTCCGCACTTTTCGTTGTACGTCTTAGGCGCTTTATGATCGAGGTTATGAGTGCAAACTCCTCAAGAAGGCGATTCGTTGTCAGCTGTTAACATTTTTTTATTATATTTTTAATATAAAAAAGACACACACTACCTTAGTCATAAATACAAAAAGTCCATAACATTATTAGCCATAATTTAGCAATGAATTAAAAAAATAATTTATTTTGTTAAAAACACCAAAACTGCAATATTTTCCAAAACCGAAATCTGATCAAAAAATTTTCTTTCGGCTCAGATCAACTAAAAATCTGAAAAGTTATAAGTAATGAAACTTTTCAGATTTTTAGTTTAACACCTTTGGGTAAAAAGACGCGGGCCAAGAACTTTTTACCGACCGCCAACATATATAAGGGAGGTATTGTGATCATACTGATTTTGACATTTGAGATTACGATGGATCTCCACGAATTGAGGTCCCTACATAACGTTTTGACTATTTTTAGCATGATGTCTGCCGGTCTGTCTGCCTGTCTGTCTGTTTGTCTGTCTGTTTGTCTGTCTGCCTGTCTGCCTGTCTGTCTGTCTGTCTGTCTGTCTGTCGGTCTGTCTGTCTGTCAGTGTACACGTGCAGAGCAAATTCGGCGTAAGCATTTTTATGAAACCTCATATTTAAGATTTTGACATCAATGGCACAAGTTGGTCAACTTTTGGTAAAAATCGGTTTACTAAAAATGGGAGTTTACTCGTGTCGATTTTAAGATTTTTGCGAATATTTCACAACAGAGAAATATTTTGAAAAAATTTATCTGACAAAAATTCCTATAAAAGCAATAACTAACAACTTTTATTTGAGATGTTTTTTGATAAAGCAGCAAAAATTAAACAAGTACTTTGTGATGGTGGTCGGTCCTGTGGTGGCCACAGCTGATTTTTTAACATATTTTCTACTAAAATCGTGCTAAAGAAACACATTTAAAAAAATTCGTTTCTTTATTTAGTCTGTCTGTCTGTCTATCCGTGTACACGTGCAGAGCAAATTCGGCTTAAGGATTTTTATGAAACTTCATATTTAAGCTTTTGACATCAATCGCACGAGTTGATCAAATTTTGGTAAAAATCGGTTAACTAAAAATGGGAGTTTACTAGTGTCGATTTTAAGATTTTTGCGAATATATCACAACAGAGAAATATTTCGAAAATATTTATTTAACAAAAGTTGCTATAAAAGCAATAACTAACAATTTTTATTTGAGACGTTTTTTGATAAAGCAGCATAAATTAGAAGTACTTTGTGATGGCGTTCGGTCCTGCGGGGGCCACAACTGATTTTTTGACATATTTTCTATTTAAATCGTATAAAAAGAAACACATAAAAAAAAACATTTCTTTATTTAAGTTTTAAAAGCTTTCTTTGAGACCACATATTAAATTAAATAATTTTTTTTTTTCGTCGCCACTAAAATATTTTTGAAAAACTAATCTGATGAAAAATTCCTGATGAACTAATCCGATTCTCATCAATATACATTATGGGGATTATTTCAGATTTTTAGATCAACCCCTCTGGAAGATAGGGCGGGAGACAAAAGTTTTTTTACAAGTTTTTGGCGAAAATCCCATAAAAAAAAAATTTCACACATAAAGAAATTTTATTTGATACCCCACTCACCATTTTTAAAAAATATTTAGTTTTTCATTAAATATATATTTGTTTATATTTATCTCTGGAAGTATTTTTCTTATATTTGGGTCAAAGAGTTGTATAAGCATACCAAATTACAACTTTCTGTATTAAGCCGTTTGGTTAAAATTTCTACCGTACAGACAGACAAACAGACAGACAGACAGATAGACAGAAACACAGACACATTAGTGACGTTATAAGTGTTTTTTTGGTGGTCATTCCTACAAACCCTAAAAACTATAGCTTAAGATGTGTAAATGAAAAAAAAAAATGTCGTAGACATCCAACATTCTGTTGATCTCTTTAACTTTTTTTGTCTATTTTTAACAAAATACGAAAACCTGAAATGTATGAATATTCACACTGCACATTTTTTTTGTTATACAAGAGATAGCATAAACATTTTATCTTTAAAAGATTATTTCTGAGAAATCAAACATTTTTATAAAAACTTTCGTGAAAGCTTCTCCAAATTGAAGATATTTTCTATCATCGATCCCTCATAAATCTTTTTAATTGTGCATATAAATAAATGGGATCGAAATTCATTTTACAGTTTATATCTTTGGTTGAATTCGTGCGAGTTGTCAGCTCATCTGTTAATTTGTTTTATCGGCTACTTTATCGGCAGCCCCTCGTCCACACATTCCACCGTTCAAGCCATTGCCCCATTGCCTACATCTTATTTTATTGCACGCTTTTTCGATTCATCGTCGCATTTACCGATCCATTTATTTTTTAACGGTCTTTCGACCACAGCCCTTTATTCCACTACTTGATATGTTCTCAGATCATTTTCGTTTCATACACTTAAATTTATATCACCCTTTTATATAAGTTATATCGAGAGATAATGATGTCTTATTTGAGTTATAAAATGATTTAATATAAAAGAAAGAGAAAGGAAAAATATATTGGAATAAACAAAATAAAGTTCGTTCAAGATAAGAATGAGATGACGTTACACTGGGTCAATTTAACTGCCAGTGCCAGAATGTAATATAACCATCGTGAAAGCATTACTCAGTTGTTACATTGTGCTTCTACATGTTGGTATCCTTAACCTACGTTGCCATATCTTAAACAATATTCAGCCAACGGAGTGGCCGAGCGCATTAAGTCGTACGGTTTTAGACTGTTAGAAACAGGCGTGACTAGGCGGCCGGTGGTTCGAGCCTGCTTCGTTGGTGATATTATTCGGGCGAGAATAATATGTTTACATTACTCTCATTTTCACAATCATTCACCCCTCATCCAGGTGTAGGAGCACGCCCCCTGACATCGGCGATTAGCCTCGTTGCAGAAATAAAGGCCGATGTAAAATAAATAATATAATAATAAAAAATTAAACAATATTCAGTCGTATTTATGTTTGACATGACAACGAATGAGATTCAGCTTACATTTTATTAGGGTTTTGTAGGTATGACCAAAAAACCCTTATACCGTCATTTTGTCGTCTGTCTGTCTGTCTGTTTGTTCGGTAAAAAATTGTAGCCAAACGGCTAAACTTAGAGAGTTGAAATTTGGCATGCTTATACAGCTCTTTGACCCGCACATAAGAAAAATACTAAAGCTTCTAAAAAACATATTTATTATTATTATTATCATTTTTATTTGAAAAATAGTTATTAAGTGCCATGCCTTTTGCAAAACAAATGAAAAAAAAAGTTTGATACCAGTACAGTACAGTATAGTACAGTACAGTACAGATCTCCATTACCCAGAAACAGTAATTGACCAATATTTTTATAACTCTTTTTATTAAGGAAATAATCAAGGTGAATATAAGTGTTTATTTAAAAAATATTTTTATTTGTTTTTTTTTTTTTTGTTTTTTTAAGAGGCGTCAGCAACTTGGCTATTGGCCCCTGATACATATATTTTTACACAATATTATTTTTACATATTATAAATACATAATATTTTTAAATTTTACAGAAAACATTTATTGATTTTAGATAATTTATTACGTTGTAAAGATGATCTTGGTTGTTGCTTAGAGCTTCTTTGAGTGATAATGGGATTTGGAATCTTAGCCTCTCAACTTGATAATTAGGACAGTCGATTATTAGGTGTTTTACATCTAATCTTGTATTGCAATTTTGGCATTCTATGGGATCTTGTTTTTCAAAAATATGTTTATGAGTAGCTAGTGTGTGACCTAATCGGAGTCGCGTAATAACAATTTGATCTCTTCTATTCATATTGGTTTTCCAATAACCGAAGTCTTCTTTGATTTGACTGAAATGATTTGCTTTTGTGCCCCAGTATGAAATCAATTTAGAATTTAATTTATTTTTAATATGGCTAATGAAGTCTCTATGTGGAATGGGTATATTTATCAAATTGTTAGTTGTAGCTAATTTTGCTGCCTGATCTGCTTCTTCATTTCCTTTGATACCAACGTGAGAGGGAATCCACAGGATAACAATCTCTTTTCCTTCAATAATAGCTTTATGTACGTTTGCTTGGATATCTTGAATTAATGGGTTTTTCGTGTGAATATCTTTGATGGCGTCTATGGAACTATGTGAATCCGTTTGTATTACAAATTTGTTTTTTTCCACATTTTCCTGAATATACTCTATTGCCTTTAAAATACTAAAGGCTTCTGCCGTGTATACACTTGTCGCTGATGGTAAGTGGTATTGATGTTTTTCTGAGTTTACTATGAAAGCGGCTCCGGTCTTTCCATTTATTTTTGATCCGTCAGTAAAAATAGAAGTAAAATTTTCGTAGCGTTCTATTGTTTCCAAATAAACTTTTCTGAAGGTTTCAGGATGAGTGGAGTCTTTTTTGTACTTGGTAAGGGAGAGATTTATTTTGGGATTGAGAAGGGTCCATGGTGGCTTAGGGGGTGCTTTAGTCTTATATATTTTAGGAAACTCTATATTCAGATCTTCGCAATTGTGGCAGATGGTATCAAGTAGTGGTAAATCGTTTTTTATGTTTATCATATTATTACCAGTCTTAAACATCAGGTTGAATGTTGGGTTTGTTTCATTACTGGCAAGTTTGGTGATGTATGACAACGTTGTCTGGGTCCTGCGGTACAATAAAGGCACTTGGTTCGCCTCACGTAAAATACTGTCTATTGGGCTGGTTCTTAATGCTCCAGTCGATATTCGTATTGCAGCATTTTGAATGGTTTGTAATATTTTTTGGAGATATGGTTTAATATTGGTTAACACTATGCTTCCATATTCCAATTTTGATCTAATTATAGAATCGTATATTCTTAGTAAAATTTCTCTGTTGGCCCCCCATTTATGATGTGCTAAAATTTTTAAGATATTTAGTCTCTGCGTACATTCTTTTTTTAAATTTTCTACATGTCTTTTCCAGGTTAGCTTTTTATCTATAGTCATTCCTAGGAACTTTATTTCGTCAACAAATTTAATAGCTTCATTATTTAATGTTATTACTGGATTTATTGAATTATACTGTTTTTTATTAAAGTTAATAGCCTTTGTTTTTTCAGTTGAAAATTGGAATCCTGTTCTATTAGCCCAAATTTCAAGTTCATTGATTGTATTTTGAATGATAGTTTTAATAGTTTTTAGGTTATATCCCCTCTGAAAAATGACAAGGTCGTCAGCAAATAGACAATATTTGATTGTACTAGGTATACTCTTTGTAATGTTATTAATAGCTACAAGAAAAAGTGTCACACTTAGCACTTCGCCTTGCGGAACACCGTTTTCTTGTCGCATTGTATCGGAAAAATACCCATTTGCCATTACTTTGAATTCCCGGTCCTCTAGAAAGTTTTTAACATAGTTTAACGTGTGTCCGTCAATTCCACAATCTTGAAGTGATTTTATTATGTGGTAGTGCCATGTTGTATCATACGCTTTTTTGAGGTCGAAGAATACGGCTATGGTGTTCTGGCGATGTTTGAAAGATTTCTGGATTTCCAATGTCAGTTGTAAAATATTATCTGTAGTAGATCTTCCCTTTCTAAAGCCTGCTTGATTGGTATGTAATATACCATGGGTCTCTAGATACCACATTAATCTTTTATTAATTATTATCTGGAGTAGTTTACTCAAGTGATTTGATGCCGATATCGGGCGGTAGCTATCAGGATTTGTTTTGCATTTTCCCGGTTTCAATATTGGGAAAGTAGTAACTTGCTTCCACTGTTTCGGGTATATATTATTTTTCCACATGTAGTTGTATAGGAGTAAAAGGTAATTTAGCGTGCACACAGGTAATTCTTTTAACATTTCAGAGGTGATGCCATCGGGTCCAGGGCACTTATTTTTACTCATATTTTGTAGTGCATCTAACAGTTCTATTTTTGTCAGTGGCTTGTTTAAGTCATCATCTTTATTTGTTATATGAAGTAGTTCGTCTTCAGTTTTTTCTTTAAATATAAGAAATTCGCTAGTATAGTTTTCATTCGAAGAGTTTTTGTAAAAGGTTTGAGCTAATATTTCTGATATTTCTTGAGGAGATGAAACTATATTATTATTTTTAACTATTGTTTTTGTTATATGCGATATATTCTTTCCTTTTATTTTCCGTATCTTGGTCCAGATTTCCGTTGGCGGTGTACTTTCAGTGATTGTTGAAGTATAATTTTCCCAAGATTTTCTTTTACTGTCTAAGATCACTCGTCTGGCTTTAGCTTTATGTATTTTTAACTGGATCAAATCTTCTAATGTTCTTGTTTTTTTATACTTATTTAGGGATTTTTTTAGTTGTTTTGTTGCTTCTTGACATTCACTGTTCCACCAGGGGGTGACTTTCTTTACTTTTAATTTTTTTAAACCTATTGATTCGATAGCTGCGTCGTGTATTTTTGAGGTAAATTCAGCTATAAAATCGTTTATGTTACTACCTATTGTTATATTGGATTTAGTTATCTCTGTGAGTTCTTTGAACAAGTCCCATTTCGCTTTCTTAAGGTTCCATATTTTTGAATCTAGTTGATTTTGTTGTGGTGTTGGAAAATTTATAATAATTGGAAAGTGACCATCTCCCCATAGTTGTGGAATGGTTTCCCAATTTAAATTTGCTGCTAGGGATGTGTCAGAAATTGATAAATCAATTGATGAAAATGAACCCGTTCTAGTACAGAAATGCGTCGGTGTGCCATCATTTAATAGAATGTAGTTATAATTATTTACAATATTTTCAAGTTTACGTCCCCTAGTATCTGTTTGATTGGACCCCCAAATTATATTATGGCTATTCATGTCTCCTATTATAAGATGTGGAGATGGGAGTTGTTTAATTAATTTTTCTATATCGTGTATAGTAAATGGTGTATTGGGAGGTAGGTAAATATTACAAATGGTGATTTTCCCTAAATTTGGTACTATGGTGCTAATAGCAACAGCTTCCAATTCGCTGTCTATGTCGATTTGTTTTGAATCTATTGTATTGTGTACTAAGATGGCAACTCCGCCACTGGCGTTGTTGTAATTAGGGCGATCTTTTCTATACATTGTATAGTTACGTAATTTGGTTTTCTGATTAGGGCGAAGACGGGTTTCTTGTAGGCAAACATAATAAAAATATGATTTTGACATAATATATTGTAGTTCTGGAAAATGAGCGTGATATCCATTTGGATTCCATTGCAGCAGAGCCATATTTTATATTTTGTGTGGTTGATTTTCTACGGAGGTTTGGTTTTCTAAATTTAGTTGTTCTCGTATTTTATTTATTATTCTCGTTAAACGGTTTTTTGAAGATCTATCATTTACAAAGGTATGTAGATCTTTTAATGTCAAGAGTAATCCATTTATATCATTTGTAAATTCCGCAGCCGTCTTCAATAGGTCTGTGTTTCCCTTTATTTTATCCAACCATTTGCAGAGATTGTCAAAAGATATTGCGTACATTTTAGGATTTGAGTCTATTTCTTGTTTTATTGTCGCAAGTGTTTCTTCATTTAGATAAATTTGGTTGTCCGGGCTAGAAGTTCTTCGAGGTTCTTGATGATCTTTAATGATTTTTAATTTTTTGGATTTTTGTTTTGGTTTGTTAACTGAGGTTTGGGGAGTAGGATTTTCTATTGTTGTATTTTTAATTAGGCTGAGTTCTTCATTCTCTTCCTCGTCGAGAATTTCTTCTATTTCTTCTTCAGTACTGCTAGAGGCCTGTCTTTTTGATTTTGATAGTGAAATATTTGTTTTTTCTATAATAATTGGGTTGGTAAGTATTTTAGTGTGGGCGTTTGCAGATATTAAATCTTGGGTTGTAGGAATTAATTCTTGGGTTGTTGGTATTATAATTTCGTTGTGGATTTGGCTAGTACTTGAGGATTCACTATTTGGTTTATCATTAAGATTTTCGTTTGTTGGGGTTATTAGGTGTTTTGTATTATGTGAAGGTGAATGATTTTGTGGACTGTCTAGACTGATCTCTTGAGACTCTATGTTTTCTGAACAATTATTGGCAAAGTGACCATGTTTTTTGCATTTGTAACACACTGCGTCTGGTGAGAAGAAAATTCTGTAGTTAATCTCTTCATGAGTAACAACTATACTATTTGGTATTTTGTTAATTTCCCCAGGTGGTACAAAAACTTGTCTTCTGTCTGACAAAATGTGAGCATATTCGTCTCGTTTTATTCCCATTCTGAGCATATTAATAGGTGACACGGTTTTTACTTTATGGAAATTTAAGGCTTCTTGAATAACATCATCTGGTATGGATGGGCACACGTGTGAGATAATAATTCTTTGGGCTGGGTTAATATATTTTCTTATTTCTACTTCTACATTTTGAATTATAATTTTTGGATGTTGATTGACTAATTTTTCTACTATATCTTTACTTGCTAGAAAAATGCATAAACCGCTATTATATGTTTTTGAGACATGAGTAATATTTTTTGGACCAATAAGAGATCCTATAGCATAGATATATTCATTAATTTCTATTCCTGGTTCAATGTTAAGAAGAATTGCTTGGTTTCTGTTTGGGTAGGTGTTGCTATTGGTTTTTGTCGCATTTGCAAATGTTTTTCTTTGGCTATTCATTTTAGAAATTAGTTATTTCCCACAGTAGATTGGGAGTATGAATTCATATTATCTGAATCTGCACACCACTAGTAGTGGTTTGCCGACCAATAGATACAGGTTAATTACCTGGGCTATCAGTGACAGATGTCAAAAAAAAATTCACCACTATAAATAGTGACAGATGTCAAAACTTTTCACCACTATAAACTATGTTATGTTATTATTCGATTAAATCAAATATTTTAGATACAAAAGGTGAGAAAACAATTACTGTGTTTATAAGTAAGTAGGTATATAATATTTGGAATAAATAATTATGCTGTACCTGGATTTATTAGAGGAGAACAAATCACATGTCAATTCACTAATATAGCCAGGGCCTAAAAAATATTTATTTTTGCATTAAATAGATATTTGTTTATATATAACCTGTAATGTGTTTTTTGGTAACCAGACAACTGGGGCCGTAAGACAATTCGGGCCGTTCACAATTGGGGCTTTTCACAACTGGGGTGATGGACAATTCGGGCCGTACATAATTGGGGCTTTTCACAACTGGGGCCATTAACAACTGGGGCCATTAACAACTGGGGCGATGGACAATTCGGGCCATTCCCAATTGGGTCTTTTGAGAACTGGGGCCATAACTATAAGAGCTAGAGTCTTCTTTTGTGTAAAATTAAAAAAATAATTATTTTACAAGTCGGCATAAATTAAATTGCGTGTTCTTTTGAAAAAAAAAATATTTTAATGGTTTGATTAAGTACATTTTGGTGGGAATTAGTATAAATAGAAAAATTGTATATTAAGGATTGGCTTAAGTAAATTTTCGTGTTCATTTGATTAAAATGAAATTGTATTTTAAGGGTTATATTAAGTAAAATTTGGTGCTCTTTTGACTATATAAATAAAAAATGTATTTTAAGGGTTGGCTTAAGTAAATTTAAGTGTTCTTTTGAATAAATAAATAAAAAATGTAACTAAATTTAATTAATATGAGTCAACGACGAGAAAATCAGTTATTTTTTGTTTGAGTATTTGATTTTTCTAGTTTTTTTTTTTTTTATCTATCTCGTTTATATAAAACGGGCAAAAAAATCTAGGTGAACATAATAAAAATTAAAAATTGATAATACCTATCATGGCTCTAATGTGACTTAATTTTCAAATACATAGTCTTCATAATATTTGCTGCTTTGAGATTCTCGCCGATCGTAAAAGTTTAAATATATAGTCAAAAGAGCACCAAATTGTACTTAATATAACTCTTAAATACAATTTCATTTTAATCAAATTATCACGAAAATTTTCTTAAGCCAACCCTTAAAATACAATTTTCTTTATTTATTCTAATTCCCACCAAAATATACTTAATCAAACCATGAAATTTTTTTTTTCAAAGGAACACGCAATTTAATTTATGCCAACTTAATAATTATTTTTTATTTTAAACAAAAGAAGACTCTAGCTCTTATAGTTATGGCCCCAGTTGTCAAAAGCCCCAATTGTGAACGGCCGGAATTGTCCATCGCTCCAGTTGTTAATGGCCCCAGTTGTGAAAAGCCCCAATTGTGTACGGTCCGAATTGTCCATCGCCCCAGTTGTTAATGGCCCCGGTTGTGAAAAACCCCAATTGTGAACGGCCCGAATTGTCTTACGGCCCCAGTTGTCATGGAACCGTGTTTTTTGAACTCTCTATAGTTTTCCTATATGTGGGTCAAAAGGTATAAACATTCCAAATTTCAGCTTTCTATATTCAGCCGATCGGCTACAATTTCTACCATACAGACAGACACATGAGTGACATAATAAGGCTTTTTGGTGGTCATACCTACAAAATCCTGAAAAAGAGAAAAAATCAAAACTTGTCAACGTATTTATTTCCGCAACCCGTAGAACCCTTCCACAATAGCTAATTTGCGGACACGACCAATTCTTTATTCTAGTTGTTTTGGAAGATTTACAAAAAATTATATTTCAGTTTGACTTCAATTTGAAAATAACTTTTAATATTTCAGATATTTTTTTATTGAAATTGTTAATTAAATATTCTCATTTTCTACACTTATCCAGAAGCAAAAAATAACAAATAAAATATCTTAATCCTCCAAATTTTCAGGTTGCAATTTTTTTTTATCACTATACCTCAATTTGAAAATAACTATTAATATTTCAGATATTTTTTTATTGAAATTGTTAATTAAATATTACCATTTTCTACACTTCTGCAGAAGCAAAAAATAACAAATAAAATATCTTAATCCTCCAAATTTTCAGGTTGCAATTTTTTTATTTTATCTGTAATTTAGGGTGTATAAATCTTCTTAATTGTACATAAATAAATCTGCAGCCCCAAATGTAAATTCGTTTCGGAGTTTAGTGCAGAGGCCTCCACCTCCACTTCCGCCTCCATCTCCCTACTCCTACACCAAGACTGAATTATAAATGTGTGTCAGAGCGGCCTTAATTCGCTTTATTGACGGTCACTTTATACAAAGTGGCAATTTAACCATTTTACTCATTCACTGATAACCATCAACATTACCAACCACTGCCGACCATCACCACCAGAGACTATTACGAAATAAATGCAATTAATGCTAATTTTCTTGGAATTTAACACATTTTTACCCTTACATCATTATAATAAGGTAATTCTACAACCACCCCCATGGCGTTAAACAAGCCTGTCTGTTTTCTCTTTTACTATTTGAAGACATGATTTTTTTTTTAATTTTATTTATTGGCCTTGCGTCTGACCACCACTTGCCCACCTATCGCCTAGTTCTTATAATTATAATAATCATTTATCTAACGTATCATATTTTAGTCCAGGGCGGATCTGTAAAAATACTATGTCATGTGGATGTTGAGAGGGGGCACGCTAATTTTTGCAGAAATTGCTTCGAAATAACTCACATAACAATAATTGAGTTATCCTCCCCGCCAAAAAGTTCGGGAACATTGTTTAAAAATTGAAAATGTTAAAAAATTAAGAAAAAAATCATTTTTTTTCTTCTTTTTGAGCCCATAGCTGTGAAATTATTCATTTCTGAGAAAAGTTATGAGAAAATAAAAGTTTCGTAATTAAATTTCCTACAAGATAGGATTATTTAGAAATTTCAAAAATTGTTAAACTTTCTGCAAAATAGCAATAACTGCTGAAAAAAACACTAAAAAACATGTGTTTGCATTTTACTTTTTTTAATGACTTGTATTGTACTTAGGACCTCCAAATTTCACCCTGTAAAACTTTATGATATGATAAAACAACACTGTAAATTTCATTAGGATCGGTTCGATAGGTTTTGCAAAATAATTTTGCAATCCAGGATTTGCAAAAAAAAATTGCAATTTTTCAAAATATTGCAGGACGCAAAGTAAAGCAGATAGAAGGTTGAAATTTTTTTACATATAGAAGAATACTTCACCTTTCGTTTGCAATTTGCAGAATTGAAATCGGTTAATTAGGATGGCGTTGGGAATTTTTTAAAACAATGTTAAAAAAATTTCGTTATAAACAAATTGAATATCTTTGCAACTACACAACCAAAATTAACTTATAAAAGCTCATTGGAAAAGTCTTTGAAAGACGCTTTAAAAAAAAAAAAAGTGAGGTCATGTCAATTTGTTTCCGAGATACACGTCTTCAAAGTTGAGCGTCATTTGCAATAAAGTTATAAACAATAAAAAATAAACTAATTGAAATAAGCTCACTTTTTTTTTTAAAGCGTCTTTCAAAGTCCTTTCCAATGAGCTTTTATAAGTTAATTTTGGTTGTGTAGTTGCAAAGATATTCAATTTGTTTATAACAAAAAAATTTTAACATTGTTTTAAAAAATTCCCAACGCCGTCCTAATTAACCGATTTCAATTCTGCAAATTGCAAATGAAAGGTGAAGTGTTCTTCTATATGTAAAAAAATTCAACCTTCTATCTGCTTTACTTTGCGTCCTGCAATATTTTGCAAAATTGCAATTTTTTTTGCAAATCCTGGATTGCAAAATTATTTTGCAAAACCTATCGAACCGATCCTAATGAAATTTACAGTGTTGTTTTATCATATCATAAAGTTTTACAGGGTGAAATTTGGAGATGCTAAGTACAATACAAGTCATTAAAAAAAGTAAAATGCAAACACATGTTTTTTAGTATTTTTTTCAGCAGTTATTGCTATTTTGCAGAAAGTTTAACAATTTTTGAAATTTCTAAATAATCCTATCTTGTAGGAAATTTAATTACGAAACTTTTATTTCGTCATAACTTTTCTCAGAAATGAATAATTTCACAGCTATGGGCTCAAAAAGAAGAAAAAAAAATGATTATAATATTTTCAATTTTTAAACAATGTTCCCGAACTTTTTGGCGGGGAGGATAACTCAATTATTGTTATGTGAGTTATTTCGAAGCAATTTCTGCAAAAATTAGCGTGCCCCCTCTCAACATCCATCTCAGAACAGATACGCCCTGGACTATTTGTCTATTACTAACACTAATAACATTTTGTTGTCTATGAGTCTGGTATTATAAATCTAATTGACAGTTTTTTATGTGTTCATATAATTTAACTTTAAGGTCCTCTTCATTAGAAATTAAATAGTCTAAATTTATTTGTAAAGTTTTCACTATTGGTAGCACTACTTTTATAAATTCGTCAATTTTTTGTTTGTTAATGTCACATTCTAATATTAAATGGTCCACTGTTCCTTCTTTTCCACACTCGCAAGCAAATCACTCACTACTCCTATACGTGTTAAATGTGTGGGGGCATTTACAATGTCTACTTTTTATTCTAATAATAGTAGTAATTAGTTCCCTTGTTTTAATATTCTTGAACCACATTTTTTTATTTATATTATTATTGTACTTATAATAGGCTACGCCAGTTAATTTGCACTTATTTTTATACCACTACTCGAATAAGTTGATAAGAATTTTTGTTTTGGATCTGACAGCGTGAGGACATGATAACCGTTACACTTATCACAAATTTCTCATACAAAACTTGTTTGCGTGAGTTTCCGGGGCTCCATGGTAAGATGGTTGCTTATGGAGCACAGGGACGCTGGTTCGAAACCTCCCACCTCAGTCGGATTTTTATCGTCTGATATTGTGCTCAGATTGGGACAGCTCTGGGGTCGACTCAGCCTCAAGTATTTAATACTTATAAATGAGTACCTGTTCATTCAGAGAGAATAGAATCGGTCGAAACGTCACATTGACCATGTGGATTTCATATCTATGACCGGCGGTCTAGAAACGGAGAACTTACCTTCTCTGCCCCTTATACGCCTTTCTAAGAGTTGGGAACCTATTATTTATTTATTATTTAAACTTTTTTCCTTTATAGTAATTTTCCTCAACGTTAAGGGGTCTCGCATCATTACATCATTAATTCTTTTTTTTTTTTTATTTAGTAGTTTTTTTTTTTGTTTAGTTTAGTTTATGGTGAGAGTTAAAAAAAAAGCGTGAAAATTGCCATAATGTATCATTTTTTCACTCCTTTCATAAGAACAATACAAAATAATGGGGTTTACACAAATAGTTCCATGGTCTCAAGCTCAACTGTCATGGATTTCATAGACAATAGACCAGTGTTTCTCAACCAAAATGCACCGTGGACTAGTATAATACATAATTTTCTAACGCGAACCACTAATAATAATTGTTGGTTCATTATTTGCAAGAAAAAAAATATATTTGATGTACTACTAAATATATTTATTTTATTTGTTGAAAATCACAAAAAATTTACAGAAAATAAACAAAATATAAATTATTTACATAAAAAATGCGCATAAAAATTTAAAAAAAAACTGCAAAAAACACATATAAGGACATTCTACTTAAAACACTAAAATTTTTCTTCGGACTACTGGTGGAACACCTGTTGAGAATCACTGCTATAGACTATACTTTAGCATCCAATGTTTTGAAGCCAAAACCACATGGAGATGAAAGGAATATTTGCCACTGAGAGTATAGCAGGCCTAATTTTAATTTATTTCTTGAAATTCTTGTCTGCAAACTATTGAAGTAATAATAATTCGTCTTTTAACAGTCAACTTCATCTCTGGAGATGTTGTTGACTTCACAGCAAGGCGCATTTTCTCAGTGTGTTATATGACTTCACTGTTATCGTTACAGTCCGGAAAAGAATCAGAGAGTGCTTTGAAAACTATTCAAATCAATTTGCAATTTGTGAAATTAAATATTGTGATATATATAAATATTCAATGTCCCCAACAATTACCAATACTCCTCCAAATACCGATAACTTGGAAAATTATTGAGACACCATTATCCATGAAAACAATCTTAACTCGACCAACTCCTGAAATATGCATTACAATTTTACTCTACTGACACGCAATAAGAAGAAATTTGTAGTTCATAATGCAGCTAAGCACTGGCGGAATGGGAAACCGAAGCCAATAAGAAGAAGAAATATATAAATATGAAATTACAAGAAGATTCAGATTTGAAATATATTGCCTTAAAAATGTAAAATTTTTATTTAAAAGAATATAACTTATTCACGGAATGGCGAAATCATTCGACATTATGGTCCACGTACTCGAAATTGAGCCATATTAATTATCAATAATAATGTAGATATTAGTAAATATTCCAAACTTATTGCTTATCTTAAACGATAATCAGTTAGATACATGTAAAGCAAAAAAATCACAAATATTTTATAGACAAAAAATAAATAAGTTTAATATTACCATTACGAAAGTAAGTACATAAATCAGTTATTTTTTTAAATTGTTTACTTTATGACCCAAAAATCTGTACAGACAAAGGCTCGTCATGAGCAGTGTATAAGAAACAATTCCTTAAAAAATCATATTTGCCCTACATAATAAATCTAATCCAATATAGTGTCAACCTGATTATAAAATGAAGCATTTAACCACATTTAACATATATATATTTATTAATTTAACAAATTAATTAACATTCCCTTTAATTACAAATAATAATAAACAAGTCCTTTGATGAGTACAATTAGGTTTTTATGAAAGTGACAACTCGTATTTAATTAATATCTGTAATAATTTACGTAATTTTGTCATTTAACGACAGTCGCGCTATTTTAACTGGGCACTTGTTCACAACGGATAATTCTGCCCGAAGTACAACACAATAACGATACGGCAGATGAAGCAAGTAAGATCCGCACTTGCCATATAAATTAGGTTTCTAAGCAGAAAGAAAAAGGAAATTGCAGTTCCAAGAACTGTATATGAATGCCAAATTTAAATACACAGATCCAGCATCTAGGCCAAAATTTCTACCATAGAGACAGACACAGGAGTATACAGAGTGTTTTTTGGAACTGTTTAAACATTGCTAATTTCTTTATTATAAGAGATATAAAGAAGAATAAATTAGGAAAGATCGAGTATTCCACTCTGAAACTAAAAAAATTAAGTTGGAAAAACAATTGAGCATCAAATAAACCTTGCCCGATGCCCAAAGATTTGGACTTATATTACTTTTTCCCGTTGCATCTATTATTTTTATTTTGTGATTTCGTAAAACGCGAGGTTTATCGGCGAAATTTATACGAGTGCGTAACAGGAGAACCTTATTTTTCACGGTCCTTAACTACTCTGGCATTCGTCTATAGTTATTTTTTTTTAAATCAATATTAATAAAATTGGAGACTACATCTGTTTTTTTTTTTTTCCTCATATTTGGTTTGTACGTGTTCAGATTATATTCGGAGGGCTACCATTTAATTTTTTACAAAAACTAAGAAAGATTTTTTTTTTGGAACAACTGTTTTGTTGCTTTTCAAAATATTCGCTTTTAATATTTATACACTGTTGCATGCGTTCAGACCAATTCTCGAAACATTTTTCCACTCTGAAATTGGTATCTCAAAAACATGGTTATCGAAGGCTTCAACAGCTTCTTGTGGTGATGAAAATCGCTGTCACCGTATTTTTTGTTTGACATTAGGGAACAAAAAAAAGTCGTTAGGGGATAAATCAGGTGAATACGGGCAATAGACATTAATTCGAGATTTTTTTTTTTTTTTATTTACGGAAATATACTTCGGCTACTTTGACCATTAGCATTACATATAAATTTCTTGTACATTGTGTTGGTTACATTGATTACTTTTGGTATTCATTAGTATTTATACATTGATATACCAGGTCTACAAGTATGAAATGCGGATTTTTTTCAAACTTGCCGCGCAAACATGGTGTATATTTCAAAGTTTCAACACATATGGCGTTTTGTTAAGTTATCATTAAGTGTCAAATGCGTATAGGTTATAATTTGAAAAGTGATCATATAGTTTTGTTTTCCTGTGTTAAAAATGTCAAATTTTGTGCCAAATAAAGAGCATTCGCGGACAGTACTACTGTTTTGTTTTCATTTGAAAAAAACTGCTGCTGAATCATACCGACTGCTTCGAGAAGCTTATGGTGAATATGCTCCATCGCAAGATACGTGTGAACAATGGTTTCGTCGTTTCAAAAGTGGTGACTTTGATCTTACAGACAAAGAACATGGAAAACCTCCAAAAAAATATGTAGATACAAAATTGGAAATATTGCTACAGGAAGACGATAGTCAATCACAAAAACAACTAGCAGAGCAGTTAGGCGTTAGTCAACAAGCTGTTTCCAATCGCCTACTAGAGATGGGGGAGATCCAGAAAGTCGGCAGATGGGTGCATTGAATGAGAGGCAGCTGGAAAAACGCAAAAACACTTGTGAAATTTTGCTTGCGCGATACAAAAGAAAGTCTTTTTTGCATCGTATCATTACTGGCGATGAAAAATGGATTTATTTTGAAAATCCCAAACGCAAAAAGTCATGGGTGAACCCAGGCTCACCATCCACATCAACTGCAAGACCGAATCGCTTTGGCAAAAAGACAATGCTCTGTACTTGTTGGGAGCAAAAGGGTGTGGTCTATTATGAATTATTAAAACCTGGTGAAACAGTTAATACCCAACGCTATCAACAACAACTGATCGAATTGAACCTTTCGCTGCTCATAAAACGACCAGAATACGAAAGAAGACAGCACAAGGTAATCTTTCTTCACGATAACGCTCCATCACAGAAGGCAAAAGCAGTTTGCAACACATTGGAGGCACTCAAGTGGGAAGTGCTACCCCATGCCGCTTACTCACCAGACTTGGCCCCTTCAGATTACCACTTGTTCGCATCGATGGGTCACGCACTTGCCGAGCAGCACTTTTGTTCATATGAAAATGTGAAAGAATGGTTAGATGAATGGTTTGCGGGGAAAGGGGAAGAGTTCTACTGGCGAGGTATTCACAAATTGCCTGAAAGATGGGAAAAATGTATAACTTCTAATGGAGCATACTTTGAATAAATAAACTTTTACTGTTCTTTTGAGTTTAATGTGTTTTATTTAAAAAAAATCCGCATTTTATACTTGTAGACCTGGTAATACAGTGTAAATGAATTTTGGTATTGTTAGATTTTATTGTATAGGTTTATGTTCTTCAAATATTCCAGTGACTTTTCTAGTTCTGTAATAGTTTTCCCTAGAGCCACTTTTAATTCGGCTGTGATGTGGAGGTTTTGTTGTTCCATATTGTACTTGGTGCATTCCTCGATGATGTGTTGGACAGTTATGGGCGTGTTACAGTTTTCGCAAGTGGGTTTTTCTTCTTTTTAAAAATATGTCCGTGCGTCAGTCGGCAGTGTCCAATTCTCAAACGTACGATGACAATCTGGTCTTTTGTTCGGGGTTTCCTAAGTCTTTTCGTTGTCTTTTATTTGTCGTAATTTGTTGTTTGTCGTTAGAGTCCATTCGTTGTGCCATGTATCTTCGATTTTGGTGTGGAGATAATTTTTAAAATCTTCGGTTTCAGTGGTCATCTGAATAGCTATCGTATTTGTAGCTTCTTTTGCTGCTATCTAGCTCTATCTGCTATTTCGTTACCTACGATTCCAACATGTACCGGTATCCATATAATTTTGGTTATTATGTTTTTCTCAACGTGTAGGTGTTCTTTAATTTTGATGAGTCGTTCGTTTTTATGGTACATGTGGTTAAGGCTTTGGATCACACTTAAGGAATCTGTGCAAATACAGTAGGTTGAGTTTGCCTGTCCCTCGGTTTTTATGTGTTCAGCTACTTTTAATATGCTGTAAGCTTCTGCTGTGAAGATAGAAGATGTCTCTGGTAGATGGTACCTCGTTATGTTGTCTTCAATGACTGTGGCTGCTCCTGCATTTTTGTTTGATTGGAGAACAGAAAAAGTCATTAGGGAATAAATCAGATGAATACGGGCAATGAGACATTAATTCGATGTTTTTCTCCTTCAAATAATCAATTGTTCGACATGCTGTGTGGGAGCTTGCATTGGCATGATGAAGAATGATGCGATTTTTTTTGTTTCTCCTGAGTTTGTCTATGACTTCTGGCAAACAAATTGTTGTGTACCATTCAGTATTAACTGTTCTCCAATCCTCAAAAGTCTCCTCATGGTAAACCACATGCTGATCTTCTTCAATCATTTTACGCACAGCATCGATGTTTTTTTGAATCGCAACCGATTTTGGTCGACCTTCGCCAGATTCATCATTGACTGACGCACGACCACGCCGAAATTCTGCAAACCATTTGTAAACAGTCTTTTCTGATGGTGCATCATTACCAAAAGTTGAACGAAGCGATTCTATGCATTGTTGTTAAGTTAGGTCTTTACTAAAATCGTAAAAAACCATCCAAAGTAATTTTTCACGAGTAATATCCATTTTTTCACAAACTGGTTGTTTAAACGCTCACTGTGAACAAACTACTCGTTATATTTATAAGCTGCCACTGATTTCACAATAACAAATGTCAAAATTTACGAATATACAGTCTGTTCCAAACGGTTAAGCGGAACTAAATGAGAATTTCGTTCTTTTAGTTTGTCACGAGAAGGGATCTTGCTTGGGTTATTTCATTTTTCACGTTGGATAGTCACAATTTAAAATTCCAACAATGAAACCATGGAAACGAATGACATATGTCAAAATTAAATTATTATTTTATATATATTTGAATGACAAAAAAATTAATAAATGGGAAATTTGTATTAAGAATGACACAAAAAATCAAAATATAAAGAAAATACAATTTAAAATGATATTAACTTTTACCAAAATATGTTTATTGTAAGTATGATTTACAAAGCTTAAACAAAACGGTCGAAAAGCACAATTTAAACGATGAAAGTAACTAGATTGCAAAATCTAGTTCCGCCTAACCGTTTGGAACAGACTGTAGTAACGACACATATCAATATTGCCATCTAGTAGTCGTTTGTAAAAACATAAAAGGTAACCCTCGTAAACAAGTTGTTTTTTTGCATGTTAACTATAAAATATTCTACAAACTTTTAGAATAAAAATATTGGGTCTTGTCTAGCTCAAGATGCACTCTCCACCACTGCTAGAGCCCCGTGAAACAATTACCAAGTCATTAACTATTAACGAATGGTTTTCGGGGGGGATATAAAGGTGCGCGGGTAGCGGGGAGTTAAATGGAGATAGCAGAGAACTCATTAAACGTTATGAATGTTGCTATAAAAATAGAACGAGGTCCAGAAAAAATGAATTAAGAATGATAATACGGATTGTTATTACAAACTAGATTTAAGAGCAGGTTAGATTGAAATTACTTGACTGCATATAATGCACCGGTTATTTTCTGAATAGAGAATATGCTTTATTATTCAGTTGATTATTTAACTCTTGAGATACAATTTGTGAAATGTCACTAGGAAACATTAAACAGAAATACAATATAAAATGTCTGTTGGCCGGATTCAACAAATCGCGACGAACCGTCGAAGCGGCAAAACACGGTACTCGCCAGCCTTAAAAAGAAAATATCTTCGTCCAGTTCTTAGTTCTTAGTCTACATCTTCAAAACTTTAGTCCAGTATTGGAAATACGAGGGTTGCCTCTTATATTTCGGGATTACGCTAAACTAGTGCTGCCATCTGGCAACTGACGCTTCTATTGTAAAGTTTGACATTTTTGACGGTATACGTACTAAGAACGTTTTGACATACGAGCGCTATTTGTGTTGTTTACAGTAACTTGAAAAAATTGATCTCGGTTAAAAATGGAATTAAATCGTGAACATTTTCGAGCGATTATTTTTCACAACTTTCGACGTAGATTAACCCAACAACAGAGCATCGATGAACTTAATTCAACTTTTGGTGATGAAGCACTATCATGGACTACTGTTTATCGATCGTTTGCCGACTTCAATCATGGCCGTAGTTCGCTTAAGGACGAATTTTATGAAGGTCGTCCAAAATCTGTTGTTGTTCCGGAAAACATTGATGCTGTACGTGAACTGATACTGCAAGATCGTCATGTGACTTATCGTGAGATTGAGGTATATTTAGGCATTAGTGGGACCAGCATACATTCACTATTACATGAAAATTTGATCGTCAAAAAGATTTGTTCGCGTTAAATTCCACATAATTTGACAATCGGAGTGGAAAAAATTGAAATGTCATAATCGGTATGATAACAATACCTCCCTTATATATGTTGACGGTCGGTAAAAATAGAAAATTTAGAAAAAAATTTCAAAAATTTTTCGTTTTATAAAAAAATATCTCAAATAAAAGTTGTTAGTTATTGCTTTCATAGCAACTTTTGTTAAATAATTTCTTTCGAAATATTTTTCTGTTATGAAATATTCGCAAAAATCTTAAAATCGACACGAGTAAACTGCCATTTCTAGTCAACCGAATTTTACTAAAAGTTGATCAATTTGTGCCATTGATGTCAAAAGCTTAAATATGAAGTTTCATAAAAATCCTTGTAGCTGAATTTGCTCTGCACGTGTACACAGACAGACGGACGGACGGACGGACAGACAGACAGACAGACAGACAGACCGTCAAACGGACAGACAGACCGACAGACATCATTCTAAAAATAGTCAAAACGTTATGTAGGGACCTCAATTCGTGGAGATCTATCGAAATCTTGAAATGTCAAAATCGGTATGATCACAATACCTCTTTTATATATGTTGGCAGTCGGTAAAAATATGTAACAAAAATTTGTTATATATTTTTTCTGTTCACTCAATAATAAGAGATATTTTAATATTTTTAGTAGTTCAAACCCCGAAATACCCCCCTATAATAAAAAAATTAAAATGCCCTATAGTTTATGTTCGAATTCTGGTTTTACTCTTTCATGATACAGACATGGACAGACAGATAGACAGACAGGCAAAAATGATTTTAGTGTGTATTGTCTTATGATCATCTGAAACGTGTAGAAATCAAATATGAGGTCGAATAAGGATTTTTAGGGTTTTGTAGGTATGACCAAAAAACCCTTATACCGTCATTTTGTCGTCTGTCTGTCTGTCTGTCTGTCTGTCTGTCTGTCTGTCTGTCTGTCTGTTCGGTAAAAATTGTAGCCAAACGGCTAAACCTAGAGAGTTGAAATTTGGCATGCTTATACAACTCTTTGACCCGCATATAGGAAAAATACTAAAACATCTAAAAATCATATCGCCCTAAAAATATAAACAAATATGTGCTCATCGAAAAAAAAAATATTTTTTTATAATTCTGAATAGGGTATCAAATGAAAGCCCTTGGTACGTGGATTAACGATCAAATTTTTATTTTTGCAAAATAAATTATTTTGAAGCGATTTTTGCCAAAGTTGTGCAAAAAATTTTTTGTCCCACACCCTGTAGCCCAGATGGTTTAAACTAAAAATCTGAAAAAATTCTAAGTAATGTACATTGGTGTGAACCGGAATAGGAATTTTTGATCAGATTATGTTTTTGGAAAAAAACGCATTTTTTGTGATTTTTTGCTAATAATGTACACAAGTTATAGCTTTGTAACACGCCACACTATAACGTGTCTGCTGGTCTTGTGGTATTAGACGTTGTTTTTTCACCGAAGTAACCCGACCCGAAAGGGATCGAACCCTGTGAGAAGAGACTATATTTTTTTTTGTTTTTTTTTTTAAATTTTTATATTGTTTAAATTATTTTTTCAAAATTCTAGTTATATTTTGGCAAATGTTGCATTTAATTTTTAAAAGCGTAAATTTAATAGCCAGTGGAAATTGTTTAAATTATAATTTAATTCTGTTTCAATGTACACGAAATCAGAGGGGCGGAACTTATAACAACCATAGGCGCAATTTTTAAAATTCTTAATGAACCTTGCTATATAAAAAAAAATACTGCACATATTTAGAAACCTAAATAATGGTATTAGGCGTTCGAATTAAAATTAACAAAAAAAATATTTTAATATAAAATTTGTTTTCGCATCCAAAATAATCATCATTCACTTACAAAATACCTGCAAAACCCTGAAATGTGTGAAAATTCACACTTCACATCAATTTTTTTAAATAATATCTTTGATACTAATACTCAATATATATTATACTATACTAGCCTAGTACTAGCAATGGCAACTGTCCAAAATAATGGTTTCGCATTAATAATTGCAAAATAATTTCAAAGTTGTTATTAAAAATATGAAAAGAATCATTTTGCTTATAGAGTCATTGACCATTTGACCTTAACTAAAATTCATGCTAGATGAAATTATTCCATAACTAAATTAATAACCTTTGTTAAATAATTACCTGTTTAATCCAGTGGAAGCCTTGTTAAGATTATTATTCCATCCTGTAACAAAAAAATATTTTTAAAAAACATTAATTAGTTTTTAAAACACAAAATTTCTTTTTCCAGAACATGTCAGAACACTTTTATAAACAAAAACTTCTTTTATATATTTTCATTTGATATTTAATAAACTTATTTTAGAATTAAAGAGATAACATTAAGCATATGCATCATATGCATTATAATAGTGAATTCCATAATTTTCTGGGACAATAAACTTGGTTTCGTTGTTAATTTTGTTAACTATTGTCCAGTGCAAGTATGCTTCATAACTGTCTAATTAGTTTGCAAGTTATATTACTGTATCTGGAACACTGTATTCCCAATCTCAGTATCGTATTCTGTCCTCCGTTGTCCTCCGCAATGCTCCACTTGCATGAAAATTGAGAAGTTTAAATCAAATTTAGTTATTAGCAGGATTATATAAGATATTTACTACTTAGTAAGTTATTTCATTATTGTAAATGATTTTAAAACTAATTTGATGGTTGCTGTATAATGTCTTTTTATAAATATTTATGTAAAGGGTCAATTTTAACACATTACAGGATTTCGTATGTATTTGGTAAGTGAAAGAAATATTTGTAAGGCAACAGAATGATCGACGTCTAATGCTCAGGTCCGTCTTTTCCATAAGGGCACATGGGGCACAAGCCCAGGGCCTCCGGCTTAATAGGGGCCTCAAAATACCGAGGCCGTCGTTTACACGGAAAAAAGAAGAGCTCAATTTTTAGTACAATTTTACTAAGAATTGCCGTTGAAATTTCTAAATTTAAATGTAAATCGAAAACCAGATGAGGTTGTACATATTTTTTAAACAGTGAACAAAATTTTAATAAACCTAAAAAAAAAAAATCAATAAAATACGTAACATAAAATTTCCTAATGAATCCTATAAAATGTATACAAATATTTAAATAACATTCAAATATTTAAAAGAAAATTTTTTAAATTTATTTAAAATTTATTTTATTGTTTAGTTGATTTTACTCCGTAGTATAGTAAAATTTACTAACCATTATTTTACCATATAATATTCTATAGATAGTAAAATATACAAACTAAGGGATATGAATAATTTCTATTTTTGTTAGAAAAAAATATTCAATAAATTGAAACAAACAACTTAATTTTAAACAATCAATATTGAAATATTAATAGCTTTATTTTTGTTTGTGATTATTGCTATTTATAAAAATCAGCTGTGGCCACCACAGGACCGACCGCCATCATAAAGTACTTATATAAATTACATTCTAGCAGCAGAGTAGAAATAACTTGGCCTAATATTTTCTAACAGAGATATTATTTATCATGACCATGGAAACGTTACATAAAAGTATGAAAAATTTGAGATTTTAAAAAATTTTACAAAAATTATTCGAAATTTTTCGTTTTATCAAAAAACGTCTCAAATAAAAGTTATTAATTATAGCTTTTATAGCAACTTTTGTTCAATAAATTTTTTCTAAATATTTTTCTGTTGTGAAATATTCACAAAAATCTTAAAATCGACACGAGTAAACTCCCATTTTTAGTCAACCGATTTTTACCAAAAGTTGATCAACTCGTGCCATTGATATCAGAAGCTTAAATATGAAGTTTTATAAAAATCCTTTCAGCCGAATTTGCTCTGCACGTGTACACGGACAGACGGACAGACGGACAGACGGACAGACGGACAGACGGACAGACGGACAGACGGACAGACGGACAGACGGACAGACGGACAGACGGACATACGGACAGACGGACAGACGGACAGACGGACAGACGGACAGACGGACAGACGGACAGACGGACAGACGGACAGACGGACAGACGGACAGACGGACAGACGGACAGACGGACAGACGGACAGACGGACAGACGGACAGACGGACAGACGGACAGACGGACAGACGGACAGACGGACAGACGGACAGACGGACAGACGGACAGACGGACAGACGGACAGACGGACAGACGGACAGACGGACAGACGGACAGACGGACAGACGGACAGACGGACAGACGGACAGACGGACAGACGGACAGACGGACAGACGGACAGACGGACAGACGGACAGACGGACAGACGGACAGACGGACAGACGGACAGACGGACAGACGGACAGACGGACAGACGGACAGACGGACAGACGGACAGACAGGCGGATGGACAGACAGACCGACAGACTTCATGCTAAAAATAGTCAATAGTATAGTAAAATTTACTAACCATTATTTTACCATATAATATTCTATAGATAGTAAAATATACAAACTAAGGGATATGAATAATTTCTATTTTTGTTAGAAATAAATATTCAATAAATTGAAAGAAACCACTTAATTTTAAACAATAAATATTGAAATAATAATAGATTTATTTTTGTATGTGATTATTGCTATTTATAAAAATTTTGAGAGCGCTCATTTCCACGGTTAAAAATAATAAAAAAAATAATTACGAACGACTATGTTATAAGAACGACTTACTAATTTGTCAATCTTGTGCATAGAAAGTGATGTTCTTCAAAAATTAGACTTTGAGGACATAATAGAACATTTTGCATAACTGAAATCCCGGAAGAAACCATCATCATTAACGTCTAACTCTCAAAATAGTAATCACTTCACTTATATTTGATTTGTATAAAGCTAACCAATAAAACCAATAAAGTCACTAAATAAAAGTACATATGAGCTATTCACTTTTGTAAGAACACACTAGATCTGGTTATTTTGGTTACTTTTATGGTGTGTTACTGACTTTAAATGTCAATTAAAAATATTCCTTACGCTGTAAAACCGACTTTAGGTTGATAAGGTTATGATCATTATAATTAAGATATCATTTTTCATAATGACATATGTCAAATGGATAGACATTTTTAAAAAGTGACATTTTTTAATACCAACATGACATACAGCTTCAAAGGTGCAAACTATTAAAAACAAAATTTCCTTTTAGTTTGTTCTTACAAAAGTGAACTGCTGTGTTTTCAATCACTTTTTTTTATACTTTCTAAAAGGGCTTCAAATTCTGTGTGCCCAAGGGCCCCTGCTTATGCCTGTAGTAACGGATGCTATTTCTCGTTTTGAATCTCGAACGATTTATCTTACGAGATTAAGTGTTTATAGTTATAAATACGTATTATGTATTTACTAAATACCTACTAAAACCTGAAATGTGTAAAATTTCACACTGCGCGTCAATTTTGTAGGTATGACCAAAAAACCCTTATGCCGGCTCCACACATTGGCCGAGTCGACGCGAAACAGCACGAATCCGAGCGTGTGGAGGCTTCGTTCGCCTTAGTGCGTGGTGTTTCGCTATGATGCGCCATCGCTCCCTATAATGTCGGTATTTATCAAAGGAGACGAATGCCGAACGCGAGCGGCTATCCCGAGCGACGAATGCTCCGTCCACACGCTCGTCATTGTTAATACAGTATGCCGTAGAACTCTTGACAGAAACACGTTTCGCGCAGTAATTTAACAGATATTTTTAGGGTTTTGTAGGTATGATCAAAAAACCCTTATACCGTCATTTTGTCGTCTGTCTGTCTTGTCTGTCTTATACAACTCTTTGACCCGCACATAGGAAAAATAACATCTAAAAAACATATCCCCCTAAAAATATAAACAAATATCTGCTCATCGAAAAAAAAAAATATTTTTTTAAAACTCTGCGTATCAAATGAAAGCCCCTGTAGCCCAAATGGTTTAAACAAAAAATCTGAAAAAATTCTAAGTAATTTACATTTGTGTGAACCAGAATAGTATTTTTTGCTTGACTACGTAAAATATTTAATAACTTATCTAACACATTGAACCAGCATGCTTTGATAGTGTTATGGCTAGCTTGCTCGCGTTCAAATTTGCAAACTAAGGTTCGCTCCGCTCTCAAGGTAATTTTATTTTTTCATTTTTTTTTTGCATTTTTATTTTGTTAAAATGTTTTTTCAAAATTCTAGTTCTATTTGGGCAAATGTTGCATTTAATTTTTAAAAGCGTAAATTTAATAACTAGTGGAAATTGTTGAATTTGAATACATGAAATCAGAGGGGCAGGGTTATGACTTAAAACAACCAATGGAAGCCATAGGCGCAATTTTCAAAATCTTAAAGAACCTTGCTATATATATATATATATATATAAAAATTGCACATATTTATAAATCTAAATAATGGTATTAGGCATTCGCATTAAAATAAAAAATATATATATATTTTTACACAAAGCTGTTGCAGCTCCAAGTTCTACGTCTCCCATCGTGCTATACGTCTGAACAATGAATGAGCGTATCGCGAGTCTTGGCGAGCGTGTGGACGGTGCACTCGTATCGCCATCGTTCGCCGAGCGCTTTGTCCGAGCCGCTCGGACGAGCGTGTGGAGCTAGCATTATATACTAGCGTCGGCGAATCAGTGCAGTTAGTTACGTCACACGACGTAACAAACAATTGCATTGTTCCAAACAATACATTCGTTTGTTTCGTATTGTGATGTAACTGCACTGATACGCCGACGCTAGTATACCGTCATTTTGTCGTCTGTCTGTCTGTCGGTTCGGTAAAAATTGTAGCCAAACGAGCAAACCTAGAGAGTGAAATTCGGCATGCTTACAAAACTTTTTGACCCGCACATAGGAAAAATACTAAAACATCTAAAAAACATATCCTCCTAAAAATATAAACAAATATGTGCCCATCGAAAAAAAAATACTTTTTTTAAAATTCTGAGTAGAGTTTCAAATGAAAGCCCCTGGTACGTGAATTAACGATCAAAATTTTATTTTTGCAAAATAAATTATTTTGATGCGATTTTTGCCAAAATTATACAAAAAAAATTTGTCACACACCCTGTAGCTCGGATGGTTTAAACCAAAAATCTGAAAAAAATCTAAGTAATGTATATTGATGTGACCCAGAATAGTACAACAGAAATTTTTGATCAGATTATGTTTTCGGAAACTATCGCATTTTTTGTGTTTTTTTGTTGACGATGTAAAATACTTAACACGTTATGTAACACAGTGAACCAGTATTCATAGTTTAATGGTTAGCCTTCTCGCTTTCTAAATTGCAAACTAGGGTTCGCTTCCAGTCTGGAGACAATTTTATTTTTTCTGTTTTTTTTTTACATTTTTATTTCGTTTAAATTATTTTGTCAAAATTCTAGTTATATTTTGACAAATGTTGCATAAAATTTTTAAAAGCGTAAATTTAATAACAATTGGAAATTGTTGAAATTATAATTTAATTCTATGTTTCAATATATACGAAATCAGAGGTGCAGTACTTATGACTTAAAACAACCAATGGAAGCCATAGGCGCAATTTTCAAATTCTTAATGAACCTTGCTATATAAAAAAATACTGCACATATTTAGAAACCTAAATAATGGTATTATTAGGCATTCGAATTAAAATTAACAAAAAAATATTTTCACGTAAAATTTGTTTTTGCATCCCAAATAATCATCATTCAGTTACTAAATACCTGCGAAAGCCTAAAATGTGTAAAAATTCACACTTCACATAAATTTTTTACGTCACCCTTACTTTAACTTATTTTTTGTGGTAATACTTGAAGTATAAAATATTGTAAACTTCAAATAACTCATAAAGAAACATATTTTAAACCTAATTTTTTGTGGTCCTTGATATCGGGAACATATATTTTGAAACGTTAAGCTGACCTGCAGGCACGAATTCGTCTTACAACGTGAGAAGTGGATGTTGGCTAGCTGCTGACTGCTAGCTGCTAGCTGATGTCGAACTGTAGCCAACCAGCGCTGCCTCGCGGATAAAATAAAAAAAGAACATTGGCCACTTGTCCTCACTGGAGTGTCTCGAGAAATACTACCCTTACTGCAATGTGTTCTCTGATAACTGAAAGAAAACATTCGATGATCTTGACAATGCAAAGAGGTAGAGAGAAAAAGTATATAAACTTAGATAAACTTGAGATTATGTGGTGAATCAGACAGTAGTTTGTGTGTTTAAAATTATAGAATTATATTAACTGAAACAACTGAAACTAAAACACGAGATCTACAAGAAGCAAAATAGGGAAAACTTCCTGTCTAACCGTGTCTTTGAGTGTGAAACTCTCTCTCTGAAGATACTATTTCGGCGCAGACTATTAATTCTTTCAAGGCCAAGATCTCGCCAATGTTCGAATAAAAACTTTATATTAATCATATATATATAAACAAGTATATGGCGCATGAAGGCTGGCTAGATGTTCCATGATAGGAGGATGGAGCTATGTATTGCCGTACCCCTTTATGCCCGGTGAATAGTTTGCGCATGTCTAAATTACGACCTTGCTATTGGTCGAAAAAATTACAGTTACGTGGCGGGAGCTAAGAGAATGAGTAAAGCAGGGGGGTGAAGGCTTAATGGTGGAGTTGTGCTCGTGAGAATAGTTTCCGGGTAAAAAATAGATGGCGTTAGTAACCAGTTTTAGTTTCAAATAGCCACAGTAGATGTTGCTAAATGCTACATTAGTTCCATATCATAGTGAAACAAATGTCATTGTTTTTTAACGTTCATATTTTCATATATATAAACGGGTACAGCTACGTCTTTTTTACCAAATAGTATAAACCAAATAATTAGGGTTTTTGTTTGATAACTTCTAACCTTATTTTTTTAAATGTAAATGTCATTTCATCTGATTTTATCCTGCTTTTTCAAAATGAATTGACACTACCCGAGCATGCGCATTGTGTTTTACGGTCACCAAAAGAGACAGACATATGTATATCTTACTCTCTATGTTGGAACATCTTAAGTTACATTGGGAGATAGGCCAGGCGCCATATACTAGTTTATATATATATATGATATTAATATATTTTCACTACGCAATATTTATATTTTGTATTTTATTTTATTTTATTTATTTATTTTTTTTGTTTATCTCTGTAATATTTATACTTTACACTGTATACTTTGTATTTTGTTTTTGTTTTATATATATTTTGAGTTTGCCATTTGGCTTCAGCTCGTAAGCCGCATTCAGACCTCTTTAAATTAACGAGTTATTGACTGTGCGTTGTGTCGCTCTGAGTTATGCTTTAATGCAGCGTTTCTCAACCGGGGGGCCGTGAAGACTTCGTCGGGGTGCCGCGGATTCATACAAGATCGAAACATGAAAATATAATAAAAATGCACTCAATCTTACAAGATATAAATTTTATTCATAGTTATAAATTCGAGTATTTTATATTGATATTCATAAAAATATAACTTTCACAACATAAATAAAATAAATATTCTATTTATTTTTATACTTAATATACTTATTTTGACAACTAATTTAAACTACAGGCAATTTCAAATGTTTAAGTTGTCACTAGCTAACTTTATAATGAGTAAATAGGAATATGAAAATATAATAAAAATGCACTCAATCTTACAAGATATAAATTTTATTCATAGTTATAAATTCGAGTATTTTATATTGATATTCATAAAAATAAAACTTTCACAACATAAATAAAATAAATATTCTATTTATTTTTATACTTAATATACTTATTTTGACAACTAATTTAAACTACAGGCAATTTCAAATGTTTAAGTTGTCACTAGCTAACTTTATAATGAGTAAGCCTATTTACTAAAACAAAACTATTTACTAAACAAAATGATCAAAAGCTTCATTTAATCGATAAAAATTACTAGATTTGAAAATCTAGTTCCGCTTTAACAAAAGAACAGACTATAAGTAGACAATATCAAGGTCAAATAAATTGTATGTGTCGGTTAATTGGTTTCTCTGACAATAGTTCGCGTTAGAGGTACTTCAAGTATTTTTAAGTTGTGCTTTGAAGTACGATTTGAAAGTGCAATATTTGTTATTATATATTTTTTTAATTGCTCTCCGAACTACAGGTAACTCAAGAGTAAAGATGCGAATGTGTTTAAATTAAAATGGAAGGCACTTTGAACACTTGTAAATAAATATACTTTACTTTCAAGTCGTTATAGGGAATATAATCGTCATTTAAAAATATCACAGTTTTTTTGTCAACCGTAAAAGGTATTAAAAAAATGTTTAAGGAAAAGTTGTTGAAAAGCTTCATCCAAAGATATTCAACATGACATACTTTCCCATTTAAAAATTCGAAATTGTCCTTGATATCCTGTAATTCCGGTTTTTTCCGGAAAATTTACTAAAAATACTACCATTCAATTTTGTTGATAAATTTTAGTTCAAAATTTTTGACGTGTGAGCGACGTGTGAGCAACGTCGCCTTTTCGAAAAAACTCGTGTTCCCATTATCTTGATATACCCTATATATATATATATATATATATATATATATATATATATATATATATATATATACATATATATATAGGGGGACCGCAGACAATATTTATATAATTTGGGGGGCCCCAGGCCACAAAAGGTTGAGAAGCACTGCTTTAATGCATTCTTTTAACGTGCCATGTACCATTCACATCTGTTATAAATTAGTACGTTACGAATAGCCCTCCATCTGTGAATTTTGAAACCAACTATTTAGCTTCGTAAAATATTTTATATGTTTTATCGTTCTTATAATTCTGTTGTTTTAGATTTTAACTACCTAATTACCTAAATTGATCATATTTACTGTCCGTCTTTGTAATTTTGAGCAAGATTTGTTAATGATGACATTATATTAGGTTATGTACAGGCATTCGATAACTACGGTGTCGCTGATAAAATGCGATAGCCAATGTGTTTATATCTCTGTCTCATTAAAACATCTCACTAGCTATAAGTTTAGAAAATTATGCACAATCCACAACAAACAGCGTATTAAATTTGGAGGTCTGAATGGTTTCACGTCTTATCATATGACAAACTTTCTGGTGACAGTGAACAGTCCATAAGATACAGTGCATAAGCTATTTAAAAGCTCTGAACGCGGTTTTAGAGATTAGTAAATTACTAATCTTGCCAACATTTATGTTTTCAAGTGTGTTTGTGGTGTTTCATAACCGTGGTGAAACATGGATCCATCACTACATATCAAAATGAAAGAACGGTCAAAACAAGTGGATTCCTTCTGGCGAATATACTACGAAGAAGGCAAAAAGGGTTGCTTTGGCTAGAAAAGTCATGGCGACGATTTTCTAGGATACATAAAGCATAATCTTCTTCGAATATCTGGAAAAGTACAATATTAAGCTGCTTAATTGGAACAATTACACGCTGAATTGATGGAAAATCGGCCCCATTTGTTGAAGATAAAGGTTCTGTATTACCATAACATTGCATTAGCTTACACGTTCAGAACTGCAATAGCCAAATTGGTTGATTTACAAAACGAACTACGTCCTCATCCACTATATTCTTCAGATTTGCCCCCTGCTCTTTTCAAACTTTCTATTTCCAAACATGAGGAAATTACTCGGTGGAAAAGGATTTGGAACATGTGAGGAGATCATCGCTGAAAATCATACCTATTTTGCAGAGTTTGTGAAATCATACTTTTTGGCTTACAAAAGGAATATCGTTGAGCAAAATGTATCGAGTGAAAAGGAGACTTGACAAATAAGTCTTTCATTACGTAGTCATTGACTTAGCAATGACCCCTCATATAAAGGATTTCAAACAATGCCTACAAATTGTATTTACTGGTAGTAGTGTTTAGTCGCTGAAAGGCAGTACTTTGAAGACAATAATTTAAATTTAAAGTAATTTCTAATAAGTTTCATGACACTGTTTTTCTATAAAACCTTGTATTTATATCTTCGAGATTAGAGGGTAACTTAATATGGCCCTGTAAATCAAATAATATCACAGATCTCTTTTGACAATCTAAAAATACATTTTTTCTTGCAGACATCTTCATCTAAAAATATCTAAACCTGCAATGGTAAGTGTATAATGCGATTATTTCCAGTTATTTAACCCATCCATATGTATCATTCACAGTTACTTGACTCTTCTGAAGACATTCGGTGTGTTATCTGTGGTAAGGGAAGCTGGAGCAATATCACGGCCGATGAGCGAATAGAATATGATAACAGATGTGTCAAATAACCCGTGGTCATCCTCACACACACAAAGATATGCAGACGCAGACAGACAGACACATATATAGACAGAAACATCACACATACTAATGCAGAGAAGGGAAGACACTAGAAACAGTGGCGGCGCAAGAGTTAAAGATCACCTCAGGTGGCACCAGGTCCGATAGAAGGTTGGGGGGGGGGGGTAGCCGGGGAATATTCCCGGGGCCCCGGTGTCTTGGGTAGTCGTAGGAAGTGAGGACCTTTTTTTTACTCATCGCTTGTATTTTGGAAGTGAGGACCTTTTTTTTGCTCATCACTTGTTTTTTAGAAGTGAGGACCCCGGGGCCCGTAAAGAAAGTGTCTCCCCGGGGCCCCAGAAGTCATCTCGGTGGCTCTAGGTGGCACATTAAGGTGGTGACAAATTTTGCCTGTAATTAAATGAAAATTCTCATATTTAACCATCCGGTTAATCCCCGTATGCATTAGGACACATGTCGAGCAACTTGAATCTGGATACATGCATCAGCAATTTTGAAATTAATATGCATGCATTCACTTCGGTCTACACTAAAATTTTGCACAAGGAGATCATGTTGAAAGCTATGGGTATGGGTATGAATTTATTTACAAGAAAGAAATATGCATTGCGTATCTGAAAATTTGAAATTAACCGCTTACGCTTACGCTTAAGGAATATACCCGAGTATACTCGGGCGGCTATTATGTGCGAAAATTCCCACACCCGAGATAACTCAGGCAAGCTTTACCTGCAGAAAAGATTACTCCCGAATGTACTCGGGCGAAAATAAATACGATTCATGGTATGTGAAATTCTTTGCATTAATAAGGCATAATTTATTAATTATGATGAATAAAAATGAATATTTTTTTATGAATTTATTTTATTTCTCGACCCACACTATGCACCATAATATCAACTTTCAATCCCATTTTGGGCCCGAAATGGCTTTTATGAAGGATATATATGTTCAGTAAATAAAATTCATTCATAAAAAAAGGTGTTTTTTTCCATTTTTAAATTTTTAAATGAATACTGAATGGGTTAAATACGTCACATGACTTTTGTTTTAATTTTTCAAGTATGAAGTCAACTGATTTCGAACTGTTGTTGTAAATTTGAGAGTGTTAAAGTTTAAAAAATCTGTAAATTCCACAACAAGATTAGTCCTGACTGAGATTTCTATCTTGGAGATTCATATTGATGTATACATTTACATGTCGACATATATATTGAATTGTTTACATAAAATTTCACCCCTAAAGGATGAAAAGGGGTGATAGTGATTTCAAGGAATCCTTTATATCTCCTAGGACCAATAAGACATCGATTTGGTTTTTGCTTATAAAGATTACCCATATAAATGCCGAAAAAATTATTTTAGGATTTTGTCCTAATCAATTCCTAAAGAGGTGAATCGGGGTGAATTATAAATCCCGTCGAATTCCTGTGTTTGTTGCGTTATAACATCCCTTTTTGGCACATAGGTGTCTCTTTAAATTACTTGAAATGATTTGACAGTTTCTTAAAATTTCAACCCTAAAAAAAATGTCGACATATATAAACATGAAGAGCGGTTAAGAAACATTCAGGAAGACACAGTTTTAAGAGAATGTTGGTGGGAAATGAGACAGAGAGAAAGGAATTTACAAAACTAGTCCAGGTGGGAGATAAATAGAAGAAAATATTATGAAAGAAATGGGTATTCCACGATCTACATATAGATGATGCGAGAAAGAAGAGAAAATGTGATCGAAATAGAAAATAGAGATAGAGATGTACAGAGTCAAGTACAGCATGACAGAATAAGAAACTCTTCTTACTTCCCAATGTACCATCTCATTGTCACTCTTGATAAGCCAAGATATCTACTGCACTCCAAAGCAGAAAGAATAAGAATAATTGCCAAATTTAGATGTAGTAATGAAAGCACTGAAAATAAAATATGGAAAAGAGCTGAGGAAAAAAAATGCAGAATATGCGAAGAAAAAGAAGAGACAATGTGGCATTTGTTCTATGAATGCAAAAATGGAAAAGAGAGTAGAAGTATGACAGAAATATTAGATGATTTGGGATCAGGAGAAGAAATAATGAGAAGTATATTAAAAAGAATGAAGAGTAAATGATAAAAGAAAGAAGATGGAATGCATATATGTATATGTATATGTGTGTGTAACAAAATGTAAAATATACATAACTAGATTTTTTAAATATTGTAAAATATTATGTAAGATTCGAAGCCTTAGGGCAAGAATAATTCTATTTCTATTCTATTCTATATACATCTTGAGTCTCATGTATATATTTCGATTAATGTATACATGACGTGTCGATAAATACATGCCCGCACAGAATACAAGTTGCAAGCACACTGATTTCCTTTCAAAGCGCAATGTTACCGCTTTCGGCATCGGCACACGAAAAATGCCGCAGAATTCGCTGCGACTTGTGCCGAGACATACGGCGACACTTTCCTGAGATAGTGTGCCGATACAAATGTGGCATAGTACGTACGAAGCATTAGTCGCGTGGTCTACAGTTGTAAACCACTATTAAAAAATCAGCTGTGGCCACCACAGGATCGACCGCCATCATAAAGTACTTATATAAATTACATTCTAGCAGCAGAGTAGAAATAACTTGACCTAATATTTTCCAACAGATATATTATTTATCATGACCATGGAAACGTTACATATAAATATGAAAAAATTGAGACTTGGAAAAAATTTCCAACATTTTACAGAAATTCGAAATTTTTCGTTTTATAAAAAACGTCTCAAATAAAAGATATTAGTTATTACTTTTATAGTAACTTTTGTTTAGTCCATTTTTTCGAGATATTTTTCTGTTGTGAAATATTCGCAAAAATCTTAAAATCGACACGAGTAAACTCCCATTTTTAGTCAACCGATTTTTACCAAAAGTTGACCAACTCGTGCCATTGATGGCAGAAGCTTAAATATGAAGTTTCATAAAAATCCTTTCAGCCGAATTTGCTCTGCACGTGTACACAACAAGACGGACAGACGGACAGACAGACGGACAAACAGACGGACAAACGGACAGACAGACGGACAGACGGACAGACAGACAGACGGACCGACAGACATCATGTTAAAAATAGTCAAAACGTTATGTAGGGACCTCAATTCGTGGAGATCCATCGAAATCTCGAAACATCAAAATTGGTATGATCACAATACCTCCCTTATATATGTTGGCGGTCGGTAAAAACGTACGAAGACAATACCGGATTTGCTTATAGACTAAGTAGGCTCGGGCCTTAGGTCGCGCAGTTTGGCGGGCACCGAAAACCTATTTTGTACTTATTACTTTCATTCGACTTCTTTTTTTTTTGCTAATCACTTTGGTTTGACTTCCTTTTTTGCTCATCTCTTCGATTCGACTTCCTTTATTTTTGCTCATCACTTTGATTTGACCTCCTTTTTTGATCATCACTTCGATTCGACTTCCTTTCGTTTTGCTCATCATTTTGATTTGACCTCCTTTTTTGCTCATAACTTCGATTTGACTTCCTTTTCTTTATCTCGTATCACTTTGATTCAACTTCCTGTTTTTTTGCTCATCTCTTCGATTCGACTTTTTTTTTTTGCTCATCACTTCGATTTGACTTCTTGTTTTTTGCTCATTACATCGATTCGACTTCCATCTTTTTTGCTCATCACTTTGATTTGCCCTTCTTTTTGTGCTTATCACTTCGATTCGATTTCCTTCATTTTTGCTCACCACTTCGTTTCGACTTCCTTTTGTTTTGCTCATAACTTTGATTTGATTTCCTTTTATTTTTGCTCATCAATTAATTTTAGAGCCCATTTTATCCATTCGGCCTGGGGCCCATAAAAACCTTTATTCGCCACTATACGAAGTACGAGCTCATGAAACAGCCAACAAATACAAATGTAGAAGATAGACAAGAAAAATAGTCATAGTAGTACCGGTTACACAAGAAGATTATTTGGGTTACACATTAAATCCATTTTCTAGAGTAATTTAAAGAAAAGTTAAAAAAAAAAAAATGAAGATGTTGCATAAAGACAAGTCTTGTGCCGTCGCTGCGTCGTCGCCGTAAATACTTCTAAGTCCGAGAAGCATAACGTTTCAGGAGAGGCAAAAAACTTGCTACAATCATTATTTTAGAACTCTTATGAAATTTTCATGAAATATCAGTAAACAATTTCAGTTACAATGGGCAAAACATTTTATGATTATTTTATCATTTTTGTATTATTTTACAGAAATAATAAAACAAAAAAAAATCAAAACAGCCGAAAATCGGACTTAGAAGGTCCGAAGTGGAAGGTCGAAAGTCCTTACTTTACAAGTAAGCCGACGATAACACATTTAGCGGCGGCTCAAAGCGGTAATACCCTTTTCACACTAGATCTTTAACATCGGATGTTTAAGTGAATGTATCTTTAAACGCTAATGTGAAACCGTACGGCGTCGTCTAAACACGACCGATGTTTAAAACAGAGATCTGCGTCTTAAACTTCGTACGCATTGCCAACTTAATTTCTATTATAAAAAAATACTCCTTGAATTTGTGCTGTCAACATTTTATATTATCATAAACAAGAATACTGTATTATATCGACGTTATAAGAAGTTTATACTTATTGTTATAATAAAATTATTTATTTTAATAATGTGTTTAATAAAATACAGAGCTACAATAATTGAGATAAAATGTATCGACTTACCTGTTAATAAAGGTGTAATATATTCTTTATTGTAGTGCCTTTATTGTAGAATGAAATGAAATATCCTTAATTGTTTATAATAATTCAAAATGTGCGTGTGCGCAGACAGTTCAAAACTGGTAATTTCATGACGGTAACTTACGGGTGCGCACAACCGTACAGTTTATTATACAAGACTAACAACCTGAAATAAAATTAGTAACAATCTATATATCAAAATTTTTAGCGAATTTTTATCTATCTAATAGGATATTTTTAATTGTAAAAAGAACTGTCATGTAATTGTAAATAAACAAATTGCGTTATAGACGCCATCTTGTAAACCATTCGATGCATATTTGTGTACCATGCGGCAAATTGTAGCTAAAGCTTCATTCTACAAATATGTTTGGAGATAATTTTTTCTATTGTGAAAATTACTTATAGTTACTGTACTTGGTAATCTACTTTTGCCGCCACCTCGAATCTGCCGCGGTTCTTAATATAGGTGCTGCGGATAAAAATGATTTATTTTATGTAAAGAATACTTGTACCAAGTGGCATTTCATTATCATCAAGTATAATATTTTTCGACGAAGGCTCTAAATTATAAACAATCATGTCGAAAAAAATGTTGACGTATTGTTTGAACATTTCTACACAAAACTATATAAATATAAAAATTATTTGAAAAGCACAAATATATTTAAAAAATTGCAGAACATTGTTGTGTGATACCTATTATTAAGTTATTGACCAATAACATTTTTGCAATAATTTTTTCTACAATCAAAAATATCCTATTAGATAGATAAAAATTCTCTGCAAAATTTGATGTATAGATTGTCACTAATTTTATTTCAGTTTGTTAGTTTTGTATAAGAAACTAATAATCTCTGGGGGTTGTACGTAGCGTTAAGGATAAAATTACTGTAGCTGATGACAGCACCAGAGATTTAAACATCAAGTGTGAAAGCATACCGATCTTAAACATCGGTGAACTTTAAGTTCACTCGTCTTAAAGATCTAGTGTGAAAAGGGTATAAGACAGCCTCGTTCGTAACGGTGCCTCGTCCGATAGGGCGCCCCATGCGGTAATTTTCCTTCTATTATGAGATGGTGCTGAGAGAAAAGAGCACAATTTTGACTTTTACAGCGGGTTGCCATGTATACTAGGAACGCCACTGTATTCATCCTGACATACATATACATCTTTTGGGCCTTATACATATATCTCCTAACACACACACTGACATACTGACACACATAGGTATTTCTGGTCTCACACATCTCCCAACACATATAGACACTCACACATAATAAGAGACACAAATACACACACATACATGCAGACTGACACACACAGACGAGTCTCGACCCCACATATCTCACGCCAAATGTCACAAAATAAATAAGATGGATATTGCGATAAAGGAGCGTATGGTGTATAATATGAAAGAAACATGATAGAAAAATAAAAATATTAGAAACTGTTATGTTATTAATTTAAGATAAAAATTCTGTCAGTAGCAAGAAATGGCTAGACTTGTTCATTTATTTTACTTTTAAAAGCATATTTAATATTTATAATATACAATTTCAATTGAGATGCTCGGAATTTTCCATTTCTGTCACTATGCAGGTGACTCAGAGGTCGACTCATGCCCAAGTATTTAATTATTTACTTAATCTATGAGAAAAGTAATACTCAACATCAGGAAAGCAAAAAAAAAACCCTGACAAAATCCCTGATAGTTGGGTCAACCTCACTGAGACGGGGCTCATCAGTAATGAAAAAAATTGATGTGAAGTGTGAATTTTCACACATTTCAGGGTTTTGCAGGTATTTAGTAAGTGAATGATGATTATTTTGGATGCGAAAAGAAATTTTATATTAAAATATATTTTTTGTTAATTTTAATTCGAACGCCTAATACCATTATTTAGGTTTCTAAATATGTGCAGTATTTTTTTTTATATAGCAAGGTTCATTAAGAATTTCAAAATTGCGCCTAGGGCTTCCATTGGTTGTTATAAGTTCCGCCCCTCTGATTTCGTGTACATTGAAACAGAATTAAATTATAATTTAAACAATTTCCAATGGCTATTAAATTTACGCTTTTAAAAATTAAATGCAACATTTGCCAAAATATAATTAGAATTTTGAAAAAATAATATAGAAATTTAAAAAAAAAATAAATATATATATATATATATAGTCTCTTTCTCCAGGGTTCGATCCCTATCGGATCGGGTTACATGGGTGAAAAGTCAGCGTCAAATACCACTAGACCAGCACACACGTTAGAGTGTTGCTTGTTACAAAGCTATAACTTGTGTACATTATTAGCCAAAAATCACAAAAAATGCGTTTTTTTCCAAAAACCTAATCTGATCAAAAATTCCTGTTGAACTATTCCGGTTCACACCAATGTGCATTACTTAGAATTTTTTCAGATTTTTAGTTTAAACCATCTGAGCTACAGGGGTGGGACAAAAAAATTTTTGCACAATTTTGGCAAAAATCGCTTCAAAATAATTTATTTTGCAAAAATAAAAATTTGATCGTTAATCCACGTACCAAGGGCTTTCATTTGATACCCTACTCAGAATTATAAAAAAATATTTTTTTTTTCGATGAGCACATATTTGTTTATATTTTTAGGGGGATATGTTTTTTAGATGTTTTAGTATTTTTCCTATGTGCGGGTCAAAGAGTTGTATAAGCATGCCAAATTTCAACTCTCTAGGTTTAGCCGTTTGGCTACAATTTTTACCGAACAGACAGACAGACAGACAGACAGACAGACAGACAGACGACAAAATGACGGTATAAGGGTTTTTTGGTCATACCTACAAAACCCTAAAAAACAAATTATTTCATTGTCAGTAGACGGTTATGAAAATACGACTTACTTACAAATGAATGGTAACACATTTAAAAGAAATCGTACATATATAAACAGCTAGCGTGTGTTAGTGATCTAGGTAACACTGTAACGTCATTGTTCCAAAGGTTCTCGTGATTGGCTAACTGGGGACTCTTCAGGTCTCTTGATTGACAGGTATTTTGCAGATTTGTTCTCTAAGAATCTACGAATATAATTACATATAGAAATGCGTAGGATTTCGTAGGCATAAACAAGAAACTCTAGATACTCCTATATCATTAGACTGATATCAACAATATTTTGCAGATTTATTCTCTAAGAAACAGCAAATAAAATAACATATAGAAATGTCTAGGGTTTCGTAGGCATAAACAAGAAACTCTAGACACTCCTATATCCTATGATCTATATGAAAAATATTTTGCAGATTTATTTTCTAAAAATCTGCGGATAAAATATCATATAGAAATTTCTAGGATTTCGTAAGCATAAACAAGAAACTATAGACATTTCTATATCCTTTGACTGATATCAACAATATTTTGCAGATTTTATCTCTAAGAATCTACGAATATAATAACATACAGAAATGTCTAGGGTTTCGTAGGCATAAACAAGAAACTCTAAACACTCCTATATGCTTTGGCGGATATGAACAATATTTTGCAGATTTATTCTCTAAGAAACTTCAGATAAAATTACATATAGAAATGTTTAGCGTTTCGTAGGCATCAACGAGAAACTTTAGACAGGCCTGTATCCTTTAACCGATATGAACAATATTTTGCAGATTTATTTTCTAAGAATTTACAAATATAATTATATATAGAAATATCTAGGGTTTTGTAGCCATAAAAAAGAAACTTTAGACACTGTTATATCCTTTGACCGATATGAACAATATTTTGCAGATTTATTCTCTAAGAATCTACCAATATAATTACTTACAGAAATGTCTAGGATTTCGTAGGCATAAATAAACGTCACAAATTATTTTTAGTTTTAACAATATAAATGTCATGTACTGAGTAAAAGTGAATAGTTTTAATCATAAAAAGTTTATGAATAACTATATTAGCAAGTGTCTGTATGTAGTGTTGGTAACATGATGACGTCATTTTTTCCTAAGGTTCTCGTATTTGGCTAACTGGGGACACCCTGTATCTTGATTGGATGACAGGTGACAGCCTCTCTCGAGATTGGCTAACTGGTGATATCCTGTCTCGTGATTCGATGACCGGCGACGAAATTAAGATACGTTAAAAAATAAAACCAAATACACACACAAACAATTGAAATTTTTATATTATAAATCCGTCATTGTTGACGGGTTAGTATATAGTTATTCAGGTAAATATTTATGGCTGAAAGCAGATCAAGGGTCAATATATTATATTCTAATTTTCAGTAAAGGACTATTGTATAATATTAGTTGCTCATTCATTAAGGTAATTCCCGATTATAAATTTTTGTGAATTTCCAAATGTTCAAATAAGGTAAATTTCTGGTTATTGTTGTTAATGTGAATGACCGAACAATCTTCTATTTCACAATTGTGGTTATTAGTGATGAGGTGTTTTGCAACGTTTGTGGAATCGGGTTTACGGTTTTTATGGGCTCTTAGGTGTTCATTGAATCTAGTTTCAAATTGTCTCTGTGTTTTTCCAATATAAATGTGGTCACAATCTTGGCACTGAATTTTATAGATACCACTTTTTTCATTGAGTTTTCTATTATCTATTTTTATACTGTAGCAAAAATTAAGTAGTTTTTTTCTTTGTTTTCTTACTAAAATTCTATCTACGTCTGTTCTCGAATAACCATTGTTAAGGGCAATTTTGAAAATAGTGTTTAATTCTCTATCAGAACTAGATTCAGAGAGTGGGATTTTTAGTAATCCATCTATGTAACTGTTAAAAACAGCCATTTTTGTACTGTAAGGACAGAGGCGGATCTAGCTTTTTGGGGGCCCAGGGCTTAAAAATGCCAAGGGGCCCTAATCACTTATGTTGAATAATTCTATAAGTGAAGAGCAAAATAAATAAATTCCTCACCTCTCAAATCCAAGTGAAGAGCAAAAAAAAGGTCCTCACCTCTCAAATCCAAGTGAAGAGCAAAAAAAAATTGGTCTTCACCTACCAAATGCAAATGAAGATCGATCAAAAAGATATCTGTCCGAGAGGTTGGGGGCCCCTTCAGGTTCCGGGGCCCAGGGCTTAAGCCCTATTAGCCCGTATGTAGATCCGCCTCCGTGTAAGGATGTTGGGAATTGAAGGGAATAATCGTATCGGAGTACGTAGGTTTCCTAAATATGTCAAAATGAAATTTGTTGGAATGGGATATAGTAATATCTAGAAAGTTAATACTGTTATCAGTTTCTATTTCAATAATAAAATTGATCGATGGGTAAATGTTGTTGAGGTAATTTGTTTAAAACAAAATTACTTTGTATTTGATAAAAAAATGTATACACAAACAGCCGATACTATATCGATAAAACGATATAGTTATAGATAAAATATTGTATTTGACTCGCATATAATAGCTATATTGCACTCGGATAATTACAACCCTCGCCTACGAGGGTGATAAACTTCATCCTCCTGTACCGGCACCCCTATTCGTTGTTGCCGTGCAGCACAGCCTATTATGGCCTCTGCTACTAACTATAGAAATCTACTACTGAATCATATCATAGACTTTATTGATATAGTCGGATTGCTGATAGGTGACTGTTACATGTATGTATCAAGTAGTGCGTTCATATAATAATCTAGTTACCATTTTTCAGCGATTTTAAAATTGTCTTTTGTTATTTATCTTAGCTGTCAGTGTCTGGTATTAAATATTAATTAAAATATGGCTTGCGACCAATTATTAAATTCACAAACTTTAATTTTAAATCTGCTGGAATAAACAACAAATTATAATCCAAAATTTACGTATGAGTATAAATTTTTCCTTATTTATAATTATTACCTTAAAATTATTAATTTTGTTTGTTTGAGTACTGCTGTAAATTTATTTTCGCGCTCTATTTAGTAAAGATATCTACGAATCATGCCGTTTCTCTCTATTGCTTTGATTTTTATTCAAATAATTTGGAAGGTTAGTTGTCAACTTGCGTCAGTATACGTTACTATGAGTATGCAAATAATTCTATAATATAATATCCCAACCTGTGTCCCTGGCTGTCTGGGTGCGTGGAAATCTAAAATAATTGAAGCGAGGTTCTTATTATATAGTAGTATTAATTTATGTATTGGACAGTTGTGTGCTGTGAATTTTTGTTTTGAGTGTTGACAATAAATTAGTAAAAATGAGAGTTGTGTTTTTCATTAAAAAATCAATTCACAATTATTAATTTAGTTGTGAAATACACGGATCGGTTTTTTTACGAAACAAAACACAGAAAAACGTTATCCTTCCGTGATATTCGACATTTTTGATTAAAATTATTATTAGCAGAAAAATAATTATTTTAAAAAATATTTGGTTTTGATGAAAGTAAGTAAGAAAAATTTGACTTTTTTTTCTTTATTATTATTTTTTCAATGGTTTATTATTTTTTTATTTCTACGCAGTGCCGGCTGTGGGTTTTGCGGGGCCTCGGGAAAATAATGCATTTGGTGTCAAAAACTTGCCCTAGCTACTAATAATTGTTAGAAATATCCCCCTTTAAGCGCGGGGCCTCGGGAAAAATCTCGACCTCTGAGCCGGCCCTGTTTCTACGATTTTTAGGACAAGATTTACAATATCCCACTGCAAACTCTATACAGATGGCAGCACATAACGACTACACTAAAGAATTATCAGTGGCTCTAAAACAATGGTTTCTGTTTATTTATCACATTAAAATATCATTTACCTTTTAGTTTAGGTTAGATTCACCTTAAAAGCACTATCTTAGGTTATGGTTGATAAATTTTTATTTTTATTTTTTTATAAACCACCTAAAAATAAATTGTGTTTTAAAAGTTCTGCACAGTCCCACCTGTTTAGAATCTCTGTATATTGAACAAATGACGTGTGTGTGACGCATGCGCAGTGTTCAGTGGGATATTGTAAATCTACCCCCCAAATGTGAACACAATATATTAAAGCGGGCAAACAATTAAATTTTACTGTGCAATAGTTTCTCACGATTTATTTCAAACTGATTTGATATATAGTGTAAGTACGCTTTATTCCGTGTGTGTATTTTTTCATGTGTGCTTTTTTCCGTGTGCGTATTAATCCGTGTGCGTTTTTTTCGTGTGCGTATTTTTATATTATATAAGAAAATGGAAAATTAATTTTAATAAATATATTTTAAATTTAACGTCTCAAATCATTTTTAGTTTTAACATTATAAATATAATGCACTGAGTGAAAATGAATCGTTTTCCCATCTTAAAAAGTGAATGAATAAATAATTCGGGATAATACTCATTATTTGCCCAGTTTTTAATAATACGCGAAGAGTTGATTCAATTTGAATTGAATGAAGTTAGGCGTATGGATAGAGAAAGAAGTCTGAGGTGTCGAGCAAGTTCCACATTAAGGTAATGATTTGTTTGCCAACACAGTTGGCAATGGGTCCACTAGTTATAATGATATAGACAGAGAAAGCATATAGTATTGTATATCGATACTTGTAGCAACGAACAATCACTTATCAGCAATCCGACTATAGTTTCTGGCGTGACAGCTGTTTTCGGATGGCCAGAAAGTGGAGCATCTTCAATGTTTGTTAAACCACGCTTGAATTAGTTTATCCAAAGTCGAACAGTTTCATTAGAAGCAATGAGTTTCAGACCAAACCGCCGTCGTATATTTTATTGTTACCACAAAACAATTTTAATTAAAAAATAAATAAAAAATAAAATTTTTATTCCAATTTTAATTGCAAAAATTTAAATATTTTTTTAATTAGAAAAATATAATTTAATGTGTTGTAAACATAAGCAATAATTTTTCAAAAACCCCCGTTAACCATGTTGAAATACAGAATACCAATGTAATTTGTATTTTCCCGATAGCATAACCCTTTGAATGAACCCCCGAGCAAAAAACGAAATTAGCTGAAACCGCATGAAATGTTTTATTGATACGAGTTGAAAAAAATAGCATTGATTTAAAATTTTTAATGTTCGTTGTTTTCTAAAAGAAGATAAAGTTTTATTAATTTAAAATTTTAATTTGATTAAACCAGTATTTTTATGGTTTGCTTGAAGTATTCATTCAAACCGGAAGGGTAAAAATATTGAATTTTCTAAAAGTTTTAGTAATTTACTTAAAAGATTTTCTCAAGCTGGTCACTCATAAAAAATACACAGAATAAATTTCAGAGATAGATTTTTTATTTATAAGCATTGCATTTTAGATATTTGGTTTCTTTTAGGATTTTGTAGGTATAACCAAAAAATCCTTGTACCGGTATTCATGTGTTTGTTTGTCTTCCTGCCGTCTGCTTGTTTGTCTATCTCTCCGCTGTCTGCTTATCTGTCTGTCTGTCTGTGAGACTTTGCTCCTGTGAGATAAAGTTAATGACAGCCTGGTTTATAATAGCTAGATAACATAACGCATGGCATATAACATAGCATGTCTCCACAGCACACCGCACGAGCCATAACTACGATGTTTATAACAGGAACCGGTGAACCGCATTAGTCGGAACGCGGAGCTCTTCTTGATTTGTCATACAATTTGGATTATTTTCCACTAATTCAACCAACCTCGCTTCTTTTTACATTTTAAACCAGTGGCGAAGGGAAACCTCCGCTAGACTTGCCCTCCCATAAAAAATATATTTAAAAAAAAAGTAAATTAAAAAAAAAATTTAAATATTTAGATAAATCTTCAAAAATACATCAAATTATGTTTTATACAAATTTTTGTCCAAGGCTTGCTTTACTAGTTACGAATTAATTATCATGACCATGGAAACGTTACATATAAGTATGAAAAAATTGAGACTTGGAAAAATTTTAAATAATTTTACAAAAAATTTTCGAAATTTTTCGTTTTATCAAAAAACGTCTCAAATAAAAGTTATTAGTTATTGCATTTATAGTAACTTTTGTTCAATCAATTTTTTCGAAATATTTTTCTGTTGCTAAATATTCGCAAAAATCTTAAAATCGACACGAGTAAACTCCCATTTCTAGTCAACCGATTTTCATAAAAAACAATAGGGTTCTTTATGAAAATCGGATTCCCTGGAACATGAAACGTGGTCGTCCGTCAAAATCTCGACATCGAAAATTTTCGCGATTACAATACTTGCCCCTTATATATTAAGGTCGGGCAAGTAAAAAGTATACAAAAACTTCATGTGACAATTGTGAAGCGCTGCTTCCCACTCTTCCATTTATTTTAATAAACTAAAAAACTAAAAAAACTAAGATGCCTAATCTTTGTCTTTTCTTGCATAACAGACAAAAATACTACAATTTGTTGTGCTTCTATAGTTTTTCTTTTTTTTTTAAATTCTGTCAACATTGTAACAAAAATTCAATAAAGGCAAAGTGTTCCTAACGTTCTACGCTATTTTCTTGAACAAATTTTAGCATTTTTATTTTATTTATTTTTTAATTTGTATGAAGACAAATTTTAGGGTGAGAGTCTTAAAAATTGAAAGCGCTCTCTCATGTGAATTTTTTGAAATATGGTTTTTCTGTCGGTTTTTCTGAATTTATTCAAAACCAATAAACCGTAGCTTGTAACAGAGATTATTTTTGAGATCTACGACTCAAAATACATAAGAATACACATTGTGAAGTAAATCAAAGAGAAAAAAGTTTGCTCAAAAATCGAAAAAATCGTAATCGATTTTTGACCATTTTCAAAGGTTTTGTTTAACGATCCATATTTATTGTAAAAGTTGGGTTATTAATACCCCAATTTTTGTATAGACTAAACAATATACGGTGATTTGAAAAATTCAAACCGCCGTTCTCTATATTTTATTTCTTTTAAGTTAGGATATTTTGAAATTTCAAAAAAAGAGTTTGACAAACTAAAAATTTTGCAAAAAAAAAATATGTTTGGGATTTGCTTCAAAATGAGTCCTATGACCCCTTAGTACCTCAAGATTTCATAAATTTCAACCGCAGATCTCTATCTTATGTAGATTTTGAGATACGGTCTTTCGAAAATGAAATATTTAAAAATTTTCAAAACAACACGGATCAAAAAGACGTTAATTAAGGAGAGCCCTATTTTTTATGTAGGTAGAAAAAAGTCTGTATATTTCAAAAATTCAAACCGAAGTTCCCTATATTTTATTGGGCTAAAATGTAGTATGATGGACGAATTTGGTGGGGGATATTTGAGAAAGGAGACTTGTCAAACAAAAACAAATAACAAATAAAGATTATAATTAAAAGATAATATAATATAACTAGCTGGAGTACCCGTACTTCGTACGGTTTTTGTGATAAAGGTCACTTTAGCTGCCTATAATACGCATACTGTTCTGAGCAGGGCCAGGGACGGTGATTCACCTTAAAAGCACTATCTTAGGTTATTATTGATAACTTTTTATTTTTTTTATAAACCACCTAAAAATAAATTGAATTTTAAAGTGAATTGAAACATGGAAACAGTGCAAACAGAGCAAAAGTGCATACTTTTACCGTTTTTGTAATGTGTTTTTTTTTTACTGCAACATAAATGATAAGTGATTGTTTGAGAAGCACTGGTTTTTAGGTATTTTTCCATGGCCACGGCCATTATTTCTCAAAAAACCACATCGTAGTCGTCCAGTATACTACATTTTTCCCATTTTATTGTTCTTCAGTTAGAATTTTTATAATTTCAAAAAAAGAAAATATTATAAATTTAACAAAAAATTTTTTTGTTTAGGGTTTATTTTATAATAAATACTGAGGCCTTTTAGGATAGGGTGACCATTTTCTTAAGAAGGCAATGCAGGAAGCAGCAAAAAAAAAAGGTCTTCATCTCCCAAATCCAAGTGAAGAGCAAAAAAAAGGTCCTCACCTCCCAAATCCAAGTGAAGAGCAAAAAAAGGTCCTGATCTCCCAAAATCCAAGTGAAGAGCAAAAAAAAGGTCTTCACCTCCCAAATCCAAGTGAAGAGCAAAAAAAAGTCCTCACCTCCCAAATCCAAAATGCGGGACAATGCGGGACAAAATGTTAAAATGCGGGACTTTTGCGGGGCGCATCTTAATGCGGGACAAAATGTTAAAATGCGGGACAGTCCTGCATAATGCGGGACGAATGGTCACCCTATTTTAGGACCTCTGTATTTAAAAATTTTCAACCGTAGGTCCCTATCTCATTAAGATATTAAAATAAATATTTACAAATTTTCAAGAATACACGGATCAAAAAGGTATTAACTCAGGAGAGCCCCAATTTTTATTTAAGAAGATAAAAGTCAAGATTTCAAAAATTTAAGTCGTCAAGGATGAAATTTGTAGTTAATAATATTGCCAACTTTAACAGCTTATTATTTGTCATTGACTTAATATTTTACCGTTCTGTTTTTTGTTGGAAAGTTAAACATCTCGCATGTTTAAAGAAATCATTGAATGCATTAAAAAATATCAAAAACTTTTTTTTAAATTTAATTTTGTTGAAAATGGAACGGTCGGAAATTCGCACTATTATGAAGCATGAGTTCTTATTTGAAACTACGGTGTCGCAGACCTGTGTTACTACGTAGTAGACAATATCAAATTGGTTCGCCAAATTTCGTACAGGTAACTTAAAAACCAAACCAAAAAAAACCTAGTTCATCGATCACAGCAAAAATTAACTGCAACCAACTGGACGAAATGATGCAAAAACTTAAAGAAAAACAGCCTAGATTGGTCAACAGATCGACTCCTATCTTATTGCATGATAACGCTAGACCAGCGGTTCCCAAACTTTTTTGACCGCGACCCGGTACGAGGTTTTAAAATTTTTCGCGACCCACCGTATGAAAAAAAAAACATTTATTTACAAAACAAATTTTATTTTAAAGCAGTAACATTATAGTAATAAAGAGTAATAAATAGTAATAAAGAGCACAAATACACACTATTCTAGTGATTAACTGACGTAAAAAAAATAATATGTACAAAAAAAATCTTTTTTGTGTTTTTACAATTTTTTTCGCGACCCGGCAAAATTTTTCTGCGACCCGGTGCCGGGTCGCGACCCACACTTTGGGAAACGCTGCGCTAGACCGCACACTGCACTTAAATGATTGTGGCAAAACTACAGGAATTGCAGTTGGAATTTCTTCATCATCCTGCATACTCACCAGACCCCACTGAATACCACTTCTTCCGCATTATTATTATTTTTTTATTTAATGACCTTTGCTGTTGTGGAAATTAGCCTGGACAATTTTTTATTTGAGAAAATTTCCATCCCTGAACGGGATTTGAACCCGAGCCCTTCGCAAAGCAGAGCACATGTGTTACCACTACGCTACGCCGGTTGGCCGTCCGCAATTTGGACGACTTTTAAATAAGAAAAAAAGACTCGTTTGCCAGGGTTTTATACCACCGGCCTGAACAACCTGCCGCTTAAATGGCAAAAATGTATAGACAATACGGGTGCATACTTTGATGAATAAAATAATTTCTTATATTTGTAACTTATCAACCAACTTTGCCTTTTTTTCTACAAATTTCATCCTTGACGACCTAATATAATGTCTACGTTTTTGAGAGCTATAAAATTATTAGTTTATTTGTGTTCCAGTGACATTAATATAAAAATTTCTTTCTCGTTATTTATGCGAAAGTTTTTAATTAAAAAGAGCATGTGTAAAAAATGAACACTTTACGTCATATTCTGTCAAAAGAAACGTTAATTAATTAGCAGAGAAGCGTCGGTAAGTACGCATTCTGTAACAGAGCGATTACCGACCCATATATTAAAACCTAACCTCGCTTAACCTGGGATTATGCTGGTTCCATCGTCAACAAAAGGCATTATATAAAAACCAAATCACGCCCGTCTCCCTTATCAATTAAGTATTTCAATTATTCTTTGAATATTTTATCTTTATTTTTATCCAATTTTAGGGTTTCTCAGTTTTCTCATTTATAATAAAAGGAAATTAATACTGGAAATTTAATTTTATAAATAGATTGGATTAAGGAAAGATTTTTTATAAAAATTATTTAGGATTTTGTCTTTGTGTCTCAAGGGTATTATTTTCTTTAATATTTGAAGAATAATTTAGCTTCTGCGACTATTGTTTACGGAGCACAGCCACGTGGATACAGTCTGCATGATAAGACATACGAGCCCTGTCCACTATCAGTTGGCCCAGCTACGAAATTTTTACTTATTGGTGTTCAATTAACAGAATGCGAATAGCTTATGAAATCTAGGTAATATTTTATTTTCAATTAAACATTTTAGAGATTTACGATTAATATTTACAACTATTAAAGTAAATTAATACAAAAAAATAATATTTCCATTGGAAAGCCATTAACTTGGAAACCTAGAAGTTACCACTGGGTAACGTCACCTTTCATTTTTATAACGGCATTAATTCTTCTAGGCATAGTATCTACAAGGTCTTGGCATTGTCGAGGAGTAACATTATCCCATATTTCTTGAAGCTTTAGTCTTAATTCTGGAATTGTTCTAGCCGGTGTTATACGCAATCGTTTTTTCATTTTGTGCCAAAGTGTCTCGATGGGGGATAAGTTTGGGCTACTTGAAACCCACTCTAAAAGTGGAATAGAATGATCACGGAACCATTTCAAAGATTTTTTTGACTTATGGCAAGCGACTCCATCTTGTTGAAAAATAAAATCCTCCCCAGAGATTAATGCATGTTCCATAGTTGGCAACAGAGACTCCTCTAAAATACTTAAATATTTGGCTGTGTTAACAATGCCATCGATAAAGTGAAGTTTTCCTACACCTCTTGCAGACATTAAACCCCACACCATGACAGATGCTGGAAATTTCACCTTCCTTTGCAAGCAATCGGGATGATATGCTTCATGTTTCTGACGAACAACTCTGCTCCGGTTGTCCCCTACACAGACTTCAAACCTAGACTCATCGCTCCATTGCACGCTGTTCCACTTTTCACAATTCCATATTTTATGTTCTCTTGCCCATTTCAACCTGTTTTTCTTTTGCTTAGACGTCAACAATGGTTTTTCCTTGGCCTAAGAAAGTTTTATAAATATACATTTAAGAGTCCGATTAAAAAAATATTACCTTATAGGTTCCAAATCCTAATTTTTTAGCTTACTTATGACATGTAGACTTTGAAATACATCTTCCAACAACATCGCTCCACAGTATACTCAATTGACTGTAGTTAGGGTCTGTTATTCTTAATAATTCTTTTCAATGCACGTTTGTCATTGTCCGTCAGTGTAGTTTTCTTCACGTACTGGGGCTTTGGGGCAACTGAACCACTTGTTTTGTACAATTTTACAATATTTCTAATACTGTATCTTGACCAACCTAATAATTTTCCGATTTCGGAATTGGTTTTTCCTGTTTTTGCTAAGTTCACTATGATTAACCGAATTTTTTCATCCATAGCTTTGCCTCTGCCCCTGTTTTAAAATTATTTAGACTTAACACTTTTAATACATCGTAGTCAATAAACAAACTTTGTTTTCCAACGCCTACTGCGCATAGCTATCATAAAAACCCAGTTATTTTATATACAGTACAAGAATACATTTATGCAACTCAAAAAATACGTTTATTTTACGAATATTATTTTTATAATCACAAATTAAATATTATGGAATAAATTTTGACCCCTTTGCTTCTAATATGATTATATTGTCAAAAAATGTTCAGAGCAGCATTTTCTTTTACTTATTATTTAATAATTTCTAAAGAAACTGAAAATTTCATAGCTGGGCCAACTGGAAGTGGACAGGGCTCGTACATGCTTTTAACTCATGATTAGGCATGTGCAAAAATAATAAACAGGGAATTAAAAAAGGTGACCACTAAAAAACAAGATAAAATGGATCTTAGGGGTAGATAGAACAACACCAGGGTATATTGTAAGAGAGGAACTGAAAAGGGATAAGATGAAAGTGGGTACAGGAAGGAGGGCGGTTAAGTACGAGGAGAAAGTTAGAATAGAAACAGACAAAAGAATAATGAGGGAATGCTGGGAGGAAAGAGCCAGAGAGGAACAGAAAGGAAGATGGTACGCTTGGGGGGAGATGAGAAAGGAGTATTACTGGAGATGCGGAGTGAATGCGAAAAAGGTGGAAAGGAGTAGAAAAGACGGGATAAGCGTGATTGAGGAATTGTGGAGGAGGGATAAGGATGTGGGGGAGTAAGAAAAGACAGTCAGAATAGACAAATCAAGGAGCGCAGGGAGATATAAGGAGGTCAGAACTATAGGGGTACCCATGTCATGGAGTAAAACATCATCATCTATATCTTCTTCATATGTCTGTTCGTCAACCGGTGGAGGTAAAACGACAATATCCACCTTTTCATTTTCATCTACTTCTTCCCAAAAGGAATCGTCGTTAATTATTTCCTCTAATACGCGAACTGATAAAGCCCTTTTCGTAGGCATTTTACTAAAAAAATAAATCATTCTAAGTATGGAAATAATTTTAAAATACTTGAAAACCTTACGGTTATCTTATTCACTGAATAATCACTAATATACACGCATTTGCAGAGTAGAACCACCTAGTAAGTGAAACAACCCTTAAGCGTTATTATATCTGTGAGTCCCACTGTCGTCATATGACTACAGTGAATTTAGACATAGTTTCAAGATTACAAAAGTTGCAAAGTGCGCAAAACAAATAATAAATATTATTCTGTGTACTTTGCAGAATTTATTTGTTTTTTTTTTTTTTTTGTTCATTAACACTTTAGATTTCATAAATGATAAATAGAAACAGGTATAAACTGAAAACCTTCACTAGCAACAACTTATAAAAAAAAAATAACTATTTAAAATTTATTATTAATAATTATTCAAAATACTTCAAATCTCAAAAACTAAATAATAAAGATGCATTTCCTGCAAAATTTATTTCGAAATATCATATCGGCGAAAAGTTACAGGCCCTTAATTTTGCTCAATCATATGACGACAGTGGGACTTAGGGCCGCTTTTACAATCGTTGGATAAAGCTCGGATAACGCTATTCCCGGTATAAAGTCAAAAAATCGCTTTTACAATGCTCGGATAAAGCTCAGATAGGATAAACATCGGAATAAACACCAGAATATCTTATCTGGCCAACGACACTTCAGATAAAGGGCAGTATAAGTTTATACCCTTGTTCTGATTGGCGAATAAGTATTTTTTACCCAGCAACGGTAAAAAAAATAAATTGACATATGATAAATGTCACATTATAACGTTTTATTTGAATTTTCATTACAGTTATATAATTGTGGTTGCAGCAGCGTAGTGGTTGGCTCACTTGCTTTGAAAGTGTGGAATCATGAGATCGACCTAGTATGGGCACAAAGATTAAAAAAAAAAAACTTGGCTGTTGCAACTATAGGCTCAGATTTTTTACAATGAATGCCTGTATCTCTGAATTAGTTTTCGAAAATATGGGACAAGCTACACAGGGCACGGTGGTCTCGGCTACTACATGTCAGCGGATGCTAGTCGCGACTTTAAAATCTCTAAAACTTAAACATTGCCATACGAAATAATAATAGTACGCTATCCCTCGTTATCTTTGTATTTTTTCAGCAGTTTTGATTACACGCAGTAGTGAAATAATAATTTAATTTATTTTTTAAAAGCGTAGCAATGAACAGTAGCAGCCGATTACCGCTGAAATATGCTCCTAGCACTTTGAGCGTTTCGAATCTATCTGGCCACTATCATCCCTTCCACACTATGTTCACATAATGCTAGTTTTTGTATATGTATGTATATATGCAGTATTGGGCTGGATCCAGTTCGAATGAACCGGTTGTTATTTATTTATTTATTTTTCAAAATGCGAACAGGTTGTTAATGTTGTTATACACTGAAAAAAAATACTCCTGTTATTAATTAGTGAAATTTTACTCTTGAAAGAACTGGTTGTTACAATTTTGGCAGTCCACAATTGTACATAATATGTATATGCTTAATCTTATTACTCGCGTTATTTTGTCCACAGTATGTTAGTGGAACTTAAGCACCGCGGTGAGAAGGAATTACAGTACATAAATAGTACAGTTTGCGCCGCACACGACCGGCTCATTAAAGGTACGGTATTTGGTATAGATTCTAATAGAATTCTATTAGTAGAGGGTGATCTTATGAAAATTTACACATGGGCGGTATTTGAGCTCGATTCTATTAAAGGGCGTTTTTATGAATATTTGCACACGAGAGGCTGATACTAACGCGGTAGATATAGCACAATAAAATAATTATCTGTGTCGAATATTTCGACATCTCCCAATATTTCTCCAAACATGCTCAAATGTGTTGTTAATAATATGTCAATTTAAAATGTGACATTTCTAATATGTCAGTTTATGTGTCAAACAATACCAACTTTATTTTATTTACAATAAAACCATGGATAACTATCCGAGAATAAAAAATGCATTGTAAAAGCGAACGTTGGAATAAACATTGGAATAAACTTATACCTTAGATAGTTATACCGCTACGTATCCGAGGTTTGTAAAAGCGGGCCTTAATGGGTTAACTTGTAATTTTAATTTTCAATATGTTAGTTATGCAACCCAGCTTACAGTTATGTCAGCCTGGTTATCTGCAGTATATTACAGAATGTCTGTGGTAGTTCCTTGCATTTTATCACTATTAAAAACTTCAATGCTGGTGAAAAGCATCGACTATTTCGTGATATTCCGTAGCTGAGTCCCAGATATAGAGGCATTAATCAGAGAGGTATCCCGGCTTTATTGTTATGTGAGGACACAGGCGATAAAATTGAGCGCCAATATATGATGTACATCAGCGGAAAGCACGTAAAAACCGTAATTGGCTTCCGTTCGCTCCAAATTACCGCAGAAAAAATCATCCGGTCCGTTCCAGTTCACTAAACAAATAGTACAAATATATAAATCAACATAGGAACCAGCCAATATGAACACGATGAAAATAGTTGTGTTTATTCTCTGATATTAAAAAATTGATGTGAAGTGGAAATTTTCACACATTACAGTATTTCCATAGTACCAATAGTCTGTTTTTGATAACATCATATATGGGGGCTATTATATATCACGCTAGAATTATTGAGGTTAAGAAAATCAAATCATTTTATGCAGTCATTTGAAGCAAGTTGTAAAAGTTAGGTTAGCTAGAATTCAGTTAATTAATTTTTAGGAATTTGTAGGTACAAATTAAAACCTAAAAAAAAAAACTTATAACGTCACAAGTGTGTCTATCTGTCGGTTTGTACGGTAGACATTTTATACAACTCCTAGTAGACCGGGAGCTCATGACATTTTTGGTCTCCGATTTCATACAGCATGCCTTTTGGAGGAGAGAATATTTACCCTGTGACAACAAAAAAGGGATGGTACTAAACCTCTGCACGCTTTTCGGTCATAGGGAAAATTGCATTTCCACTTGCACAAAATTTTTGTGTTTTTCTCTGATTTAATATTGCTTGCCCTTTTGTCAAAAGAAAGTTATAACAAATTTAAAGTCTTTTAATTATAGGCATGCTGTATGAAAACGCGGAAAATCATATTTTTCTATTACAAGATCACATGACCGTTTGAGCCCTTTGGGACCCTCCGAATCGCATACATATATTTAAAAGACTTTAAATTTGTTATAACTTTCTTTTGACAAAAGGGCAAGCAATATTAAATCTGAGAAAAGCACAAAAATTTTGTGCTTAAGTGGAAATGCAATTTTCCCTATGACCAGCAAGCGTGCAGGGGTTTAGTACCATCCCTTTTTTGTTGTCACAGGGTAAATATTCTCTCCTCCAAAAGGCATGCTGTATGAAATCGGAGACCAAAAACTGTCATGAGCTCCCGGTCTATAGACCCATATATAGGGAAAATATAGAGTTCAAATATGTATTTAATGAAAAAATATATATATATTTTTTTTAATTTTGAGTAAATCCTCTTATTGCGTAGATCAACAAACAAATTTTATTTTCGAAAAATCATTTTTCTTTTATTTATCTATTTATTTATTCTAAAAATAATGGTACAATTAGAAATTATGGGATGTTCGCCAAAAATATGTCAATAAACTTTTGTCTCCAAACTTATTTCCCAGAGGGGTGGACAATTTAAAAAAAGTCTCAATAATGTACAATGATAGGAACTGGAAGAGTTCGACAGGAATATTTGGTCAGGACTGTTTTTCGAAATATGTCAATCCTTGTGCCTTTGAAAAAAAAAATATATATTTTCTTAAAATTTATTGTATCGTATAAAAAAAGCACCTAGGACATAGATTAATTAATTCAAAGTAGTTTTTTTTTATTCTTTTTTTTTACTTGCCCGACCTTAATATATAAGAGGCAAGTATTGTAATCGCGAAAATTTTCGATGTCGAGATTTTGACTGATGACCACGTTTCATGGTCCAGGGAATCCAAAAAACCTATTTTCCAGTGCGAAATGCCAGCACTGGCCCATTACTTTCAATGCCGGGGAGTATGTGATTCAACAGTACTGGCCCGTATAAAAATGTTTGCTGGGGTGTTTTTGAACTCAATAATTTTCCGATATGTGTGTCAAAGAGTTATACAAGCATGTAAAATATCAACTTTCTTAAATCTTTTGGCCACAATTTATACTGTACACACAGACAGATACATGAGTGACGTTATAAGGGTTTTTTGCTCATATCTAGAAAACCCTAAAAATGGTCGTGCTTCGAATAATGGACTTTAATGGTTAACGGCCCTTGTCTAGAACCAGCCGGTAGTTTAGATATCCACTCTTGCCCCCCTTAATCTTTTCATCTTAATCTTTTTCTATTTCTTTATCTTGTATCATCCTTCACCAATCATTTATTGCTTAGAACTTAATGGGCCGTTCTTGTATACCAAAATCCAAGAGAACAATAATTCAAAACACTTTGGATTACAAAATTTCCTGATATACGTTTGCTTTTTTCTTCAATTAATTGAAATACAATTGTAAAAATTAATAATACGCCTATCAATTAATTTAATCTGATAAATTTCAAAAACAATACAAATCAATTATAACATTTGCATTTCATTTCAATAAATTATGTTTCGGGGAATTGTGTGACATTTACGCCATTTAAAGCGGAATTTAGTGACCGCTGAGCCGCTATGCGCTGAGTGCTGAGCGTTGAGCCAGACCAAAGCCACACCATGGCAGGCACAGAACCTATAAATTCACGCATGCAATGCCATTTCATATTTCTCTGATTTATTATTATCAATATTAACAGTTTTAATTAAATTTCATTCCTACTGTTTCGATATAAAAATATTTCTAGTTTTTGTTTGATTTCCGGTGTAATTAAAAACGTTTTTTTTTACATACATCCCTGTTAACTTGTTATATTTTTGTTTAACATCTATTGGGTGGCGAAATAACAGTGAACGTTGTTTTGTAGGGTCCTTTTATTTTCAATAAAAATGATAGATTTTCTCACAATTTGCTGTAATTTCTCATGATTTGTATTAAAATAAATATTATCTATTAATACTTGTGATAATATTGATTTCAAAGTAGCTTTACATCGTAAGAATCACTTTGGGAAAGTTTGGAAGAATTTGGGATGCTTCATATACTAATTATTAAGAGGTTGCATTGACATTCGCTATTATCTTGTATTTTTTAAGTATTTATTTCAATAACATAAATTCGGGTACACAAATCAGAGCATTTGCTCTTGGAAGCTATGACTTTTCCCCAATTTTCTAGCAGAAATCGAAATCCTCGACGAAATAATGGTCTGTCTTTTGAACCAATCCATTCAGCAACCCATTTTTGACTTCTTCGAAGTTATGGAAATGTTTATCTTCGAAAGCGTGTTACATCTATCGAAACAGATGGTAATTGCTTGGGACCAAATTCAGAAAATAGGCGGGCTGTGGGTGAATCTCCCATTCGAGCCCCATCAGTGTTTGTTTCACGGCTATAGCAACATAGGCTGATCATTGTCATGGAGAAGAATCACTTTTCGGCGATTTGATGGAATTGATGGTCGTTTTCGCATCAAATTATCGTTCAAACGCTCCAATTGTTGTCGATAACGTTCGGTGGTGATTGTTTCCTTTGGTTTTAGTAGTTCCTAATACACGACAACTTCCATATCCCACCAAACAGAGAATATTGCTTTGTGACCGTGAATGTTTTGCCTTGTTGTCAACGTTGATGGTTGACCAGGATCAACACATGATTACTTGTATTTTGGGTTGTTAAAATATCCATTTTGCCCTCGCCGGTTACGATACCCCACAAGAAACTCTTCATTTTATGCCTTGTAAGCAAAGAAAGCAAGATGTTTAAACGATTAGCAATGGCATTTTCGGTCAGTTCATGTGGCAGCCATATTTTTTCTATCTGGATCTTTCTTATGGCTTGTAGCGCCGTAAACTGGTTGATTTCGAGCTATTGAGCCAATTCTTTGAGTGTTTGAGCAGGGTTTTCTTCCAATAAAGCTTGCGATTGTTCATCTTAGAACTGTTTCAATTGGCCTGGCTGTTGTTCGTCGTGAACGTCATAGTCACCGCTTTTGAATCGTTGAAAACAATCTCTGTATGATGGATCATATGCACCACAAGTTTTTACACGTAACCAATAATCTTCAGCTGCACTTTATTAGGGTTTTGTAGGTGTGACCACCAAAAAACCCTTATAACGTCACTCATTTGACTGTCTGTCTGTACGGTAGAAATTGTAGCCAAATCAACCGTTTGGCTACATAGAAAGTTGAAATTTTGCGTATTGGTACAACTTCTTGACCCACATATAGGATAACAAATATGTATTTAATGGAAAAATATATATTTTTTTAAATCTTGAGTGGTGTATCAGATGGAACCTCTTAATGCGTGGATGCACAAACAAACTTTTATTTTTGAAAATCATTTTTTTTATGGTGTTTTTGTCAATATAATGGCAAAAAACTGGTGTCCCCCACCCTATCTCCCAGAGGGATTGAACTAAAAATCTGAAAAAAATCTCAATAATGTACATTGAGGGGAATCGGAATAGTTCAACAGAAAATTGGTTTTTCGCAAAATTATGTTATTTTTGTGTCGAAAAAAAATTATAATTTTTTTTAAAATTTATTGTGTGGTATCAAGAGAAAGCTCTTAAGACGTAGATAAATGTACAGGAAGTAGTTTTTTATTTTATTATTTTTTTTTTATTTTAATACGATTTTTTCAAAAAAGTTACTCAAATATCAGTGTCCCGCACCTTTTAACCCTAAGGGGTTAAATTAAAAATCTGAAAAAAATCTAAACAATGTATATAGCTATGAACCGGAAACGTACGAGAGGAATTTTTTAGCCGATCTCGTTTTTGGAAAATACTAGTTTTTTTATTATTGAATAAAGAAAATTACTTAAATTTTATTGTGGGGATATTAAATGGAGGCTCTTTTAGTGCAGATTAAAGGACGGTAATTAATTTTTGCAATACATTTCATTTTGACTAAATTTTGCCAAGTATTAAGATTTTCGTTTAATATTAAGATATTAAACGAAAATCTTAATTTTAGCTAATGCTAAAATTTTTAAAAATATATTTGTTATGGGTAGAGAAGAGGTACATAAAATTATTTTGCAAATATCGACTAGGAAAATAAATCAATAACTGGCCGGTTGCTTGGTCTCCATTTCTAGTAGAGAATCTATTAGTTTTTCATATAGTCGCAATATAAACAATGTCTCTGTAGGCGTTATGCTCTTGCGTGACAAAAGATCCTCCGCAGTGTTGCCAGAGATCTGGGTTTGAATGATAATTTGAAATTATACAAAAAAAAAAAAAAATGCTTTAAAATATATATTATTATTAGATAGAGATATTATTAGAGATATATGATACACGGTAGAAAAAATCTAACTGAAACCTTCTTGTCGCGCCTATTAATTTAAAGGATTTAAAGCCAACACTTGTAATTGTGCTATGTAGTGACAGGCATTCATCGTTTGGCCTTCTAATAATCATCCTTCACTGACTAAATACCTACAAATCCCTGAAATGTGTTCAAATTCACACTTCACGTCAATTTTTTCAAATCAAAGTAGTGTAGTAAAACACATCGGAAATATAACTTATCGCATTTCATTTTAATTCGGTCATAGAAAAGCACTTGTGTAAATGAAGTATAAGCTGTTCACTTTTGTAAGAACAAACTAAGAGGGAATTTTGTTTTCAATAGTTTACATCTTTGAAGCTGTATGTCATGTTGGTATTAAAAAATGTCACTTTTTTAAAACGTCGATCCATTTGACATATGTCATAATGAAAAATGATATCTTAATTATAATGATCATAACCTTATCAACCTAAAGTCGGTTTTACAGCGTAAGGAATATTTTTAATTGACATTTAAAGTCCGTAACACACCATAAAAGTAACCAAAATAACCAGATCTAGTGTGTTCTTACAAAAGTGAACTGCTTATACAGTCTGTTCCAAACGGTTAAGCGGAACTAAATTTTGCAATCTAGTTACTTTCATCGTTTAAATCGTGCTTTTCGACCGTTTTGTTTAAGCTTTGTAAATCATATAATCTGTCTCAATTTGTAATACGAAACTAGATATGGTTACTTTAGTGACTGTTGTGGTGTAAACAGACTTTGGCGTATCCCTGTGAACCAATACTATGACAATATTATAAATGTATTGTCAATATACAACATAAAAAATGAACTGTTACTGTTAGTTCCGTATTACAAAATGAGACAGATAATACTTACAATAAACATTTTTGGTTAAGGTTAATATCATTTTAAAATGTCTTTTTCTTTATATTTTGATTTTTTGTGTCATTCTTAATACAAATTTCCCATTTATTTATTTTTTTGTCAATAAAATAAGTAAAAAAAAATATTAAATTTTGACATATGTCATTCGTTTCCATGGTTTCATTGTTGGAATTTTAAATTTTGACATTCCAACATGAAAAATGAAATAACCCAAGCAAGGTCCCTTCTCGTGACAACCTAAAAGAACGAAATTCCCATTTAGTTCCATTTAGTTCGTTTGGAACAGACTGTATGTTGTTTTATCACTGAATTTTAGTAGGAAATGTTCACACTTCAAAATGACGTAAGAGACATATGTCACTGAAGTTATGTCACTTTGTTATTAATTTGTAAGATGTGTAGTACTCAATTGTAAAATACCGATTGATAAAAACACACTAAACTAAAATGACAAAATCTTTTACTCAGCCTGTACTAACACAGACTAATAATTTATTGTGTTTTTATGCACTTAATACTTCTAAAACCAAACTTTTTTGTTATAAATTATCTTAAATATTATCAATAAACGTTGTAAAGTGGTGCGGAGCTGGTAACCGGAGGACAAGAGGACAGGAAGCGGCTCGTTTAAGTCCCTGTGTCCTGGCCGAACAAAAGAAACTATTCATCACGATGATTTAATGAAGAGGAGATAACCGTTGTGCGCCCGAGTCGCGTTCACCAGCTACAAGCCGGCGACTCTCATCTCCCGACAACCTGAGTTCTGCTATTAAACTCCTTGTAAAACTAACAGCTAACAACGATGGCAAACTCGCTACCAGTGGCGGCTTGTACGTAAGCAATGAGAAACAGCAGCACGGAAAAATATATAGGGGAAAAATTTTAAGATCGTAGCGCCACGCGGATTTTTTTGAAACCATTCTAAATCAGATACCACTTGACATTTACTAGTAAATAATAGCGAAAAGTGTATCAAAAAACGACAAAAAATAAATAATTGTTTGGGATTTTCTGATTTTGTGAAGTGACATTACTTGTAAACATCTAAAATATTACATTTTGTGATCTGGTTTTAAGTTATGGCGGTTTTCCATTGTCGATTATTTTAACTATATTGGGGGAAATAATAATTCCCGTGTTGTTTACCAAGGGGTAGAAATCTACAATGCTGGGCATATAATATTGTGTAGAGTCACTGAAAAAAACAGAGAGTTCATAAAGATTTATGCATTATGCTAACAAACTTGTGCATTACAAACCCACACACAATAACAGGAATTTTCATGATATGCGATAATAAATACAAAATTGAAAATATTTTTTGTAGTCACTATCATTAAAATGTAATGAGCAAACTTTGATATAAGGGCTTACTTTTTTTCCAATTTTTAAATTGTTTATCTAAACATCGCGTCGATTCCTAACCTCTTGCTTTCCCAATTTTGTTTCGAACCGTACGGTGTCTTATATTAGTGGAAACAAATGAAACAATATTTCCGGGTTTCTTCTTTTCAATGAATTGCACATAGGCACACAACAATATGTATTATACATTTTTCAATGATTATAATAAAACTTTAAAAACAAACTTCATACAAAACCAATACACAAAACGAAATGTTATCTGATGTACACAAGTTCATGAAACGCTCACCAGATGGTAGGGTGCTTAGCTGCAAATCCCTATAGTGACTCATAGTTAAAATGTTACAGTTAAGTGAAATTGCAATGTTAAAGGGAAAATGTTAATTGGAAATTATATTTCAATACTATATCAATATATTTTACTATTTAGACTTTCTTTCATTAATTTATTATTTTTTAATATGTAGTGTAGTCATGTAAATGAGCTGCGTTGAGACTCATTTACATTTAGATACAAGTCAAATTGACTTGTTGCGATACATCACCTCATACATGAGCTCATACAATTTGTATAATAGGGGATAGGCATGATTTTTTTATTATTTTTTTTATTATATTCCTTTTGTTGCATATAAACATAAAAAACAGTTTTGCATTTTTTTTTTTTTTAATTTGAAGGCTTAAAAAATTATAAATGTATGTAGCGCGCGAAAACGACGTGTGACGTCTTACTCCAACTAAGTACAGCCTACCCAGAGTACTGCGTACAGCCTGGGTTGTGTATAATTAGAGTGATTTTAATTAAAATAAAGTTTAATTCTATAAAAACAATTTATACATGTTTACCGAATTAAATTTTATATTAAAATATGTAAAATATGGAAGATCCAGGCCCCAGTACTTCGAAACATAGTCTAAAATATTGTTTAGTACCGATGTGCACAAATAGTTCAATTAGAAATAAAAAAAAAAAATTTATATCATTAACTGATGGCGAAAAACAACAGAAAAGGCGAAATTTGTGGCTGAAAGCTATGAGGCGAAATAAAACCGATATTTCAGAAAAAAGTAAACTTTATGTTTGTGAAGACCATTTTAATGTGAGTACATATATTTTATAAATTATTTTAATAATAAATGCGTGAAAAATTGTTTAAAAACAAATACAAAACTCTCAAACAATACAATATACACACGTAAAGATTATGTTTAGTCTGTATGTGTGCCGTCAAACCGCAGCAGTCTCAGTCGTATTTACTCGGCAACCTTCGCGGCGTGGTCGGCTTATTTCAAAAAATTTGGCTATAATATTAATTAAAATGTGATTTTTGTTGTGTTAGGTGACATAACTAACATTAAAATATCAAAAAAATGTAGTTTTAAGGAAATATAAATTTTATGCGTATCCCCTATTTGTCAAATCCATTGACATTTGCTCATACTTTCTGTATGAGCAGACTTTTCCATATACTTGACTTGAATGAGCTGACAATCTGGTGGAAAGTTAGGTTATGTTTTAAAAGATATCTCACATTTGATTATTTACAATAGTTTCTTTTTTTTACAAGTTAAATATGCGTTTGTGGAATAAGGATAAAACTCTGTTATTAATTGAGAAAATCATAGCTAGTAATATCTGGGGTGTAAAGTCGAAGGAGTATAAAGATTTTAACAAAAGAAAATATATTTATGATAACATTTCTGAGGTGTTAAGTTGCATGGCTAAAGATGTATAGACTAAATGGCACAATATAAAAGTCAGTATAGTCGAGAGCTATCTAAAGTAGAAATCCTAGGTGCGTACATCAGTGATGCAAATGAGTTACCAGTTGCCAAGAACCGCAATGTAACAGCCAGTTGATCTGCAGGTGATATAGCTTCTCGAAATCTTGTATCACTTTTAGTAATTAATGGAGCCACCAACGTGAGTTCAAAAATCAGCGACACTCATTCTCACATAACTTCTGAAGCATGAACCATCGTCTAAAGTCAGTTCATTAATCAACATTGAGTAGGCCCCATGGGTTTCTCTTCGAGATAAAAAATATCGCTGCCATCATCTACGCTTTCTTTTTCGTGATTTTGATAGAAGTAATGCACATGAACTTAAATACAAAAAACTCTCCTCGTCATCACTAGACATTTTTTGCGAGTGTATGCGTGTAAGCAAATGTAAACAGAGCACAAAAATGACATGATTTTAGACTTGTATATTGATATGTGTATGTTGACTTGTATCTCATACAAGACCTCATACTTGTATCTAAATGTAAATGAGCCTTTAGGCGCAAATAGTCTTTGTTGCTGAACGCCAACAATTTTAACTAACCAACTAACTAGACTTTCTTTCATATAACATATTTTATCATTAATAAATGTTTTTATTACATATTGTTAACAACCTAAAAATTAACAATAGATAAACCTTATAATATATATATATATATATATATATAAATATATATAACCGATATAAGCAATTTAATCGTTCAATACTTTGGCTCAGTTTGTTCAAACCCATCTGGTAATATATCATCTTTTGAATATATCTGGGGTCCACAATTATGCACCATCCAGATAACACAAGATAATAATTCTAGAGAAACTGTATGCGCATAACTCACGGAAAGATTGTAGTCCTAATTAGGGATTGTAATATCCGGATTACCGATTTACCGTTAAATCGCGAAAAATATCCCTAGAATTATCACCAGTAATTCGTAATTTTTACCAGTCATTCGATAAATTATATTTAGCGAATTTAACTACATATCAATGAACGAAATTGCTTCGCCCGAGCGAGCTAATGCAATCAATGTCCGTTGTCTCTGGGCTGTTGTTAAATCAGTGTTTCGGGGAATCACTGTCCTCTGGTCTTTAACTTCGGTGGTTCCCCATATTTTATTCACTGCCGATGCGCCACGTGTTTAAATGGCTTGATAGTAGTCTGAAATTTTGAGTGCGTTAGATAAACGCATCCACGCGAATAAACAGTCTCTTGTACTGAAGAAAACTTTTGAAAGGGTATTCACAATAGTATTTTTTAAATAAAAAGAAAGAAAAAACGGTAAATACCGGTAAACGGTTTTGATTGAAAATTTTATAGAATTAACGGTAATTGAAAAAGCCGGTAAATTTACAATCCCTAGTCCTAATGGTATCCCAACTGTGATTCTTCGAAATTGTCGTCACATTCTTACGGAACCATTAGAAATTCTTTTCTCTTGGTCCATAGACTGTGGATCATTTTCGAAAATATGGAAACAAGCTCATAAATACAATTTATAAGTCTGGTTCCAAATATTCAGTAAATAATTATCTACTTATATCTTAACTCTTGATTATCGTGGTTCTTGAGGTTCTAGAATCGATACAGCTAAACTTTTAATATTGTAATATACCGGAACGAATATTTAAAGGCAGATCAACAACGACTAATTTGATTAACTACAAGGATTTTATAATATCTGCATTTACGCAGTTTATACAGACCTCGAAAAGGCTTTCGTTTTGATATTGAAATCCTCTTAGGAAAACTTAAGTCGGAATTTCTGGAAAATTAATAGCTTGGTTTGAATCCTATTTAACAGATCATATCCAATTTGTCTACATAGATGGATTCATTTCTTATATTTATAAATGTTACCTCTGGAGTTCTTCAGGGATCAAATATTGGGCCAAAATTATTCCTACTGTTTGTGAACGACATCGGAAGAAAACGAAGTTTTGTTTTAATCTTCTCTTTGCAGATGATCTCAAACTCTTCTGTAGAATAATGTCAGTAACCGATATTAGATTATTCCAAGAAAACCTTAACTGAGTTGTAGAATGGTATGCCACGAGATGCCTTCATCTAAACCCAGAAAAGTGCAAAATTATATTGTTCTCACAGAAAAAAATAAATAAATCGTGGAAAAGCGCATTATCACGTAAATGGAGACTCTAGTTCAGGTTAAAGAAATAACTACTTATACCATAGAGGTGTTCGCATTCGAAAATGACTATCTTAAATTGGTTGCATACGAAAAGAGACGAATGTTTCAAGAATTATGCCCCAGATTAGAACGAATTTGTTATGTAACTCCCCTACACAGATTTTACGTGCCGCCACTGCTCTATACATTACACTATGCTGGAGCGATAAAAATACAGACAATGAGGGAAAAATTACATTATTTATATTCGCTATTACACATTATATTGCTGAAAGATGTTTTGGTGTAATAAGACTTGCTTTGTAGATGGGAAAACTTGCTAGGAACGGTAATAGGTTCGAGTTATTGCCAGTTAAAATAATAAAAATGAGATGTTAAATTGTGATTATGAAAAATGTATTTTGTATTTGAATTTTACAAAAAAATCCAGTAGGGTTTATATTACAGTTTTTATAGAATGGACAAAAGTGCCATAACTAGCTTTTCAAAATCCCTGTGCAAGATCCTATAATATAATACGCCTGTTTGTATGTTCGTATGTTCGACCGGTCGTTTCTTCATTCCCCGATAGAGGCGCGCATATGTTAATTATTTATGTCAAAATTGTTTAAAATATATTGTTGATGCAATAATAGTGAATTTTCTACGAACACTTTTTATAATTATTATAAGATGCAATAATAGTGAATATTCTACGAACACTTTTTATAATAACTGATAGAATTGTAAGAAATTATTGTTTATGTATTGGACAGTAGTGTGCTGTGAATTTTTGTTTTGAGTGTTGACATTAAATTAGTAAAAATGACAGTTGTGTTTTTCATTAAAAAATCACTTCACAATTATTAATTTAGTTGTGAAATACACGGATCGGTTTTTTTACGAAACAAAACACAGAAAAACGTTATCCTTCCGTGATATTCGACATTTTTGATTAAAATTATTATTAGCAGAAAAATAATTATTTTAAAAAATATTTGGTTTTGATGAAAGTAAGAAAAATGTGATTTTTTTTTTCTTTATTATTTTTTTATTTCTACGATTTATAGGACAAGATTTACAATATCCCACTGCAAACTCTATACAGATGGGAGCACATAACGACTTCACTAAATAATTCAAGAATTATCAGTGGCTCTAAAACAATGGTTTCTGTTTATTTATCACATTAAAATATCATTTACCTTTTAGTTTAGGTTAGATTCACCTTAAAATAGGGTGACCAGATTTCAGTGAAGGGAAACCGGGACACAGGAAAAAAAAGAAGGTCTTTGTTTCTTCCCAGATCCAAGTGAAGAGCAAAAAAAAAGGTCCTCACCTCCCAAATTCAAAGTGAAGAGCAAAAAAAAAAAAGGTCCTCTCACCTCCACAAATTTAAAGTGAAGAGCAAAAAAAAAAGGTCCTCACCTCTCAGATTCAAAGTGAAAAGCACAGAGATTCAAAAACCGGGACAATCGGGCGTCCCGAGCACAGTTTTCGGGACACCGGGACAATTGACCGAAAACCGGGACGGATGGTCACCCTACCTTAAAAGCACTATCTTAGGTTATGGTTGATAACTGTTTATTTATTTTTTTTTATAAACCACCTAAAAATAAATTGTATTTTAACTGTTCTGTGCAGGGCTAGGGACAGTGATTCACCTTAAAAGCACTATCTTAGGTTATGGTTGATAACTGTTTATTTATTTTTTTATAAACCACCTAAAAATAAATTGTATTTTAACTGTTCTGTGCAGGGCCAGGGACAGTGATTCACCTTAAAAGCACTATCTTAGGTTATGATTGATAACTATTTATTTTTTTTTTTTTTTGTAAACCACCTAAAAATAAATTGTGTTTTAAAAGTTCTGCACAGTCCCACCTGTTTAGAATCTCTGTATATTGAACAAATGACGTGTGTGTGACGCATGCGCAGTGTTCAGTGGGATATTGTAAATCTACCCCCTGATTTGAGATATAGTGTAAGTACGCTTTTTTCCGTGTGCCCTTTTTGCCGTGTGTGTATTTTTTCATGTGTGCTTTTTTCCGTGTGCGTATTAATCCGTGTGCGTTTTTTCCGTGTGCGTATTTTTATATTATATAAGAAAATGGAAAATTAATTTTAATAAATATATTTTAAATTTAACGTCCCAAATCATTTTTAGTTTTAACATTATAAATATAATGCACTGAGTGAAAATGAATCGTTTTCCCATCTTAAAAAGTTAATGAATTAATAATTCGGAATAATGCTCATTATTTGTCCAGTTTTTAATAATGGGCGAAGAGTTCATTCAATTTGAATTGGATGAAGTTAGGCGTATGGCTAGAGAAATAAGTCGGAGGTGTCGAGCAAGTTCCACATTAAGGTAATGATTTGTTTGCCAACACAGTTGGCAACAGGTGCACTAGTTTATAAAAGAAGATGATAACAAAAAAACAAACGGAAGCTGGCTCCAAGTGAAGACCCTAGGAAGGTATATCCAAAGTGATCACAAAAAAAAAATTGGGAACACAACTGCTAGGGTTTTCTGTAAGCCCTGAACTTTTTTGCATTGGTTAGTAGATTTTCGATTCCTCAGGAACCCATCTATTCGATTTTGATCGTTGGATAGACTTTGCTCCAAAGTTTCCAACCAACACTGTATTCTGATTTACTTCTAAAGTCTTAAATCGATGGATTGCGATATAAGAATTCGTTTGAGACAAATTTTGATGTCGTTGCGCTTCACAATCCAAAGTTATACTGGTTTGAATTTTACGCTGCGCAGCGGAAAGTCTTCAAAACGAATAAAACTCATATTTTTTTACGCATAAAAAAAAATCTCTTTAATAAATTATATATGGGTCTAAATCCAGTATTAATAAAGTTATTAAGATCTTGATTATAAAAGAAACCTTAGCAATGCAATTATAATTCCAATGTCAATAGCCACCTATTCACTGAAGTGAAATAAATGTTGAAAATCAAATCTTAATAATTGGGGGAGGGGCTCGTCTGCATAAGCCCACCCCAGAGCTAAAAAAACACGTAGTTTTAGTGTTATTATGGAAAAATATTGTTCGTTTTGATCAAATTAAAGCAATATATATATATATATATATAATATAATAAGTATATTAGATTATTCCGTTCCAAAACTATATAATGTAGAAGTTATTGGGATAAACGGTGGAGGTAAGTAAACTCAACGATTATTATATAATATATATATATACAGTATTGGCCATAAAGAATGCAACTTTTAACATTTTTCAATTTTTAAAATTTTAATAATAATATTGGAAAATAAATACTCTTAGTTCTATAATTTAATCATATTTTGTCTGTTACATCAATCAATAGTCAAATAATCTGACTTACAGATTAATAATAAATTATTTCTTCATTTTTGCTTGGAGAAAAATATTGGAGAAAAATACTTGAATTTTCTTGTTTTATGCAGGTTTAATCCATAAATAATATGTTGCGCACAAGTAATATTTCAGTTTATATTTGTCAATCATAGGTCGTAGTAAAACTGTTTCAAGTGAAATTAGAAACTTAATAATTTCTGGTTTTAAAGATGGGCTGCTGCAAAATGTGATTTCACAAAATTTAAATGTCCATAAATCTACTGTGTCGCGAATTATAAAACGATTTCGAGAAGAAGGTACGTTTGAAGTTTCAAAAATTCCAGCACGGCCACGGAAAACTACAAAACGAACTAATAAAAAAATTATTTATTTATCTACCAATAACCCCTTTCTGTCAAAAATTTTGGGCCTTTTGCCACAAATGGGTCAAGAAAACATCTCAACAAGAACTATTCGCAGAAGATTAGTTAGTGAGGGTCTTTTTAGTCGCCGTCCTGCTAAAAAACCACTTCTATCAAAAAAGGATGTGAAGGCCCAATTAGAATTTGCTAAAAATCATATTGACTGGACTGTGGATCAATGGAAAAAAGTTATTTTTAGTGATGAATCCAAGTTTAATTTGTTTAAAAGTGATGGTGTAAGTTACGTTAGGAGGTCTGCTAATAAAAGATTAGTTCAAAAATATACCTTGCCAACAGTTAAACATGGCGGAGGTGGTGTGATGGTATGGGGCTGTTTCTCGGTATATGGTATGGGTCCTCTATACCACATTGAAGGAATAATGGATCGATTTAAATATAAAGACATACTTTAGAATGTTATGGAACCTTATTTTGATGAGTTTATGCCTTTAAAACATATTTTTCATCATGATAATGACCAAAAATATTCTTCGAAATTGGTCAAAAAATAGTTCGAGGATTTAAAAATTAACTTAATGACTTGGCCGTCACAGTCACTCGATTTAGATCCAATAGAAAACCTTTGGGAGATTGTCGACAGAAAGATTAGACACAAAACGCATTCATATATTGAAGATTTGTTTAAAGCTTTGCAGGGTGCCTGGTGTAATATTGATATTGAAATTATCACGAAATTATTAGAATCAATGCCGAAAAGATATTGGGAAGTTATAAATACTGGTGGTTACTATACAAAATATTAAAAATAATCTGTTAAAATAATTCATTTTCTTAATTAATAAAAAAAAAGATTTTTTTAAAAGTAGTTGCTATCTTTATGTCCAGGTAAAATAAAAATACTATTAAAAAAAAATTGAATTTACTATTAAAATTAAATTTTTTACTATAATATAGGTAGAGGATTGTTAAAGGTAAGAATTACATTTTTTAATTTTAAAAATATTGAATAGAATAAAAATAAAAGAGGATTATCTTTAAAAGTTGAGAGAATATTAAAAGTTGCTATCTTTATGGCCAGTACTGTATATATATATATATAGCTATTAAATAAAATTCTTATGTTATACTCGTCATATATTTATTAAAAAATGTTTATCGTGACGTTTCGATTGGTAATCCAATCATCCTCAGTCCAATATTATTATCAAATGTATAATATATATATATATATATATATATATATATATATATATATCATCCCAGATATTAGTATTTTTTGACCTTCTTTCAGTAGCTACCTAAGAAACCCTCTAATATGTGGAAATTCACAACTTTAAAACAATAACAATTTTAATATTTAAATTAAAAAATTATATTCTGGTCAGGGTAGGTTGTTTTTGTAACAATTCTTGGTGTGCCAGAAGTTAATTTTCTTGAAATGCATAATTTCGTGATTTAGCTAAAGTGTAACCTAGTTATTTAATCAGCATCGCAGTTGTTGATGCAATGAGAGTATTTAGCAGTGCATCCTCCACACCTGTACCCCGTGCAGCCGCGGAACCACATCTCCACATCGCCACATCGCCATGGCCGTCAAACAATCCCCATCCTTCACCAACTTAGTTGAATGATAACTTTAGTGGCTTGAACATGTCACCCATTCAGAAATTATGTACAGTCACGAGGAATTCTAATAAGACATTTATCATTCTAACACTCTTCTCCCTTCATACCGCCAAATGGAGGATGGTTTCAGCAAGGGCGGGTCGTTTACGCAGATAAGAAACAATCAAATGTTATGTTTGAGATGAATTCAGATATTTATCACTGGAATGAAAGGTTGTAAATCTTACAACGCAATGCTTCCCTTTAGTAATTTGTTATTAAACTGACTTTCATAAACATATAGATTTATATGAAAAATATCTGTATTTTTAAAAATATTTGTCACGATACTATCACTAGAACCAGCTACTATGAAACAACGAGGTAACAAAGAGGAATAAATCATTTATAGTAATAATAATAATAATCCTTCGTCGATTTCGACTATAGGAGTCACAATAAATATATTTATTTATTTTAAAGAGTGTTGTGCCTTTCATTTTCATGGGCTCTAAGGTCCCTAAAGAGACCTATTTTGGCCGTAAAACGTCTGTCACAAATAGAGCATGTTAGCACGGCAGTGCTGTTTTTTTTTTTTTAATTTATTTATTTTACTTCGGCTTATTTCTGCAACGAGGCTAATCGCCGATGCCAGGGGGCGAGCTCCTACACCTGGATGAGGGGTGAATGATTGTGAAAATGGGAGTAATGTAAACATATTATTCTCGCCCGAATAATATCACCAACGAAGGAAGCTCGAACCAGAGACCGGACAGTCATACTGTTTCCACAAGTACAAACCGCACGACTCAATGCGCTCGGCCACTCCGTTGGCGCAGTGCTGTTGTTGCACTATGTTTTCTGTTTCCTCGCTATTGCTTTGGCTCGTACGGCTTGTTGTCTTTGGTTTTCATACATGAATAATGCTTCCCGTATAGTTCTTCTCCATATATTCCGGTTTTTTTCCAACTCTTCCCAATTTCATAGTGAAATACTTATAAAACAAATAACACGTTAGGCGTTTACGTTTATTCAATCCACAAAATTGTTCAGATTGATCTGGTGACGTCACAAGATTAGTCGGATTGCTCGAATTTTGTTAACATTTTCGTAAGCAATATTTGTCTGAAGTTAAGTAGTGATGCCTGGTGACGGTGGCACTAACTACGACTAGTATTTCTGATTTCTCGACATTTTCCACCGGTCGAGAAATGAAAAATTAGACTTATATTCTCGAGAATTCTCGAGAAATCTCGAGAAAAATAATTATTTGAATATAACAGGGTCTTTGTTCGAAACGCCGCACCTCGAATAATTCCTTTAGTTTAGGAGATACAAAAATTTTTTCAAAAAAAATAAGTTAAACTAGGTAAAAAGACCAACTTAACGACTATAATAATAATTTTGGATCACTTCCGGTTTCAACGGAAATTATTTAAACTTTTTATCTCGAATAGGGAATCGATACTTTAATTTATTTTCCTTGAAAGTACATTAAATCAGCTTTACAAGCATATCAAAATATCATGCTTTAATTTTAACCGTTTCAAAATGGCTACCATTTATTTACAAAATAATAAATAACATAAATAGTACAAAATTTAACATAGAAAGCTTTGAAAATGATTTTGTTACATCAAAAAACCTGCAATTTTTCTTGCCTGTTAGTACGAGTTTGATATTATAGGTGATAATATCAAATCGTTTGTAATTATGGATTACGTACGTTATTCAAATGAAGAAATGACAAATATGGTTCTGACATGCGGGAAATGTCAAATAAATTCTGTTAGGGCCCAGCTACTCTACCAAGAAAGGTATCCTGAAGGTAAAGGTTAGAAGACTTAGAACATAGGGTAAGAACAGCCATCAGGGAAATTCAAGAGTAGACCGTTCTAAATGTAATGGAAAATATATATATATATATATTTAAATTTTGAGTGGCATACCGAATGAAACCTCTTAATGTGTGGATCAACAAACAAATTTTTATTATATTTTATTATTATAAAAAAATCGCTGTAATGAACATTGATGGGAACCTAAATCAGATAACTTTTTCGAAAAATGTCCATTTTTTTGTGACGTTGATAAAAAAATATATATTTTGCGCTATCAAATATCAGTATCTCTTAAGATGTAGATTACGGAACGATACATAGTTTTTTGAAATTCGTTTCTTTTCAAACGAATTTAGTCAAAAATGTGCAAAAGTTCTTGTCCCGCACCCTTTTACCAAAAAGCGTTAAACCAAAAATCTGAAAAAAATATAGGTATTGTATATTGATCTGAGCCGAAAACGTACGAGAGGAATTTTTGATCAGATGGTTGAAAGTTATATCTATAGTTTTCCTATATGTAGGTCCAAATTTTAACTTTCTATATTCAGCCGTTTGGCTACAATTTCTTCCATACAAACAGACAGATAGACACATGAGTGACGTTATAAGGGTTTTTTGGTGGTCATACCTACAAAACCCTAAAAATTAAACAAAATTCCTACCGGCTCTCTTCTAAATGTATCGATACGTGAATAAAAAACGTTTAAACTTTTATTTTATTTTCACACACTGACCAGATTTTATTTATCATCATTGATTTAGAATGTCTAGGACTAAAAAAGTGCATCTCGTTTTTTTTTTGCCCATGACATCTATTGTGTTATGTAATTAGTCCGATGCCGATGCCAATGCCGATGACGGCGGTGATACCTTTCGTCGAGTGTCACGTCTACTATTGATTCTTTTAAAAATGCAATAATTACATGCATTTTCCATTCTGCATTCAAAAGATGTTGAAGTGTAATTATGTTTTAACCATTATATACTTCATTCGCTCCCATTTAAAGTTTCTCATCATTTATTAAAGTTAGCATCGATTGTTCCAATTTAGTCTACGTATCCAGCGATATTGAACTTTTAGTAAAGAATTTTTATCAACTGAATTAATTAAAATATAGTACATTTTAAAGTTATTCATTAAATAATGGGAAAATAACTTGTCGCTTTTACATTTTAAGTTAAATATTTATAGAATTGATTGTGACTTGGCAACGTAAAAATACTAAAGAATGAACACAATAGCAGAATGGCTAATTAAACCGTCCCACGAAAAAATTTTAAACCGCTACAATTAGGAATAAATAAATAAAGATACTATAAATAGGAAAAATCATGTGAAGTATGAATACTCACAAATTTCGAATTTCCTAGATATTTAATAAGTGTAAGACGCCAGCAGAATGCTGGAAGTCTAGGACAATATTTTTGCTATAACCACATCAAAATCAATAGTTTATCATTTTTATTCGTTTGGGATATTATAAGCTTTCATTTAATATTTTTAAACTAAATTAAATTATTTTGCGAATATTTCGTCATAATAAAATTTAAATTAAAAAATTCGCTGCGTTTTTTTCTGCATTTAATTAATAAGAAATATAGTGATATAAGTAGTTTCTTTAGTTCATGCGGAACTAGATGAAGGTTTCGTATTTTTGAAGAAATGAGACATTTTTATTAAATATGACGTAAAAAATCAAAATATAATGAAAATGACATTTAATAATGATATTAACTTTAACCTAAAAATGTTTATTGTAAGTATGATTTACAAAGCTTAACCAAAATGGTCAAAACCTCGAATCAAACTATAAAATTTGGAATAGCCTATATGTTTAATTTTGTAATACCTTATTATTTGTCTCATTTTGTAATACGAAACTAAAATTTAATTTTTTATGTTACAGTCTATTCCAAACGATTAGGCGGAACTAACCGGAATTTTCATTTTTGTAAGTTGTCATTAGCTATGAGCAAAAGCTTCAATCATTCGGTAAAGTAACTAGAATTGAAAATCTAGTTCCGCCTAAACCAAAGGAACAGACCTTATATATTTAAAATATCATCTTAGGGTGGTAATTCTGAAGTGGCACCTTTCAAAATATTTGACATATCAATCACAATTCTGACATATCAATCGCAATTTTGACATGTCAATTTGTTATCTGACATATATAGTTTTTGAGTGAATATAACCTCGATATAATAAAACTTAACCAAAAATTTAAAAGTCATATTTACAAGTTCACATGTTTCCACAAGTCTATTTACACCACAACAGTCACCAAAGTAACCAGATCTAGTTTCGTATTACAAAATGAGACAGATTATACTAGATCTGATGATATAGTTGGATTGCTGATAAGTGACTGTTCGTTGCTACAAGCATCGATATTCAATACTATATGCTTTCTCTGTCTATATCATTATAATTATTTGCATACCCATAGTAACGTATAATGACCCAAGTTGACAACTAACCTTCAAAATTATTTGAATAAAAACAAAGCATTAGAAAGAAACATGATTCGTAGATAACTTTACTAATTAGAGCGCGAAAATAAATTTACAGCAGTACTCAAACTAACATAACTAAAATTATTAATTTTAGGGTAATAATTATAAATAAGGAAAAATGTATACTCATACGTAAATTTTGGATTATAATTTGTTGTTTATTCTAGCAGGTTTAAAATTAAAGTTTGTGAATTTAATAATTGGCCGCAAGCCATATTTTAATTAATATTTATTACCAGACACTGACAGTTAAGACAAATAACAAAAAACATTTTTAAAATCGCTGAAAAATGGTAACTAGATTATTATATGAATGCACTGCTTGATACATACATGTAACAGTCACCTATCAGCAATCCGACTATAATAGTGATAATAGTTCAAACGGACTTTGACGTATCCATGTGAACCAATACTATGATAATATTATAAATGCATTATAAATATACAACATGAAAAATAAACTTCCAAAATATAACATAGAATAACTGGGTTTGTATTACTTTGATTTTTTTTTTTTTTTTCTATTCCAGATCGTATTTATTACGTTTAACAATGTGTTCTTTGTTTAATAAGTATTTCACTACCCTAAATGAGTTGTACCTCTTTGTTACCTTGAAAATAAAAAACTAAACTAATTCAAACAATAGGTTGCATCATGACGTATAATTATAGGCGGAGCTTACACACATGATCTCCATCACAGCTGTTAACAATTTTTTTTCAGCTGTTCCGGAAATTTTTATTATATTTTTTAAAAGAAGACATACACTACTTTAACCATAAAAGCAAAAAAAAACAACTTATAACATTACTAGCCATAATTTAGCCATGAATTAAAAAAATATATATTTGTCAAAAACACAAAAACTATATCAGCACATCAGAGGTAAATTGTATTAAGTCGCAAATGATAAATAGGTCAGAAAAGACGATTTAAGACTATAAAGTATTTACTCACTTGGCACTAAAATGTCATTTCTGATAAAAATGTGACTTGATACAGTTTACCTCTGAGGTGCTGATATGCATGTCATATGCAAAACCTGTCTAAAAATTCAATCTGATCAAAAATTCCTTTCGTACGTTTCCTATTGAGATCAATGTACAGCAATTTTTCAGATTCTTAAATCTTTGGATTAAAGGGTACGAGAATTTTAGAAAACTTCTTCCCGTTGCTTAATCTACGCCTTAAGTTGTTACTTTTGATACCGCACAATAAATTTTAAAAAAATATTTGTTATCAAAGTAAATAAAATATTTTTCGAAAAACTAAACTGATCAAAAATTTCTCTTGAACCACTTCGGTCACCATTAACGTACATCATTGAAATTTTTTCAGATTTTTAGATCAACCCTTCTGGGAAATAAGGAACGGGACAAAAGCTTCTTACCATATTTTTGGCGAAAATCCCATAAAAAAAAGTTCAGTAAAAGACAATGGTAATAATTTAGAATGGGACACCCAAACCTACAATTTTTTTTTACAGATGTTCGAACTATTTATAGCTTGGAGCATAAACAAATTAAATATTTTTATTTTTATTATGTTCTTCTTTGGTCATCAATTCAACTTTTCCCAGCTTACATATCGCGATTTCGAGAAAAATCGTATTTCTTCTTTCTTGATACCTTCAGTTTTTCAATTATAGATACGTTTTACGGGCCACAATGATTTGAAATCATAGAGTATGGCTGGTAGAAATTCCGAAAATCCGAAATTCCGAAAATCATATGAGAACGTGGGGGGGGGGGTAGTGATTCCAAAATAAAAAATAAAAAAACAAAGAGAAGAAATTTCGTGCGGGCCGTTTGAAATTTATTGTTGGGCTGGATAAGGCCCTCGAACCGTAAGTTGGTTATTACTGCAGTATATGTATTAAAAAGTGTCCCCACAAATATTTTAATCACCAACTGGTGCTGACTATAGAGATTTCTACGAGACTAGTAAAGGATACAAAGACCACGGGTGCTTTTTAGGGTTTTGTAGGTATGACCAAAAACCCTTATACCGTCATTTTGTCGTCTGTCTGTCTGTCTGTCTGTCTGTTCGGTAAAAATTGTAGCCAAACGGCTAAATCTAGAGAGTTGAAATTTGGCATGCTTATACAACTCTTTGACCCGCACATAGGAAAAATACTAAAACATCTAAAAAACATATCCCCCTAAAAATATAAACAAATATGTGCTCATCGAAAAAAAAATATATTTTTTTATAATTCTGAGTAGGGTATCAAATGAAAGCCCTAATACGTGGACTAACGATCAAATTTTTATTTTTGCAAAATAAATTATTTTGAAGCGATTTATGCCAAAATTGTGAAAAAAATTTTTTGTCCCACACCCTGTAGCCCAGATGGTTTAAACTAAAAATCTGAAAAAATTCTAAGTAATGTACATTGGTGTGAACCGGAATAGTACAACAGGAATTTTTGATCAGATTATGTTTTTGGAGAAAAACTCATTTTTTGTGATTTTTGGCTAATAATGTACACAAGTTATAGCTTTTTAACACGCCACACTGGAACGTGTATGCTGGTGTAGTGGTATTAGTAGCTGACTTTTCAACCAAGTAACCCGATCCGAAAGGGATCGAACCCTGTGAGAAGAGACTATATTATTATTTATTTTTTTAAAATTTTTATTGTTTAAATTATTTTTTCAAAATTCTTGTTATATTTTGGCAAATGTTGCATTAAATTTTTAAAAGCGTAAATAACCAGTGGAAATTGTTTAAATTATAATTTAATTCTGTTTCAATGTACACGAAATCAGAGGGACGGAACTTATAACAACCAATGGAAGCCATAGGCGCAATTTTTAAAATTCTAATGAACCTTGCTATATAAAAAAAAAATACTGGACATATTTAGAAACTTAAATAATGGTATTAGGCGTTCGAATTAAAATTAACAAAAAAAAAAATTTAATATAAAATTTGTTTTCGCATCCAAAATAATCATCATTCACTTACTAAATACCTGCAAAACCCTGAAATGTGTGAAAATTCACACTTCACATCAATTTTTTTAAAATACTAAATGCAAAAACATTTCTCACGCTTTAAACTATTCTGTAAACACGAATAAAAATAGAAACGAGGTTAATAGGAAAATGTATTAAATTTTGCATTTTGTGTTTGAATAATTGTTATTCTGCGAATTTAATAATGGAAGGCCTTATGGTTGGTGTATTTGGTGGTATTATAGCCTCCTACCGAAGAGAAATCGAGTCCATTCCCGTCTGCAGATTTTCTGCCACCTCTTTGATCTGCAGGGTGCAGAATGCAGGGGTGCTCGGGTCACTCCGCTTTGTGCGTGCACTGGAACCCGCGTAATTTCCACGTCTGCATATCATATTAGATAAGCAGGAATCATAAGGTAATTTTTGATTTTGGTAGAAAGTTCTATAATTTTCATAGGGATACATCCGTATTTCATATTTTAAAGACTGTAATATTTGATGTTCATTCATATTTGTAAAACTCTGTAAATTGCATTATTTAAATGGAGAACGTTCAGATAATTGAAATCTTATTTTTCTAACAGGTCACAATTTGTCTCGTTTAAGGACACTGAATCATCAACGAGAAATGTTGATTATGGAGTTTGTCAGGGTGGAATACTAGGACCTCTCTTCTTCATCGTTTTTATTAACGACTTTCCTAATATATTTTCAATAACTCCGCGGATGTAATACTTTATGCGGACGATACCACAATATTAACAAGCCATACATCAGTAAAAGATGAGTTACTCGACATTTCAGAAACTGCCCTAGGGAAAGTTTAAAACTGGTTTACCACAAACAAATTAACTCTTAATGCCAGCAAGACCCAGCAAATTATCTTTTCCCTAAACCGCAACACCGACGAAGTCTTTGAGTACGGTGATCCTATTAAATTCCTAGGAATATATATAGATGGTCAACTCAGTTGGTACCACCACATTAGCAATTTGGCCATTTCCCTGAAAAAAACTATATACGCTTTTGTCAGGCTCAAAACTTCGGTCTCTTTTGAAACATTACGTATTTTTTATTTTTCCGCGTTCCAGTCTCGTTTGTCTTATGGTGTAGTCCATTGGGGAGTAAGCTGATCGATCACCCGCATTTTCATCATCCAAAAAAGAGCCTTTAGAATTATGAATAATGTCCCCTCCAGGATCCACTGCCGTGAACTTCTTAAAAAATGTAGAATCATGTCAGTGTACAGCCTATTTGTAAATATCTGTCTGGTGTATGTTAAAGAAAACGCAGCCCAGTTTGTCACCGTTTCCTCAAGTCATTCTTATAATGTTCGCTCAAAAGACAATATTCGTCTCCCTAAAATAAAACTTGAGAAGTCCAAAAACGGTCTTTACTTGGCTGCCTGTTTCTTCAATTATTTGCCTTCTGGTGTCAGAAATGTTAATAACAGGACCTTCAGGACAACACTTAGAGAGGTCTTCCTTGAAAACTGTTTGTACAGCACTGATGAATACTAAAAATCTTTCTTTTTTTAAGTACCCATCTGGAAATTGTATTGTAATTTTATAATTCATATGTCAAATTTATATTTCTAATAATTATGTACTAGTGCACCCGTTGCCAACTGTGTTGGCAAACAAATCATTACCTTAATGTGGAACTTGCTCGACACCTCAGACTTCTTTCTCTAGCCATACGCCTAACTTCATCCAATTCAAATTGAATCAACTCTTCGCCCATTATTAAAAACTGGACAAATAATGAGCATTATTCCGAATTATTAATTCATTAACATTTTAAGATGGTGCATTATATTTATAATGTTAAAACTAAAAATGATTTGAGACGTTAAATTTAAAATATATTTATTAAAATTAATTTTCCATTTTCTTATATAATATAAAAATACGCACACGGAAAAAGCGCACACGGATTAATACGCACACGGAAAAAAGCACACATGAAAAAATACACACACGGCAAAAAGGGCACACGGAAAAAAGCGTACTTACACTATATCTCAAATCAAGGGGTAGATTTACAATATCCCACTGAACACTGCGCATGCCTCACACACACGTCATTTGTTCAATATACAGAGATTCTAAACAGGTGGGACTGTGCAGAACTTTTAAAACACAATTTATTATTAGGTGGTTTATAAAAAAAAAAAAAACAGTTATCAACCATAACCTAAGATAGTGCTTTTAAGGTGAATCACTGTCCCTGGCCCTGCACAGAACAGTTAAAATACAATTTATTTTTAGGTGGTTTATAAAAAAAAAATAAACAGTTATCAACCATAACCTAAGATAGTGCTTTTAAGGTGAATCACTGTCCCTAGCCCTGCACAGAACAGTTAAAATACAATTTATTTTTAGGTGGTTTATAAAAAAAAAAAACAGTTATCAACCATAACCTAAGATAGTGCTTTTAAGATGAATCACTGTCCCTAACCCTGCACAGAACAGTTAAAATACAATTTATTTTTAGGTGGTTTATAAAAAGATAAAATAAAATAAACAGTTATCAACCATAACCTAAGATAGTGCTTTTAAGGTGAATCTAACCTAAACTAAAAGGTAAATGATATTTTAATGTGAGAAATAAACAGAAACCATTGTTTTAGAGCCACTGATAATTCTTGAATTATTTAGTGTAGTCGTTATGTGCTGCCATCTGTATAGAGTTTACAGTGGGATATTGTAAATCTTGTCCTATAAATCGTAGAAATAAAAAAATAATAAAGCATTGAAAAAATAATAATAAAGAAAGAAGTCACATTTTTTTTACTTTCATCAAAACCAATTTTTTAAAATAATTATTTTTCTGCTAATAATAATTTTAATCAAAAATGTCGAATATCACGGAAGGATAACGTTTTTCTGTGTTTTGTTTCGTAAATAACCGATCCGTGTATTTCACAACTAAATTAATAATTGTGATTTTTTAATAAAAAACACAACTGTCATTTTTACTAATTTATTGCCAACACTCAAAACAAAAATTCACAGCACACTACTGTCCAATACATAAACAATAATTTCTTACAATTCTATCAATTATTATAAAAAGTGTTCGTAGAATATTCACTATTATTGCATCTTATAATAATTATAAAAAGTGTTCGTAGAAAATTCACTATTATTGCATCAACAATATATTTTAAACAATTTTGACATAAATAATTAACATATGCGCGCCTCTATCGGGGAATGAAGAAACGACCGGTCGAACATACGAACCTCTATGATACGAACATACAAACAGGCGTATTATATTATAGGATGATAATTTACTGGTGTAAATGTGTAAAACTTGTACAAGCAGTAAATAAAATTATTGTTATTATTCTTATTATTATTATTATTTGAAGTTCAGAGAAGGAAGTAGGAATTCGAACGAGTATCGCCGACCAACTCATGATCTATGTGTCTCTTTTCCGACTTTGGTCTGATACCTCAAAGCAAAATAAATTCAGTAAAAAATTTAAATACAAGGTGTCTCAAAAGAAATTTTATATTTAGTGGATCGATTAAAAAAAAAGTAAGCCGTATATAGAAATTTTTTTTATTAATTATTAAAATACACTTTTTGGGGATTTATTTCTTAAAAATAATATCGTCTAAATGTAGACCCTCGCGTTCTCGGCACTCATTTAATCGAAAGTCAAATTACTTATGACGTCTCGGCAGGTGGACTCAGGGATAGCTGCCATTTCGTGACGGATATTTTCTTTCAAATGCGCCAGTGAAGTCGGTTTATTGGCGTAAACTTTAGATTTAAGATAACCCCATAGGAAAAGTCCATAGGGGTTAAATCTGGACTGCGTGGAGGCCAATTTATGTCACCTCTCCGGGAGATCAATTTGCTTGAGAAAATTTCACGAACACGTGGCAGAGACATATTGGACATGTGTGAAGTTGCTCCGTCCTGTTGGAACCATGTTCTTTGGTTATAGCCAGGAAAGTTTTGCAGTTCAGGTACCAAGAAGTTGTCTAACATCTCCACATAACGCTCTGAATTCACTGTAACTACACGCCCCCTTTCGTCTTCAAAAAAGTAAGGGCCGATAATTCCTCGCGCCGACATCGCAGCCTATACGGTCACTGTAGGCGAATGTAGGGGTTTCTGATGTTTGCGTTTCGGATTCGTTGCACCCCAGTAGCGGCAGTTCTGCTTATTTACGTGGCCATTAAGATGAAAATGAGTTTCATCCGAAAACAAAATGTTGGTAAACGTTGAAAATCGCTCAATCACCTGATTTACGAAATTAAGCCTCTGACTGGCATCTTGGGGCTTTAATTCTTGCACCAATTAAATTTTGTAGGGGTGCAGCTTTAGGTTTTTGTGTATAATGCGATGTAATGATGATCTATGCACATTTAAAGCACTTGCGCGCTTCCGAATTGAAAGGTTCGGGTCGTCACGAACAGACTGATTAACATTCTCCACGTTTTCTACCGTTCTTGATGATCTAGGTCGCCCGGATTTTGATTTATCCAGCGTTGTACCAGTCTCTTCAAACTTTCTAACCCAATGTCGAATGAGAGGAATGCTTGGCGCATCATTTAAGTGGCAAAAACCTCGAATACTGCAGAATTTTCTACGCGCTACAGTCGCCGAATCACCGTTTTTGTAAAACTCTCGCACGCATAACGCGCGGTCTGCTCCCGAAAAACGCTCCATAGCGACCGAATTCCCAAGAGCCAGGCTACCGATTGACATAATCCCCGCGCCCCTCGGATACGTTGCGTTCACGCAGTAAGCTAAATAAATATAAAATTTCTTTTGAGACACCTTGTATCTTTAAACATCTTGCAGAATTTCACTGACAACTTTGTAACAGAATTTACGGCAAACTAGGTATTTCGTAAGTGTAATATAAAATAAAAGTTTAGTAAGTGAAATAGCAAATTTAATCTATACTTCAATTAATTTTGTTTAAGGTATAAATTTAAAGTTTAAATAGTATTTGCTCTTGTGTAATTCGTGCGCGAATTGCGAGGATAGGAGCATGCAGCATGAGGCTGAAACTTAGACATTTGGTCGTATCCGTAGTTATTGATGATCAAGTTTAGCAACATCTTCCAACTATCTGCTCTGATACGGATCCACAAAGTGAGATAGTTCAAAGGCCATTTCATTGTATTCTATCAGAACTAAAGACTTTCAGACTCCACAAGATATATCAATTTAAAACTTTACCTCATCGAGGTACCAATTGCTTTACAACTATTTAGAAATTGAATTCTACTCAGAAATTACATTTCCAAACCACTGATAGTACTCTTATAAAGCGATTTAAATGAATTATTATATTTTAATAGTTTTATCTAAAAGATGATGTAGCTTTAACTAATTAGTTCCCAAATTTTTTCATTTAATACAAGATAAGTTTCATGTCTGTTGTAGCTCCTACGAAAAAATAATAGAAATAAGTCAGCTGAATTTAGTTGTTTTACTACTGTCCGAACCTCGTACAACTACCACCACATTCACCAATCAACTGGAACTACTAACTCTACATAAATTTAAAACCTGATGCTGGCAACCCACTGTACAAAATGGAAGATTTCAAGAAAGCTGACGACAAAAAAAAAAAAAGATTTTAAGAAACCCAGACGAGCAAAAAAATGGAGAAAGGATTCTGAGAAACATAACGAGCAAAAAAAAAAAAAAAATTATTTCAAGAAACCTGAAAAGGAAAAAAGAAAATGATAGCAGGACTTCAAAAGCATAACGAGAAAAAAAAGATTTCAAGAAGCCTGAAAAGGAAAAAAGGAAATGAAAGAAGGATTTCAGGAAACCTAACGAGCAAAAACAAAGGATTTCAAGAAACCTGAAGAGGAAAAAAGAAAATGAAAGAAGGATTTTAAGAAACCTAGCGAGCAAAAAAAAACTATTTCAAGAAACTTGAAGAGGAAAAAGAAAATGAAAGAAGAATTTCAAGAAACCTAACGAGCCTAATTAATTTCAAGAAATTTGACGTACGAAAAAAGGGATTTCAAGAAATATAACAATCAAAAGAAAAATGGAAACAGGAATTTTTTTCAGAAATCTAAAGAACAAAAAAAGAATTGCATGAAATTTCATGAATAAAAAAAGAAAATGGACTTTGAGAAATCCGACGAGAAAGTAAAAAGGAATTTCAAGAATCCTATCGAACAAAAGAAAAATGGAAAAAGATTTTTTTCCAAACACCTAAGGAACGAATAAAGAATATCAAAAAATCCGAAGAATAAAGAAAAAAAGGTATCTTAATAAATCTGTCGAGCAAAAGAAATATGGAAAAAGGATTTCAAGAAAGATTAAACTCAGCTAAGTTTTCAGAAACCGGTCCTAAATTATGCCATTCGTGTTATAATTGAGGATGAAATGTGACCGTGTTTCAGTTGCTCTTGTCACTGCTACCATAGCAGCACAGCATGTACAAAAAAATACATACGTTTATCCGAATATCTTCAAATATAACAAACGAATTTAGAAACTACGGACGTACGTTGGTACGAGTATTATTGGTAGTACTATTGGTAGCCTACATAGAATTGTGTGAAATCTATATATATAAAATCGTAACTAAGCTACCTACTCATAATCAACGCCCAGCCCAAACCACTGAACCTACAATCATGAAATTCGGCGAGTATATTCCCTCCATGACGTAAGCACCCACTAAGAACGGATTTTTCGAAACTCATGCTCTAATTGGGTGAAAAGGGGGTTAAAAGGGGTAAAATGTGGCTTCACGGTTTCCTTAATTTCTCTTACGTCCAATAAGATATCGACTTGTTTTTTGCTTACAAAGATTACTCATGTAAATATTAAAAAACTTATTTCAGGATTTTGTGCTAATCGACCCCTAAAGGGGTGAATCTACAATCAGGGTGAATTATAGAACCCTTCGCATCTTCTGTATTTATTGTGTTACAACATTCCTTTTTGGCATATAGGTGTCTTTTTAAAATATTTAGAAAGTGTTTTGACAGTTTTTTAAAATTTCACCCCTATAGGGCTAAATTGGTATTTTTTATTCAATAGAATTTCGTTTTGACAAAGAAACATAAAATTCGGGGAGTATATCCCTTTTATGACTTAAGAACCCCCTAAGAAATCATTTTTCGAAATTCGACCTGTCAGGGGTGACAAGGGATGAAATGTGTTTACACGGATTCCTCAATTTCTTTTAGGTCAATAATATATCGCCTTGGTTTTTGCTTATAAAGATTATCCTTATAAATGTTAAAAAACCTATTTCAAGATTTTGTCCTAATCATCCCCTAAAAGGGTGAATCTACAATCAGAAACAATTATAGAAACCGCCGTATTTTCTGTGTTGGTTGAGTTATAAAATTCCTATTTGGCATATAGATGTCTTTTTAAAATATCTCGAAATGGTTTTGACAGTTTTTCAAAATTTCACCCCTAAAGGGGTAAAAGGATATTTTTTATTTAATAGAACATCCCTTGGACATAGATACATGATGGGAACCCTATGGGGTGAATTAACCAACCCTTCGTATTTACTGTGTTTGTTGACTTATAACATTCCTTTTTGGCATATCGGTGTCTTTTTAAAATATCTCGAATTGGTTTTGACATTTTTTTAAAATTTCACCCCTAAAAGTGTAAATTGGTATTTTCAACTGGATAGAACGTCCTCTGGACAAGATACATGAAATTCGTAAAGTATATTCCCTCTATGACGAGATTTTTCTAAATTCAACCCCTAACGGGGTGAAATGTGATATCAAGGATTCCTTAATATCTCTTAGGACCAATAAGATATCGACTTGGCTTTTGCTTATAAAGATTACCTATACAAATGCCGAAAAATTAATTTCAGGATTCTTTCCTAATCAAAAAAAGTAAATCTATAATCGGGGTGAATTATACAACCCGTCGTATTTTCTGTGTTTATTGAGTTATAACATTCTTTTTTGGCACACCGGTGTCTTTTTCAAATATATCGAAATAGTTTTGACAGTTTTTTTAAATTTCACCTCTAAAGGGGTAAATGGGTATTTTTATTCGATAGAACTTCCCGTGGATATAGAGACATGAAATTCGGGAAGTATATTCCTTCCGTGATGTAAGCACTCACAAAGTAGAGATTTTTCGAAATTCGAGCCCTAAAGGGGTGAAATGTGATTTGAAGGATTCCTCAATATACCTTAGGACCAATGAGATATTGACTTGGTTTTTGATTACAAAAGGTACCCAAACAAATTTTTTAAACAGTAATTCAAGATTTTGCCCTATTCAACCCCTAAAGCGGTGAATCTACATTTGGAGTGAATTATAGAGACCTTTTTATTTCCTGAGTTACAACATTCCATTTTGGTACATAATTTTCTATTTAAAATATTTAAAAAGCGTTTTGAAAGTTTTTTAAATTTCATCCCTAAAGGGGTAAATTGGTATTTTTTATTCGAAAGAACGTCCCTTGACATAGAGATATGAAATTCAGTAACATGTTTAGTAACGAACTGAAAATTTTACACTAATGAGCCTTTAACGGGGTGAATCTACACATGAGGAGAGAGTAAGCAATGTGATCTATAGAGAACCATGACTAATAATAATTGCACGATGATGGCAGACCGTCAGTATACCGTAGCGAAGCACGGGTACTCAGCTAGTAGATATATATTTGTTTATCGATTAATTGCACTGGTCAACACAATTTTTTCTGATTTACATCTAAGACTTGTTTCTTACTAATTTGGTGCTGCTGAACTCAAATATCACATCAGTTTTTGCGTATCACATCAGATTTTTGCTCTACAACAAATATATATTTTCGGCCAAATAATGCTTCTATCGTTTAATTTTAGACGTCGATACTATAATTCGTACAAATTTGGTGAACAAGAAGGACTAAATAATTAGAAAATATTCTTAAAATTTTATTTATAGTGAAAGAAACAAAATGAGAACAATTTTAATTACATTTTAATGCATTGAAGTGTTAAAATAAAAATACAAAATAATTTAAGGATTAAATGGTCGTTTGTAAGATCTTCTGGAGTGCACCATTCCCGATAAGTCTCTTTTAATACTCAGTACTCAGCCATCATGTGAGTATCCCACCTTCCTTGATAACGTCTCTCCATCTCTTTTAAATCCTGATGGAAAGGTTCACCCTGTTCATCACTAACATCTCCAAGATTGACAGGAAATTTGTCAAGATGACTGTTTAAAAAATGAAGTGTCACGCTCATGTTGCACCCCAGATGATGATAATTTTCAATCAAATTTTCAACGACCTCCACATAGTTTTCGGCTTTTTTATTCCCAAGAAAATTGTTGATGAGCTCCACGAAAGACTGCCATGCATTCTTCTCCATATCATCTATATGTACAGTGAAATGTGGATCATTCACTAATTTTCTAATTTGTGGTCCGTCAAAAATGCCAGGTTTTAGCTTCTCATTACTGAGACTTTGAAATGTTTCAGATATATATTTGAAACAGTCACCATCTTTGTTCAACGCTTTTACAAACAGCTTCATTAGGTCCAGTTTAATATGAAGAGGAGGGAAAATGATTTAGTCCAATACTTATCTCTCGCTCTGCTGTCCCACAAACACAAAATACGATAGAACAAAAATTTGACGTGATTGGCAGAAACTGTTAACATTTTTGAAATCAGCACCCCAAAATTAGTTAAACACAAATATCAGATCTAAGTCAGCAAAAAAAGTTAAATTTGTTGACCAGTGTTGTCGTTCAATTGGCATCAGAATTCTCCTGAATCTCCGGACCGGTACGTCACTAATGTGCGTTACAACATTTTTGCGATCCGATGCGCTGAGGCCCGATCCAGTACTATTGTGCGCGAGTCTTTATGTACATAACTAGCAGTATACCCGCTGCTTCGCTACCGAAAAAAATAGTCGTAGCCCGCTTAGATCGGGCCCATTTCGAAATCTGTTCAAGACTGGTTGCTGCGAATTGTTTTACATTCAAATATATTTATTTGTTTTAATCTACCATTGTATTAATATGTGCTTCTTATACAAATAATTTAAGTACGAACTTCTTTGTAAACATTGGTAGTATAGAAATTTAGTAACAAAACGTATAAGTGTCCCGTTGTGTTAATCAAGGAAAAAGCCACATAAAATGCCCATGTGAGATCACTTGAAACATTTTATGTTGCACCTCTATTTATTATAATTATTATGATATTTATTATAATTACTCCGTGATTATTCCTGATTTATAAATCGTACCTATATAGGTCGGAGCACTTTTTTTCGTTAGTAAATATTCTTGCCACCCAAGGAAGTTTTTTCTTCGTATTGCTTTAGGGTTTTACAATAATGTTCAACAGCCAATTTAACGTTATAATTGTCGTCAAATATGAAAATAAAAAAAATTGTGATATATATTGTCGGGAACATTTTTGTAGCAATATTAAACCCTAAAATTCGTTAATATACATTTTGAATATGTGAATCTTTTATATTTTTTTATAATACGGAAAAATTTTCCGACCTTTTTTCTAAATATTTCTTAATTGATCGGAAGCTTGGTGTCATACAGCGATGATATATAAATTAAAATATTTCCAGACAAATTTGCAAGACGCTGTTGCAAATAGCACTAAAATCGGTTAAGCCGTTTTTGAGTTTTAATACATGTACAGATTCTAAACAGACATTTATGTGCTAAAAAGAAATAAAACACAGGCCATACGAAGCGTTTTATAACTAACCTTGAATCTAGATTTGCTGTTTATGGGTTGATCAGAGCAAAATACGTTTTTGTACATGTGTATGGGTAACCTTTGGAAGCAAAAACCAAGTCGATATCTCATTATAGGTCTGATATATTAAGGGAAGATTTGTTTATTTATTTATTTATATTATTGATATTATAACAACTTTTGTTATGCACATGTTTAATGTTAAGTCAATAATAAGAGAGATATTTCAAGTTTATAAGTAGCGCTCCCTCTGTCCCCCTAAATATTCAAAAGCTACACTAAACAGAAAATAAACGTTCTTCAATAAAAAAAAATGTCTTTATAAATTGTTGATAATAATAATCTAGATATTTCCAGTATTTTAGTTTTAGCACCCACCCCCCTCCGCCCTATCCCAGCTTCTCAACCAATTGAATAATTTATAGGACAACATATTATACTTGTTTTTTCTTATTTTAAACAACTTTTCTCATGTGCGTTTTTGCTTGTAGTCAATAGTAAATGAGATATTTCAAAAGTTTAGTTTTAGGTTGTCCCTTCGCAACTCCCGTAATATCAATCCAATTGAAAAAAAAATCATTAAAAAAAATTGTTTTCTTTTTATAAGCAATTTTTCTGTTAAGTCTACGTCATAAGTGTTAAAAAACAAATTTTCTTCTGATTTTCGATTTACCTCCTTATTTTGACTGCATTTCCTACCTATGTATATACCAAATTTCAACTCGGTACACAGATTTTCTGTTTTATGTATATAAAATATTTTACTATTATATTTAAATATCTATATAAAATAATAGATAAAAAATAAATAAATAAAATTAACAAAATTCTTAAAAATGCGCAAAAATAAAAAACCAGAAAAGTATGCATACACTAAACATAAATTTGGCAAAATAACTGAATAAAATCACCTATAGCAGAACAATGATTAATCGTGCCGAACGGTATTGGCCGATGTTCCACGAACTTACTATAGTTGCCCAAACAACCAATGAAACGAAATTCCCGCGATCTCACTGAACGCATCATACATACTTCGATGGTCCAATATAATTAAAAACAAAATTATTAATTTCTCGTTTCTGATGGGACTTTTTTGAGATTTTCGACTTTTCTAGTTATCATGAAAGCATTTCCTACCTGTATGCAAAATATCAACTCTGTAGCATATCTGGAAGTGGGTTAGAATTTCCGGACATAGCCACAAATATTCTCTTTTATATATAAAGATTAGTGTAAGACTTTCTCGACAGCACTTCCTGATAAGATATTCATTCACATAATTGTATCGATAGTAATCAGCCGTCAATAAATAGGTGTGAAGTATTTTGGTGTTTTAATTAACAAATGCTATCTGTTAAGTAAAACCTTAGTAATTATTTAAGCGGGTTGCTAACATATATATATATATATAAAGTCTTTGATCGGATTGTTGAGAAGCGCTGGTGCAGTGCGCTCTGCAGTTGTCGGTGTGAAGTGCGAAATACAGAGAGATACACACACAGCACCTGGTAAATCAGTTGACGCTAATGTAATTAATTAGTAATGCGACAGGAATCTTAGTAGAACATCTTGTTAAATCGGGCGATACTAACATAATTAATTATGGGAATTTGAATATTTCCATTTCACGCGTCTTTTAACTAACATATGTATGTAACTTAGTGCCAACTCACATAAATCATAAATATAACTTTGAGGAAATATCTATGTCACATTGCTAAATTATAGAATTATCTCGGAGAAACGAGGATTTTACATAGGATTCCAATACGAAACGGAACGTATAATTCAACCACGAAGTACGTACTTTATAAAATAATACGCAAACTGCGCCAGTTGTGCAATACCTAGTAGGTGGAGAAGGAAATAGCAACTAGATATAACGCCCTATCATTTTTGAGTTGACTGCCGTTGACTGTTTCGCAAAATTATTTCGATCGAAAAAAAATTGAGGGAGTAATGAGCTAATCAGCAGGCATTATGGATCCATTACACTCGCTGATTACGCCCAGTTGTTACGAATATGTTTAAATATCTCGTATTCAAGGAATTATAAACAAATAACACCAAAGTAAAAAATAAAAGTTGTTTAACATCGTCGATTAGCCTCGTTGCAGAAATAGGCCGATATAAAATAAATAAAATAAATTTAAAAATAAACAAAATTTGTTTAGAATAAATAAGCAAACCTTCTGTAATCGTACATATATAATTAGCTAGTGTGTTTTTGTGATCTGGGTAACACTGTGACGTCATTTTTTCCTAAGGTTCTCGTCATTGGCTAACTGGGGACTCTTGAGGTCTCTTGATTGACAGGTATTTTGCAGATTTATTCAGTAAGAATCTACGAATATAATTACATATTGATTAGATGAGTTACGTCCGTAAGTTAGTAATTATAGTTGAAGGTAATGGGATTCGGACCAGTCAGAAAATAAAAACAAATTTATTAACTTCGCTAACGTTTCGATTTAATTTAAATCTTCATCAGAGCTTAGTTAATAGTCACGATATAAAATAACAATTTTAAAATTAATAGAGAATACATCATATTGTCCGGTTATTGAACTCTTATGTTATATATATAGGTTAGAGATAAGCATATGAATGCATTAGCGAAGTTAATAAATTTGTTTATATTTTCTGACTGGTCCGAATCCCATTACCTTCAACTATAATAATTACATATAGAAATGTGTAGGATTTAGTAGGCATAAACAAAAAACTAAAGATACTCCTATATGATTTGACCAATATGAACAATATTTCTCAGATTTATTCTCTAAGAAACTACAAATAAAATAACATATAGAAATGTCTAGGGTTTCGTAGGCATAAACAAGAAACTCTAGACACTCCAATATCCTATGATCGATATGAAAAATATTTTGCAAATTTATTTTCTAAGAATCTGCGGATAAAATAACGTACAGAAATGTCTAGAGTTTCGTAGGCATAAATAAGAAATTATAGACATAGGAGTGTCTATAATTTCTTCTATCCTATAATAAAATAACATAGAAAGGTCTAGGGCAGGGGTCGGCAACACGGTGCCCTCAGTGAGATTTTTATGCGCCCTCGCCATCGAGACACACACATACTGAGCCCAATATCCACATCGCATCTATTGGTGGTTCGAACTTGAGCGATCAACGCTAGATTAGATGACCTTGCGAACCACCAGTGTTTACATATTTTACGTTTTTATGCGCCCTCAATAACATTTGAATTTATATTGCGCCCTTATTGACAAAAAGTTTGCCGACCCCTGGTCTAGGATTTCGTAGGCATAAATAAAGAAACTCGGAACACTCCTATATCCTATGATCGATATGATAAATATTTTGCAGATTCATTTTCTAAGAATCTACCAATATAATTATTTTCAGAAATGTCTAGGGTTTCGTAGATATAAAAAAGAAACTCTAGACACTCCTATGAAAAATATTTTGCTGATTTATTCTCTAAGAAACTGCGGACAAAATGACATATAGAAATGATTAGGGTTTCGTAGGCATATAAGAGAAACTCTAGACACGCCTATATCCTTTAACCGATATGAACAATATTTTGCAGATTTATTTTCTAAGAATTTACGAATATAATTATATATAGAAATATCTAGGGTTTTGTAGCCATAAAAAAGAAACTTTAGACACTGTTATATCCTTTGACCGATATGAACAATATTTTGCAGATTTATTCTCTAAGAATCTACCAATATAATTACTTACAGAAATGTCTAGGATTTCGTAGGCATAAATAAACGTCTCAAATTATTTTTAGTTTTAACAATATAAATGTCATGTACTGAGTAAAAATTAATAGTTTTAATCATAAAAAGTTTATGAATAACTATATTAGCAAGTGTCTGTATGTAGTGTCGGTAACATGATGACGTCAATTTTTCCTAAGGTTCTCGTGATTGGCTAACTGGGGACACCCTGTATCTTGATTGGATGACAGGTGACAGCCTCTCTCGAGATTGGCTCTTTCCTCTCCCATATATTTACTCTGTTCTTGCTATCATTGCTCAAGATCCATAGTTCACACCCATACAACACCGTCGGCCTTATAATCGACTTATACACTCGCAGCTTTGTTGTTCTTGCCAATTTTTTAGATGCGATAAACTTAAATAATGAACCTAAACATTTAATTCCTTTTGAATTTGTGTAATAAATTTTAAATAAAATGATTTTTTGAGGGAATATGGGTGGATCGAACATAATAGATATCCCATAATCATAAACGAAGAACGGGAACGTAAGCTCACTCGTAATATGCATGACTAAAACTAGTTGAAAGACAAAGTATGAGTAAATATTTTAATTTGAAAATAATGAAAACACAAAAAACATTTCCAGTGATGTGTAATATCAATAATTCCAAACTTTTATTCGTCCATTTTCAGGCTCAACAAACATTAAAATTTCCGAATTGTTTTGTTACAATTTTAGTTACTGCAAATGATAACAGATGTCACCACAAATAATCTCTGTGAAATATTGCAAGTTGACACGCAGGGGAAAATGGGGAAACCAATTTTCATTAAATGAAGATTCTAATAATGGAACATAATGACTAGAAATTTTACCCCCATTACGAAAAATTAGAATGCCCTTAAGCATAAATATCGTTACTATCAGTAATCTTCATGATAAAATTACAAAAAGGAAACCATTATGAATTAAAATGTAATAAAATTATAGTTTTATAATCTAAATTGCTTAATAATCGAAAATTATTTTAATTTCTCTATCCCTCTTTTATTGACCCCAATTTTTAGAAATGCTGACAACTTTTATAAGTCCATATCTCTCCCAACCAATACGCTAATGGAAGTTCGGAAACAATTAACACGTTGACCGCCGTTTGTATCATGTATGATACTCAAATTATAACTCATCATATATTAATTCCTACAACTTCTCAAGAGGAGCAAAGGGCCTCAATAAAGCATCTCCATCTGGTGCGGTTCTGGGCTAAATTCTTGATTTTGCCTCACAACTTTCCCATTTCGCGCAAGCCTTTCTCCACTGTGCGCCTCCATGTGTTCTTCGGTCGTCCAATCCTCCTTTTTCCTTGCGGGTTCCAGTGAAGAGCCTGTCTGGTTATGTTGGCTGAATATCGCCTAAGTATGTATCCCAACTATCTCTATTTGTGTAAGCGTATCTCGTTTCCGATCTCTGACTGTTTCGTTATTCACCATAGTTCTTAGTTGCTTATGGTGTCAGGCCAATGGATTCCCATTATCGTTCTTAAGCATTTGTTAACAAAGACTTCTAGTTTATCGGTGAATGTTTCGCTAACCAATCATGTCTCATAGGCATATTACAGACTTTACATTGTTATATAACACATTGTAATGGGTGTTTTTTTTAGAGGTATAGAACTTTAAATTGCAATAAAACAACGATGGATTATTCGATTGACATGAATTTTTTTTTATTCGAAAGATAATCTTGTGGCATTACATTTTAAATATGATTTCTGGCATATGACCGCCACGGCTGGCTCGGATGTAGTCCAATCTGGACGTCCAATTTTCGATGACTTTTTCCAACATTTGTGGCCGTATATCGGCAATAACACGGCGAATGTTGTCTTTCAAATGGTCAAGCGTTTGTGGCTTATCCGCATAGACCAATGACTTTACATAGCCCCACAGAAAGTAGTCCAGCGGTGTTAAATCACAAGATCTTGGAGGCCAATTCACAGGTCCAAAACGTGAAATTAGGTTCACGAAAACGGTCACCAAACGTGTCTTTCAATAAATCGATTGTGGCACGAGCTGTGTGACATGTTGCGCCGTCTTGTTGGAACCACAGCTCCTGGACATCATGGCTGTTCAATTCAGGAATGAAAAAGTTAGTAATCATGGCTCTATACCGATCACCATTGACTGTAACGTTCTGGCCATCATCGTTTTTGAAGAAGTACGGTAGCTTCTTCTGTACGCACCGTACGGCGTCTCTGGGGATGCGAGTTATCAATAAGAGTAAACGTGGTGCGAAAACGTTCCATGGTTAATCGAATTAACTGCTCTGATGGACGATTTTGTCGACGATAAAATGGACGTAGTGCGCGATACGTATTCCGCACAGAACCATTATTTTCGAAATAAAATTGCACTATTTGCAAGCGTTGTTCAGGCGTGAGTCTATTCATGATGAATTGCCAAACCAAACTGAAAATAAATCACTTGACAGCTGTTAAATCGGTCGCCATCTTGAACAGTAATGCCAACTTAAAGTTCTATACCTCTAAAAAAAACACCCGTTATGTGGGTCACGTAATTTTACGTTTTTTGCAATCTGTCACTAGTAGACCTGCGGTGGAGAGCGGGTCATTGTAAGTGCGTATGTTTTTTATATCTTTTACCACAAAAGACCAGAATGTTCGTAAGGCCGTTTCAAGTGAAAATGCGCATCGTGATATGCGCAATGTAAAAGAGGATTTATTTTACACGAAAAAACGCCCACTAAAGGCATATGTCCGCGCCACAATATACCCGCATACAATGTGTTAATATTCGGATTTTCGTTTTCTTGGTTAGGTGAGCTAATGACCAGAATTTGTTCAGAAAAGCAAAGACCAGCTTTGCTTTTTGAATTCTGGACATTATATCCATATTACCCCGTCTTCGGTGACAATGCTGCCCAGGTAGCAAAATTTGGAGGTTCGGTCTATGATCGCATCTTGAAGGTGTTAACGCGCATATCTTTCTTTTTACTCCCGTTGATTTTACTCATTACGTTGGTTGAATCATCTTTGCTTCTCACATAGATTTTTAGTTTGTCGTGTAGCTCATCAGCGTTTCTGGTAAGAATGAAATGGGCAATGAAAAAGTGTGGCTCTGTAAATAGCAATGTGTACTTAGCCCAGCAGAATCCCAACTGCAGAGTATTTTAAAGAATCGCTTAGACCACCCAGATGATACATTAAGACTTCCGAACCTCACACCCGCATTGCACCATAGCAACTTAGGAATTTTTTTAGCAATTCAAAAAATTTCAAAGTTAAAATATAAAAGATTTTACAATTAGGATAGTAAAAAAAAGTAATAACTTACAAAAGATAACTTAATTATTTTATGGATTGTTCAACATGACTCTTGTTCAAAGTTATTGTCTAATAAATTAAAACACTAACATACCCTGGGACAATTTTTAGACTTTAATTCCAGGAAATGCTATCAGAACTCTTATACAAGGTGTCTCAAAAGAAATTTTATATTTAGTGGATCGATTAAAAAAAAAGTAAGCCGTATATAGAAAAAATGTTTATTAATTATTAAAATACACTTTTTGGGGATTTATTTCTTAAAAATAATATCGTCTAAATGCTCTGAATGAACAGGTACTCATTTATAAGTATTAAATACTTGAGGCTGAGTCGACCCCAGAGCTGTCCCAATCTGAGCACAATATCAGACGATAAAAATCCGACTGAGGTGGGAGGTTTCGAACCAGCGTCCCTGTGCTCCATAAGCAACCATCTTACCATGGAGCCCCGGAAACTCACGTAAACAAGTTTTGTATGAGAAATTTGTAATAAGCGTAACGGTTATCATGTCCTCACGCTGTCAGATCCAAAACAAAAATTCTTATCAACTTATTCGAGATGTGGTGCAAGGTGTCTCAAAAGAAATTTTATATTTAGTGGATCGATTAAAAAAAAAGTAAGCCGTATATAGAAAAAATGTTTATTAATTATTAAAATACACTTTTTGGGGATTTATTTCTTAAAAATAATATCGTCTAAATGTAGACCCTCGCGTTCTCGGCACTCATTTAATCGAACAGTAAAATTACTTATGACGTCTCGGCAGGTGGACTCAGGGATGGCTGCCATTTCGTGACGGATATTTTCTTTCAAATGCGCCAGTGAAGTCGGTTTATTGGCGTAAACTTTAGATTTAAGGTAACCCCATAGGAACAAGTCCATAGGGGTTAAATCTGGACTGCGTCGAGGCCAATTTATGTCACCTCTCCGGGAGATCAATTTGCCTGAGAAAATTTCACGAACACGTGGCAGAGACATATTGGACGTGTGTGAAGTTGCTCCGTCCTGTTGGAACCATGTTTTTGGTTATAGCCAGGAAAGTTTTGCAGTTCAGGTACCAAGAAGTTGTCTAACATCTCCACATAACGCTCTGAATTCACTGTAACTGCACGCCCCCTTTCGTCTTCAAAAAAGTAAGGGCCAATAATTCCTCGCGCCGACATCGCAGCCCATACGGTCACTTTAGGCGAATGTAGGGGTTTCTGATGTTTGTGTTTCGGATTCGTTGCAGTCCAGTAGCGGCAGTTCTGCTTATTTACGTGGCCATTAAGATGAAAATGAGCTTCATCCGAAAACCAAATGTTGGTAAACGTTGAAAATCGCTCAATCACCTGATTTACGAAATTAAGCCTCTGACTGGCATCTTGGGGCTTTAATTCTTGCACCAATTGAATTTTGTAGGGGTGCAGCTTTAGGTCTTTGTGCATAATGCAATGTAATGATGATCTATGCATATTTAAAGCACTTGCGCGCTTCCGAATTGAAAGGTTCGGGTCGTCACGAACAGACTGATTAACATTCTCCTCGTTTTCTACCGTTCTTGATGACCTAGGTCGCCCGGATTTTGATTTATCCAGCGTTGTACCAGTCCCTTCAAACTTTTTAACCCAATGTCGAATGAGAGGAATGATTGGCGCATCATTTAAGTGGCGAAAACCTCGAATACTGCATAATTTTCTACGCGCTACAGTCGCCGAATCACCGTTTTTGTAAAACTCTCGCAGGCATAACGCGCGGTCTGCTCCCGAGAAACGCTCCATAGCGACTACAATTCCCAAGAGCCAGGCTACCGATTGACATAACCCCCGCGCCCCGTTGCGTTCACGCAGTAAGCTAAATAAATATAAAATTTCTTTTGAGACACCTTGTAAAATACAACTGATGATTTAAAAAAAAAGTCCTCGCTTCTGACAAGTGATGGACCTTTTGTGAAAGGTCCTCATCAAAGGTCCTCAAGGTGGACCCCCGGGACCCTCCCCCCATATTTATCATATTTTATTCCGTTGTAAACTTAAGATGCAGACTTGTATTTGTACAACCAACTATAGGTTGGTTGTTATAACATGTTGCCAAGATCGCCTTTCATTAATTAATTTTCGTATTAAACCAGTTGCGTGAATCCAGCGGTAAACATTCTTTATAATTGTCAATGTGACATATTACCCAAAAAGTTTCTTATAAAAAATTACTGATACGTGCAAAAATTTCATATTAGTTGTCAAATATTTGGGGTAAAAAGCCGGAAACATATCGAGAAAGTTGGAATGTTTATTTCTAAACTGAAATAGGGTTGATGAAATTATTTTGGTAAAAGTTATTTTTATGTTGGTAGAATGGATTTTCTGAACGAGCTACGTTATTTTATCAAGACAATAACTGTTAATTTAGTACTGACTATGATACATAGTTTAATTAATAGCGCTTAGAAAATATTTTCAACGAAATTTGCTATTTAAGATAATTTATTTTACACGTTGTAGCTTCTTAAAAATTCTGAAGAAATAAATTTTAACCTTTTCGTAATCAAATCTATATTAATAAAATTGGAGGCTATATCTGTTTTTAGAGTTTTGTAGATATGACCAAAAAACCCTTATATCGTCATTTTGTCTTCTGCTGTCTGTCTGTTCGGTAAAAATTGTAGACAAACGGCTAAACCTAGAGAGTTGAAATTTGGCATGCTTATACAACTCTTTGACCCGCACATAGAAAAAATACTAAAACATCTAAAAAACATATCCCCCTAAAAATATAAACAAATATGTGCTCATCGAAAAAACAAATATTTTTTATAATTCTGAATAGGGTATCCAATGAAAGCCCTTGGGACGTGGATTAACGATCAAATTTTTATTTTTGCAAAATAAATTATTTTGAAGCGATTTATGCCAAAATTGTGCAATTTTTTTTTGTCCCACACGCTGTAGCCAGGATGGTTTAAACTAAAAATCTGAAAAAATTCTAAGTAATGTACATTGGTGTGAACCAGAATAGTACAACATGAATTTTTGATCAGATTATATTATATTTTTATTTTCTAATAATGTACACATGTAGCACGCTTGACTTGAAGATGTATCCTGGTGTAATGGTTATGACGCTGGCATATCACCCAACTAAATCAGTTCGATCCCTGCGAGAGGAGATAATATTATTTTTTGTTTTTTTGCATTTTTATTTTGTTTCAATTATTTTTCAAAATTCTAGTTATATTTTGGCAAATGTTGCATTTAATTTTTAAAAGCGTAAATTTAATAACCAGTGGAAATTGTTTAAATTATAATTTAATTATGTTTCAATGTACACGAAATCAGAGGGGCGGAGCTTATAACAACCAATGGAAGCCATAGGCGCAATTTTTAAATTCTTAATAAACCTTGCTTTATATAAAAAAGTACTGCACTTATTTAGAAACCTAAATAATGGTATTAGGCGTTCGAATTAAAATTAACAAAAAAAATATTTTAATATAAAATTTGTTTTGGCATCCCAAATAATCATCATTCACTTACTAAATACCTGCAAAACCCTGTGTGTGAAAATTCACACTTCACATCAATTTTTATTTTGTTTAAATTATTCAAATTAGTCAAAATTCTAGTTATATTTTGGCAAATGTTGCATTTAATTTTTAAGAGCGTAAATTTAATAACCAGTTGGAATTATATTTTCAATCTATGTGTCATGTATACGAAACCAAAGGAGCGGAGCGTATGACTTAAAACAACCAATGGAAGCCATAGGCGCAATTTTTAAAATCTTAATGAACCTTGCTATATAAAAAAAAAATACTGCACATATTTAGAAACCTAAATATGTGCAGATATTCGAGTGTGCAGTATTAGATATTCGAGTTAAAATTAACAAAAAAATATTTTAACATAAAATTTGTTTTTAAAGCTCTTAGATTAACAGACGATAAATTATTTTAAAAGTATCATTTTGTCGTGATAACTATAAAGCAAAATTTGTCCTACACACTCAGCATGCCGCCATCACTTTTTATATACCTGCGAAACCCTGCAATGTGTGAATATTCACACTGCAATTTTGTAACTTTTTTGTCCTGGCTGCGTAAGTGGTACTTACTACACTGCAAATCTCAAGTGAGTACTAGTACTCATTTAAAGTGCGTACATTGCTTGTCCTCGTTTTTACTCACTTACAAGTGAGTACTTTTGTACGCACTTTAAATGAGTACTAGTACTCACTTAAAGTGAGTACTAGTACGCGTTTTAAATGGGTAGTGGAAAGGAAGAGAGGGTAGTAATACGCACTTATAGTGCGTACATAGGTATAAAACTCTTTTCTTGAGTGACGTCACAATAAAGCTTTAAAATTCAGGAAAAGTAAAAATGTTGATTGAACATCAGAAAAATAGTTTTTAAATTATTATAATCAATAATTTATACACTTTTTTGCCAATTTTCAATGCAATCCTTTTCCAGAATTTATGAAGCTTCATATTTTTCTGTAAATAATAAAATGCGATTATTATTATTTCTTGAATATATTTATTTAAAAAATTTTCAAACCTTTCAGATATTTCAACTAAAATAATCATAATGATTAAGTATAAGTATGAACTTAGTTATCATCTAAAATTCAATAAATTATTCTAAACAATTTCTACGAATAATAGAAGATAAAAATTATAATTTTCTCCTTAGTTACATTTTGAAACGTATTATTTTAGTATCTAAAATATAATGTAATTGTCTCGGTAATTATGTCGTATAATAGAATCAATGTTAAATCTTTAAACATATCTAGAAGGTACCTGAATTAATCTGAGCGCATTTATTCCTAAAATAATGCAACCATCACATGTGCTGTTATTATATCGCATTTAAATTAAAACTGCATATTTGTATAACTAACTTTGAGGCTTCCGAACCTTCTTAAACAAAAACTATGCAAAAATAAATTCTGGCTTCAGCAGCCTCTCAATGCTACATTTCACTTTATTATTATTATTTTTCACTTTTACTTAACTTTAAATTCACTTATTAATCAGCAGATACTTTGGCACTTTTTTGTTTAATTTTTAATTGTCTAATAAACGTTAATATTGTACTATTATTTGGTTGTTTAGTTTTAAAGAGCTTATATGACAGGAAATTTAATATGTTAGGTTAGGTTACTCATATATAACGCGTATTAAAAGTACGCATTTAAAATGAGTATTAGTACTCACATATAACGCATAGTTTCAGTTCCGCTTTAGAAGTGAGTACTTGTACTCGTTTTATGTGAGTATTTTGAAGTACTCATTTATAACGAGTACTAGTACTCACTTCAAGTGCGTACACTTATCTCCTTCTTCAAAGTGAGTACAAGTACGCACTTTAAATGAGTAATATAAAAAGTACTCATTTAAAAGGAGTACTATTACTCACTAAGATTTGCAGTGTACATGCTTAACAACCGTAGACCTTAAATATTTACTTACGGTTACATGCACTTACTTCAATGCCCCCTATGCCTCCCCCCCGTCTACGTCCCTGCTCTGGAAACTGCTAATAAAGCAAAATTAAATATGTAAACGTCAGTCTTCAAATTATCCGATGTACGTTTGTGATTCAATGCGTCATGTACAACTAGGGACCCAACATTGCGAGATGAAAATTATTAACACGTCAATGCATTAAATTTCGAACACCTATTAATCATTAATGAACTCTGTTATGTTCTTGGTCAACAATTTTTAGAAACTATATTTTAACTTTTTAACTTACCTTCCTAATCTAATTTTGTAAATTTAGAATTATGAAGTAACTTTAGCGGCCTTCAATTACTGAGTAGCTATTGTGAAAAGAAGTATCTAGACATCAGTGGGAAGGTGTGTTCGGAATACGGTCGCGAGAGGGCAGTTTGGAGGCCGGCGAATAAGAACCGGCGGACGTAGATGGATGGATAGACGAGATGGATGCGAAAGAGGCGGACTAACGATGTGTGATGAACACTGGGGCGGACAACAGATAAACCGCCCGGTAATTTGATTAAGAACTGCTGAAAGAACGGACCACGGCCGATTTAGATAAATGGAAGAAAGAAAACACGTCCATGTTTCAGATGACCGAAACTCTATTGACTGATTCCAACAAATTCACTCAATCGCTACAGATACACTGTCGGCTCGTTTTTATCTCTCACATGTTAAAAATTCACTAACATGTTTTGGAATTTAATAAAACTACTCATTTTTTTTTATAATTTTTTAAAAATTTTGTATATACTAGTGTCATAAAAATGTATTAGTAACAAATTATTTCACACTTAAATTATCACTTTGAGGTCGTAGAGTTAGATTAGTTTTAAAGGTTGCGTAGGTACAAGGTGTCTCAAAAGAAACTTTATATTCAGTGGATCGATTAAAAAAAAAGTAAGCCGTATATAGAAAAAATGTTTATTAATTATTAAAATACACTTTTTGGGGATTTATTTCTTAAAAATAATATCGTCTAAATGTAGACCCTCGCGTTCTCGGCACTCATTTAATCGAACAGTAAAATTACTTATGACGTCTCGGCAGGTGGACTCAGGGATGGCTATAAATTTAAGATTTAAGATAAGATTTAAGATGAAAATGAGCTTCATCCGAAAACAAAATGTTGGTAAACGTTGAAAATCGCTCAATCACCTGATTTACGAAATTAAGCCTCTGACTGGCATCTTGGGGCTTTAATTGTTGCACCAATTGAATTTTGTAGGGGTGCAGCTTTAGGTCTTTGTGCATAATGCGATGTAATGATGATCTATGCACATTTAAAGCACTTGCGCGCTTCCGAATTGAAAAGTTCGGGTCGTCACGAACAGACTTATTAACATTCTCCACGTTTTCTACCGTTCTTGATGACCTAGGTCGCCCGGATTTTGATTTATCCAGCGTTGTACCAGTCTCTTCAAACTTTTTAACCCAATGTCGAATGAGAGGAATGCTTGGCGCATCATTTAAGTGGCGAAAACCTCGAATACTGCAGAATTTTCTACGCGCTACAGTCGCCGAATCACCGTTTTTGTAAAACTCTCGCACGAATAACGCGCGGTCTGCTCCCGAGAAACGCTCCATAGCGACTGAATTCCCAAGAGCCAGGCTACCGATTGACATAACCCCCGCGCCCCTCGGATACGTTGCGTTCACGCAGTAAGCTAAATAAATATAAAATTTCTTTTGAGACACCTTATATAATCAAGAAATACTTATACTGTACATTCATATGCCTGTCTGTTTGTTCAGTAGAAATTGTAAACAAACCATTGAACGTAAAAAGTTAAAATTTGGCACGCTTAGACAACTCTTTTACCGACATAGGTATACGACATAGAAAAAGTCGTATTAAAATTAAAAAAAATAAAATAAAAAACTACTTCCCGTTCCTTTATATACGTCTAAAGAGCTTTTTTGATACCACACAATAAATTTTAAAAAAATATTTTTTTTTTCGACGACACAAAAAAATCAATATTTTGCGAAAAACCAATTTGATCAAAGTTTCCCGTTGAACTATTCCGGTTCCTATCAATATACATTATTAAGATTTTTTGCAGATTTTTAGTTCAACCTCTCTGGGAGATAGGGTGGGGGACACAAGTTTTTTACCATTATATTGATAAAAAGTTAGGAAAATGTTTTTAAACTTGAATTTTGTGGATGATTTTGGAACCAAATTAACTGATTAAAAAATAATAATAATATATTCTTCAGTGATTAAGATTAATTGGCAAAATACTCACGATTTGATAAACTAATCAGTTGCCGTCTTATATTGTAGGAGTGAACACAAGTAATAAATAATTTCATTCTCAATCTCATGTGATTCCGTGCTCTATTTAAACAATTACTGTTGTTATTTTGCCTGACTCTAACATCAGCAGTGGGATAAACTCATTCACATAGTGGTTGTGAGGTGAACTGGCTTTTATACACTTGCCTGAAATTCAACCTAACAATGCTCATGACACAAAATAAAGACATGAATGGAAAGATTCCATCTCATTAAAATTTTATCTCTACATAGATACATCTAATTAGGGTACATTGGATTTGACGCTCCGAGCGTTCCGAGCACGTTCTGTACACTCAAACGTGTTCGATTTGACGCTCGGAGTACACTAAATTGCATTCGTTTTGCGATCGAGCGAGCATTTAGAGTGCGCTCTATGTGTTCGGGGTTTTAAGACCGAGCATATGGAGTGTGACGTAAAAAAGTGTGGAAACGGCGGGAAAGAAATGAAAGTTTAAAATTAAATTATAAATAAAATAAAAATAATAGCCTTAGACAAATAACAAAAGACAAATAATATTGTTATTTGTCTATGGCTACAGAGTACGGCCATTTTAGGTATTAGTGACGTTCTGTAAACAGCAAAAAAATTACTACTATTAAAATACACCGTGCATAAAATTAAAATGGAAAAAATTCATTAAATTAATTCATTAATTATTATTTAATTTTTAATTAATTTTATTTCTTTATCCTTGAAAAAAAATTAAGGAAAAACCGAGGTATATAATTTTGATTCATGATTGACGTGAACTAATCTGACAGTAAAAACGCCGCCTAAAATTGTAGGGTTAGATTTTATAAACATTACGTCACAAGAACGCTCGCTCCATTAGTGCTCTATTCATGACGTCACCATCAACTGTTCGCTCAGCGCTCGCTCTACTCTGTACAACTCGAATGCACCCTTAGTGAATTGCTAATTTTTATTTGTATACATTTTTTTGTTTAGATGATTTTTTCGTAAGCACCTATAAAGGTACGTACTTACTTGAGCACTTGTGCGCACACGGATTATATGCGGATTTTCGTGCGGGTAAAAAAATTTGCACACACACCTTTCTTGTTTGTGCGCGTTAATTCTAGCTCCACGTATTTCATTTACATGCACGCACATATTTAATAATTATTATTTAGTAGTACCAACGATGGCGAAACGTAATGTTGTTGCCTTAACAAGCGGGTACATACTAATGCACATACTTAGTAAAATAATAATAATAATAAAACAAACGGTGGTGGGTGATACAACTATATAGAAGCTGGGAAATATATATGGTTCAAGTTTAGGATCCCATAATAAAGGATATTTTTCAATCTCATCAATGGGTTGCAGGGCCAACTCATTACTCCATTCCATGTTGAATATTTACTGGTGTTTACTTAAATGTACGCGCACATTTATATAAACTACATAAACCCGTACGCACTGAGCGCACAAGTTCTTTGATCTTATCAGTGGGACCGACAAGCTACGGATAACATTCGTGCGCGTAAAAGTGTACGCGCACACATAGTACCTCGGACTCATCTGAGCAATTTTACGCGCATAGCTTTCGTGCGCGCATAAATGCTCTAGTTAGTAAGCGCCTTTACAGTTTTAAAGAAGCAAAATATATATAAAATTTAATTAAACACCGTAAAATATATATGCCACTTGACATGAATGCTTTGAACAATTTTCTTAAAGGGACTAATTGTGTCCGAACATTAATTATGATGCAAAATCTAGATAACCACTGAACTAAACTGATTGGTAAAGGTTCGTAATAACAGAATTCATAGTAACTAAATGATGAAAGTCCCCATAATGAATATTTTGTGTAGAGTATCGCGGTGATGTTGTTGGGGCCGTAACGAGGACGAGGAAAGGGGAGACCCACTGTTGAGTGGGACACAGCACGCAGGTGATTGACTTTCAGATAAACTACACACACATCACTGACGCTAATGTAATTGCCTATTTTACATTCACTACCTTTTCAGTTTTAATGATCATTAGTTTATTAGTATGGAAATATTGGATGTGATGTTAATTAATACAAAATATAGATAGCTTGGAAAATTGTCAAATTTTATCATTGCAATAAAATAAATGATTACTGTGGAATACAAATATCAATGGTTTATAAAATTTGTATAACAAATGGGAAACGAAAGTTAGCCAAAACAAGTTTATCATGAACAGTAACGGATTGGACTGACGGCATACCAGGAGAGTTCACGCTAAACCGGTCAGAATTGATGCCGTGCGGCCTACGGAAAAATCTTATTTGTTTTTTTTTTTTTTATTTATTTATCATCTTTGGCCTCCACAGAATCAACCGTCATAACATTATACTGAAACAAGTAACATAAACATTATTATTGAAAAAATTATATCGTTTTATTTTACATTGATGTACTTATTTATAATTTATCATAGAAACGTACCTACATACGAGGGGTGATAGGAAAGTTTTTAGGGGTACATTCGAGTTGTACAGGGTAGAGCGAGCGCTGAATGAACAGTTGATGATAACGTCATGCATAGAACACTGACGGCGCGAAACAACTCGAACACAGAGTGAGCTTGAAATTGTGACATAAAATCTAACCTTAAAATTTTAGACGGTGCTTTTACTGTTAGATCCCAGCAAACATTCAACCATCGGCCGAATGCTGGAAAACTGCTTTTTTTGTTGGTAAATTGCTGGCACTAAAAGTTTGTGCAACGCCAGTATTAATGATGTACTTCACATTTGTATTTCGCACTCCTCCTATACGAAGTACTTTACCAGCATTTTATGAGCACTCCTTATTTTTGATAATATGTTACATTTTACTTTTGTTTCACCATCGTTGAATAAATTTATTCAACGAATCAAGTTGACAATATCGCATCATTCTATTGACAGCAACGTTAATTTCTTCATTAATTGTTTAAAATCTTTGCGATATTGTCAACTTTATTTGTTAAATAAATTTATTCACCGATGGTGAAATGGCCAAATTAGTATTTATTTTGCATCTAACTATTAATTTATTTTAATACTGGGTAAGTATAAGGTAAATATAAATATGTTACATTTGAAATACTAGAGAGTGGGTATAATATAAGCACTGGTCCGTCAGAAATAAATCTTGCAACTAATGAGATTATTTTGCACTTTACCGCTGCTGTGCCGGCAATTGATAAACCAATGGGCCAGCTAACGGCCACGGGAACACCGGGGTACTGGCCCATTACTTTCAATGCCGGGGAGTATGTGTTTCAATAGTACTGGACCGTATAAAAATGTTTGCTGGGATTAGTTCACGTCAGACATGAATCAAAATTATGTACTTCAGTTTGCCGTTGAATTAATTTTCAATGATAAAGATGATGAATCTGAACAAGTAATTTTTGAAAAAGTATTTGGGGGTTTGCAGAAAATACGGTACCAAATATTACACATCATCAATTCCAATTCCATTTGCGGGTATCTTCTACAGTTTTCGATAATATTATTGGAAAACTGGAAGCAGTGCCAGACGAAGTTCGTCTGAGACCAGCTCGAAATCCCGAAACAAAACTTGAGAAACAGCTTATGATAACATTATAGTACCCTGCCCACATTGAGAGCTCTTATAAATTTACAAATAGAACATAAACCTGTTTCTTCCATGTTAATTTTATACACGGTGTATTTAATTATTTTTATATTGTGTTTACAAACATAATACAGCTTTCGAAGTTAATAAAAAGACACAAATATAAAAAAATGGTAGTACTTTTCCCGCCGTTCCCTCACCTTTTCCCGTCATACCCCATATGCCCGGTCTTAGAACCTCGGGCACATAGAGCGCACTCTGAATAATTGGGTGAACTCCGAGCGTCAAATCGAACAATTTTGAGTGTACAGAACGTTCTCGGAGCATTCAGAGCGTCAAATCGAATGTACCCTAGAACGAACTAAAAGACGGAGTTACGCTCGCATGTCGTGCTTAGGCTTTGAAAGCCTTACCTTTCATATACGAGGATTAATTTTATGTTTTTACAAACGACCACTAAATGGCAATATTGACAACGTGAAAGTTGACATTTGTTATTGTGAAATCATTGGCGTTTCAAAAAAAAAGTTTGTGAAAAAAGAAATATTACACGTGAAGGTTTTTGTTGGATGTTTTTTACGATTTTAGTAAAGGCCTAACTCAACAACAATGCATAGATTCGCTTCGTTTAACCTTTGGTAATAAAGCACCATCAGAAAAGACTGTTTACAATTGGTTTGCAGAATTACGTCGTTGTTGGGCGTTCGTCAGTGATGAATCTCGTGAAGTTAGACCAAAATCGGGTGTCATTCAAAAAAAAAAAAAAAAAACATCGATGCTGTGCGCAAAATGATTGAAGAAGATCGGTATGTGACTTACTGTGAGATAGAGGCATCCTTTAGCATAAGGCAGACTGCAATGCAATAGATTTTGCATAAACATTTAGCTGTAAAAAAGATCTGTTCCCGATAGATTCCGCATAATTTGACCCAAGCTCAAAAAAAGGCCCGTGTTGATTGGTGTAAGGGAATGCTAAAAAAAAATCAACCTATGCACTGCAAAATCCGTTTACAACATCATTACAAGTGACGAAACTTAGATTTATTCATATGGACCGGAAACTAAGAAACAATCTACTGTTTGGGTTTTCCAAGATGAACCGAAACCCACAAAAGTTGTTCGTTCACGAAGAACTTCCAAGAACATAATCGCTTGTTTTTTCGGTTGTAATGGATATGTCGCAACCATTCCTTCAGAAGATCGGGGAACAGTTAATGCTGAATAGTCTACAACAATTTGTTTGCCAGAAGTCATCGACAAAATCAGGAAATATACGATTAAATAATAATTAATTCAAATATAAAATTTGCCAAAAAATCTCACAAATCAAAATAAATTTATAAAAATAGGTTACAAATTGATTTATACCATAAAAATTTATATACAAAATTTTTAAAAAACAGTAAATAGCTCCAGGCCAAGCCCTAGATGCAAAGGTCCGAAAAAAAAAAAATAATAATAACAGGAAATACAACCAAAAACATCGCATCATTCTTCATCATGACAATGCAAACTCCCACACAGCACGTCAAACAATTGATTATTTGAAGGAGAAAAACATCAAATTAATGTCTCATTGCCCGTATTAATATGATTTATCCCCTAACGACTTTTTTTTGTTCCCCAATATCAAACAAAAAATTCGACAGCGATTTTCATCACCTCAAAAAGCTGTTGAAGCTTTCGAAAACCATTTTTTTAAGATACCAACTTCAGAGTGGAAAAAATGTTTCGAGAATTGATTTGAACGCATGCAAAAGTGTATAAATCTGAAAGGCAAATATTTTGAAAAGAAATAAACAAGGTTGTTATAAAAAAAATTTTTTTTTCTTTCTTAGTTTTTATAAAAAGTTAAAAGGTAGCCCTCGTACAAAAACACATATCATTTTACCTGAATATATTCAAATACAAGAAAGGAAGATACAAATTACGGACCTACTTTAACAGGTTGACTGCCAAGAGGTCGTATACGACTGCCGGCTAGTATTTCCCCGTACATCCGAGCGGTCGTATACGACCGCTAGAATACTATGAATTAGTTTCGTGTATATTATGCCAGCGGTCGTGCATAAAATTGGTTTAAGGACATTGAACGACCGCTGTGGCATACAAAAGTTCTAAGCAAGTGCGAATTTTCAAATATTTTAAATCAAAAGCTGAAATTCAAATTGTTTTATTACTTGGGTTTAAGAATACATTAAATATAAATTCAACTTGGCACCTTGAACATTTTTAAGTAATTTTCTATTACCCTTTTCACTCTAGAACTTTAAGATCGGATGTTAAAGTGAATGTATCTTTAAACGCTAATGTGAAACCGTATGGCCTCGTCTAAATACAAGCGATGTTTAAGACAGAGATCTGCGTCTTAAACTTCGTCCGCATTGCCAACTTAATTTCTATTATAAAAAAATACTCCTTGAATTTGTGCTCTCAACATTTTATATTATCATAAACAAGAATACTGTATTATATCGACGTTATAAGAAGTTTATACTTATTGTCATAATAAAATTATTTATTTTAATAATGTGTTTAATAAAATACATAGCTACAATAATTGAGATAAAATGTATCGACTTACATGTTAACACAGGTGTAATATATTCTTTATTGTAGTGTCTTTATTGTAGAATGAAATGCAATATCCTTATTTGATTATAATAAGGCAAAATGTGCGTCTGCGCAGACAGTTCAAAACTGGTAATTTCATGACGGTAACTTAAGGACAAAATTACTGTAGCTGATCACAGCACCAGAGATTTAAACATCAAGTGTGAAAGCATACCGATCTTAAACATCGGTGAACTTTAAGTTCACTCGTCTTAAAGATCTAGTGTGAAAAGGGTATATGGCAGTCAACATGTTTAGTATGAAAACCACACAGAAGTCATTGAATTTAACATAGAACTATGTGAAATAGATATATATTTGTTTATCGGTCCTCTGTCGATCATTTTGTAGTCTCGTAAACCATAGAATAACATGAATTTTATTAAACTATTTCAAATAAAATAAAATAAATCCAATTAAAATTAAACCACAAATAAAATTATAGACTATTGTTAAATTAATTCGTCAATTAAATGAAAAATGTGATTTGTGTCACTTTAATTAATTAAGTTTTATGAATAATTTAATCTAAATTTAATATTTAGAATGGAATTTATTGATTTTAGCTTGTATATTTGAATTCAGTGATATCAAATAATATTTTTGTTTGGAAAAATTCGTAAAATTTTCTCACGATCAGAAAAGTTTATGAAAATCCTCCTACACATTTTCCATTGTAAATCAATGTCGCGGTTATATTTATAACATTTCAATCAATTAAAATGTCATTGATATTATTTTCTGTTCCGGGTTTCCTTTGGGAAGCATTACAATAGAAATTTTGAATATAATTCACGATCGTTTTTGGATAAAACAAGATGGATAAGAATACATAAAAAAATTGATGTGAAGTGTGAATATTCACATATTTCAGGCTTTCGCAGGTATATAATAAGTGAAGGCGGTATGCTGAGTGTGTAGGACAAATTTTACTTTGTAGTAATCACGGCAAAATGAACGATATTTTTAAAATAATTTATCGTCTGTTAATCATATAATAAGACTGGTTATTAAATTTACGCTCTTAAAAATTAAATACAACATTTGTCAAAATATAACTAGAATTTTGACAAAATAATTTCAACATAATAAAACTGCAAAAAAAAAACAGAAAAAATAAAATTCACTCCGTACTCGAACTCGAAACCCTTCGTTTCCAACGCATTTTAGCTTACGACACTAGTGCTCTAACCCATTACGCTATCGCACGCCTTGCATGTGAGTGTCTTACATTGGTATAACTTTTGTACTTTGTGAACTAAAAACCACAAAAAATGCGTTATTTTCCGAAAACATAATCTGATCAAAAATTCCTGTTGTACTATTTCGGTTCACACCAATATACATTACTTAGAATTTTTTTAGATTTTTAGTTTAAACCATCTGGGATACAGGGTGTGGGACAAAAAAAAATTGCACAATTTTGACATAAATCGCTTCAAAATAATTTATTTTGCAAAAATAAAAATTTGATCGTTAATCCACGTACTAAGGGCTTTCATTTGATACCCTACTCAGAATTAAAAAAAATATATTTTTGTTTTCGATGAGCACATATTTGTTTGAATTTTTAGGGGGGTATGTTTTTTAGATATTTTAGTATTTTTCCTATGTGCGGGTCAAAGAGTTGTATAAGCATGCCAAATTTCAACTCTCTAGGTTTAGCCGTTTGGCTACAATTTCTACCGAACAGACAGACAGACAGACAGACAGACAGACAGTCAGACAGACAGACAGACAGACAGACAGACAGACAGTCAGACAGACAGACAGACAGACAGACAGACAGACAGACGACAAAATGACGGTATAAGGGTTTTTTGGTCATACCTACAAAACCCTAAAAACTGAAGCGAGGACGACAATATATTGCAGTCTTTGATAATACTGCAAGAAAATTAACTATACAACTTATATACGCCGCCTTTTTTATTTGGTTTAATTTTGTCGCCTTTTTGCTTTTCAAAATATTCGCCTTTAAGATTAATACACTTTTGCATGCGTTCAAACCAATTCTCGAAAAATTTTTTCCACTCTGAAGTTGGTATCTCAAAAACATGGTTTTCGAAGGCTTCAACAACTTCTTGAGGTGATGAAAATAGCTGTCCACGCATTTTTACCGACCTCCAACATATATAAGGGAGATATTGTGATCATACCGATTTTGACATTTTGAGATTTCGATGGATCTCCACGAATTGAGGTCCCTACATAACGTTTTGACTATTTTTAGCATGATGTTTGTCGATCTGTCTGTCTATCCGTCTGTCTGTCTGTTTGTCTGTCTGTCTGTCTGTCCGTCTGTCCGTCCGTCCGTCTGTCTGTCTGTGTACACGTGCAGAGCAAATTCGGCTAAAAGGATTTTTATGAAACTGCATATTTAAGCTTCTGCTATCAATGGCACAAGTTGATCAACTTTTGGTAAAAATCGGTTGACTAAAAATGGGAGTTTACTCGTGTCGATTTTTGCGAATATTTTACAACAGAAAAATATTTCGAAAAAAGTTATTGAACAAAAGTTGCTATAAAAGCAATAACTAACAACTTTTATTTGAGAAATTTTTTGATAAAACGAAAAAAAATTGAAAAATTTTTCCAAATTTTTCCCTAATAGTTTTAGGTCATTACGGACCAAACATTAATTTTTTCTAAACAAAACAAGGTGTGCAAATTCGGCTAAAAGGATTTTTATGAAACTGCATATTTAAGCTTTTGATATCAATGGCACGAGTTGATCAACTTTTGGTAAAAATCGGTTGACTAGAAATAGGAGTTTACTCGCGTCGATTTTTAGTAAGATTTTTGCGAATATTTAGTAACAGAAAAATATTTAGAAAAAAATTGTTTAACAAAAATTGCTATAAATGCAATAACTAATAACTTTTATTTGAGACGTGTTTTGATAAAACGAAAAATTTTGAAAAATTTTTATCTCAATTATTTCATACTTAGGTACATGTAACGTTTCCATGGTCATGATAAATAATATCTCTGTTAGAAAATATTAGGCCAAGTTATTTCTACTCTGCTGCTAGAATGTATTTTATACAAGTACTTAATGATGGCGGTCGGTCCTGTGGTGGCCACAGCTGATTTTTTATTTGACATTGGGGAACAAAAAAAAGTAATTACGGGATAAATCAGGTGAATACGGGCAATGAGACATTAATTCGATGTTTTTCTCCTTCAAACTTCAAAAACTTCTTCGAAAACTCCATTCATTGTATTTCTTCTTCGGAATCAATTGTTTGACTTGCTGCGTGAGAGCTTGCATTGTTATGATGAAGAATGATGTGACGTTTTTGGTTGTTATTCCTGATTTTGTCGATAACTTCTGGCAAACACTTTTGTATATCATTCAGTATTAACTGTTCTCCTATCCTCTAAAGGAATGGTTGCGAAATGTCCAATACAACCGAAGAAATAAGCTATCATTTTCTAGGAAGTGCTTCGTGAACAGAAAACTTTTGTAGGTTTTCGGTTCATATGAATAAATCCAAGATTCGTTGCCTCTAACGATGTTGTGTACGGATTTTGCAGTGCCTAGGTTGAATTTTTTTAGTATTCCCTTACACCAATCAACACTAGCTTTTTTTTGAGCTTCGATCAAATTTGCGGAATCCATCGGTAACAGATCTTTCTCACAGCTATATGTTCATGAAAAATCGAATGTATTGCAGTCTGCGATATGCCAAAGGATGCCTCTATCTCACGATAAGTCACATGCCGATCTTCTTCCATCATTTTGCGCACAGTATTGATGTTTTTTTGAATCACAACCGATTTTGGTCAAACTTCACGAAATTCATCACTGACGGACGCACGACCACAACGAAATTCTGCAAACCAATTGTAAACAGTCTTTTCTGATTGTGATTCATTACCAAAAGTTAAACGAACCGAATTTATGCATTGTTGTTGAGTTAGGCCTTTACTAAAATCGTAAAAAATCATCCAACGAAAACCTTCACGAGTAATATCAATTTTCACAAACTTGTTTTTTTAACACTCACTGTCAACAAACTACTCGGCCAATTTATAAGCTACCAATGATTTCACAATAACAAATGTCAAATTTTACGAATATCGTAATAACTCATTTCATTATTGCCATCTAGTGGTCGTTTGTATAAACATAAAAGTTATCCCTCGTATATTAAGTGCTTCTATTGCAGCTGTGACTAGAGCGAGTGGAATAAAACAATAGTTCTTTCTCACCATTCGAACCAATAGTATCGCTTAATTTTTATGACCTTCTAGTTTGAACCTTACCCTTTATCTGGCGGGCGTTGGTCAATTAAAACCTCCCCGAGTATATTTCGTCTATTTTTAGCGAGCTGTTATTACCCATCTTTTCATATCAAAATGCGTGAAAATTCACACATTACATCATATTTTTTCAGTTCTGCTACCTGGTAAATATAAAACTCGGTATAGAAAATGTTGATGATTATTTTCTGAAAAAGGTTGAAAATAAAATTTTGTAAAAAATTAAAATAATATAAAACTATAAAAAATAATATTAAAATTATATTATTTGGATAAATACTGTGAAGCATAATGTACTTTTACTGTATTTTTAAAACTGGAAAACAAAACTTCTCTAATTAAACAAAACTAAAAATAAAATTCTAAAAATTTATAAATCGTAATAAAAATAAAAAATTTACAAACTCTATCTGTATTGGTAATTTTAATGGATTACGCCCGAGAGAATTGTATTTAAAATTGTCTTTTTGTTTCGTATTGATTTATTTCAACCTAGTTTTGAAATTAGTCCCTTAAACAAATTTAGTACAATTATTTTTTAAATTATAAATGAAACCAATTTACTTTTCAACATATTTACTCTGTTTTCCTCGTTTTATAAGGGTAATTTTATCCAACAATTTTTAAATAATTTAAACTCAAATATATAAATAACTTATTACTGCATGAATTTTATGGTAAATTATATTTCAAAATTTATTTAAAATCATTTTATAATAACACGATGTTTGATCAAAACATACGGACTGCACACGTTGCACAGTACCTAGCAGGTGGAGGGTGGAAATATTCGGTAACCAGACAACTGGGGTCGTAAGACAATTCGGGCCGTTCACAATTGGGGCTTTTCACAACTGGGGTCATTAACAACTGGAGCCATTAACAACTGGGGCGATGGACAATTCGGGCCGTACACAATTGGGGCTCTTCACAACTGGGGCCATTTTTAAATCAGTAGGTCTTCCATGTTCTGTAAACCATTGGTCCGCAATTACCCTTGTGGAAATGAAGTGGTTCCTAAGATCCAAAAGTGTTAGGCGATGATATTTGCGTTCTGTGGGCTTTCGGCGACGTTCTATACCTCCTGCTCTTCAAGTTCTGCCTTCCTGGAACCATGCCCGATAACAATCCACCACAGTATTGCGACTCCTATTCATCTTAGTGGCAATATCTCTAAAGGCTAAACCGGCTTCTCGTAGACGTAGTATTCGCTCCTAATCAAACTAAGTTGATGAAAATTTGCGTGTCTTCTCATTCTAGGCATAATGAACACATCAAAGAAACTCTTAGAAATGTACTGTACGAAAATCAAATGCTCACTGTAGCTGCAAAAGTCTATTTTCGTCTATTATGTTTTAAAAACAAAAATTTGTTAAGGCAAAAACCAGTGTATCGATATGGTTGAAAAATTGATCGTTTCTTGATTTAACCTAAACAAACATGTATCCAGAAAATTAATGCAATATATTCATAAATACTGAGTGTTCCTTTTTTAATGTCACGCAGTATATTACCCTCAGATGATTGCAACTTCATCATCGTGCAATATAGTCTCCATTTTATGAATTTTAAATAAAATACTCTTAGTAAGTAGTTTTATGACGCTATTCCACATTTTTTTTTTTCTTTTTTGTCAAATCTCGTATTTTTGTGCTGTTTTAATTAAAAGCTCTTAAGGGTGTAATGTAGCCAATTGCAAAGTCCATCATTCTCCGCGGGGTGCGGTGGCGAGATACCTTATTACTTCATTGGGGGCGTGGCTACACCGGCTACTTCGAGGTGGGGGAACCTCGAAGTAGCTTACAGGGAGAGGGAAAAGTACTAATAATAAATCTACTAATTTATAAATCTACTTGTATGTTTCTGAATCATAAAATAAAGACTAAATATATTCGAATCAATTTGATTTTTTTTTTAATTTCAAGATATGAAAGAAAAATTTTGATTTATTTTTAATTTTCAATTTTACAGCGCTTAACTTTTTTTTAACTTCACATCACTGTTACTCAGTAAATGAATAAAAATTACAAACTTTAACTTTTAAATAAGCCCTTGTATGTGAAAAGTGATAAATATTTATTACCAATTCTGATTTTGCAGATAATTTTGTAGAAATAATAGTTTTTTTATCATCAAAAAATTATGTTAATAATCATTAATGTAATAATAATAATATGTGAGAAGAAGTTTCTCCCCAATGCCCCCCCGCTATGTCTCTGAACCTTATTGTAGACCGGTGGTTCTCAACATTTTTTCTTGATGTACCCCTTGGCGTGTCAGAAATTTAAGCATCCCTAAAATTATAGTAGGGGAGATAAATAGGAAATTCAAAAAATAATTGAAAAATTAGTATAGTTATAAGCTTTATTATGCACACAAAACATTACATTACAAAATAAAAAAATATATATAAAATAAATATAAAAAAAATATATTCGTAATGTTAAATTAGACAATTTTAAAAACAAAAGCGACGAAAAGAACTTTCTATTTTCTATTACTATTTTTTAAACAGTTCGTAGACTATATATATGGTTACCTCATTTCGGTTTGGAAGTTGATTCAATAGGTTAAATAACAAGTATAAATAACTTCCACAATCGTTGTGTATTAGGCATAAGTAGGGTGACCAGTTTTCAGTGAAGGGAAACCGGGGAAAAAAAAAGAAGGACTCCTGCCAGATCCAAAGATCCAAGTGAAGAGCAAAAAAAAAATAGGTCCTCACCTCCCCAAATTTAAAGTGAAGAACAAAAACAAAAAAAGGTCCTCACCTCTCAAATTCAAAGTGAAGAGCAAAAAAAAAGGTCCTCACCTCCCCTAAATTCAAAGTGAAGAGCAAAAAGAGTCCTCACCTCAAAAACCGGGCGTCCCGAGAACATTTTTCGGGACACCGGGACAATTGACCTAAAACCGGGACGGATGGTCACCCTAGGCTAGGGCTGCCATACGTCCCGGTACACCGGGACATGTCCCGGTTTTGAGGTTTGTGTCCCAGTGTCCCGGTCCAAGAGTCATTTGTCCCGGTCGGTTTAAAATGTATGCATATTAAAAAATTATTTTTCGATAATATTGTACATATACATATATACATACTAATATATATATATATACATATTATATAACAGATTCGAGGTCCGAAATGTTCTGGAATAATGCCGAGTATCAGTCAGCTAGTCACTAGCTGACTGGTACTGACAGCTGAGCGCAATTCGCTTTCTATTGACACCGTGAAAAGCATAATTCAATGTGTTTTAAATTATAAAATGTCATGCATTGAATTCTATAATTATATAAAAGGGGAAAAAAACTGCTCCAAAAAACGAAAACATCGGAGAAGTATGATTGGGCAAAGAAGAGCGATGATAAAGAAGCCACCGAAGTCGGGGAAGGGGGAGAGTAAAGGCAAGAGAAGAATGGAATGTAAGGTTCTATTTGGTTTTATTAAATTGAATCGCCCATTAATTTATATTATATTATTTTAGATTTGATAAAGACGCATCCACAAAAAAAACATCAAATTTTTCCAGTCGAACTGAGTGTTCCAAAATGATTCACCATTGATCCCAACGTTTTGCTCTTGGAATACCTATTATCAATCTCTACTTTAATTATTTTTTTTTTGTCTTTAAAATTTTTAATTTTTTTAAAATATTGTGCAATTTTTTATAATAAAGGTATTATTGTCGATAAAAGTTTTTTTAAGTTTTTTTTTTTGGCGGGGGGGGGGGGTCCCGGTCGGTATTCCGACAATTATGGCAGCCCTACCCTAGGCATAAGGAAGTAGTACATCACCGTGTGAGTCCGTACAGCCTACGGACCGTAACTTAAGAGGATCCTGCACTGGTTACGAAAGTAAATCACTGTATATGTAAATAACTGATAAAGAAAAACGAAATTAAAACAAATAATACAACTGAATCAACCCATAATCAATACACATATATTTTATTTGACGTTGGTCAATGAAATGTGTAAAAACTGCGCACACGAGATTTTATAACATAATTAATAATTATTTCATAAAATTACAGATTTTACTCATGCTATTCAATGGATCAAAATCTAACAAAAATATAAGTATGTAAAGATCATAGATTGTTCCTTGTTTCAGTTGTCTTTTTTATATCGTATAGTTTTTATCAATGGCGTCCGCTGAATATTTTCCGAGGGGGGGGGGGGGGAGATAAAACTTTGATTGGGGATAAATCTTGGTTTTTGCAACTGTAAATTTAAATATAAGGTAAAAATACTGTTTTTGTCTCCAGTTGAGTCCAGGGGGAAAGGCACGTGCCTCAATTGCCCCCACTCCATTGCGAACGTCCATAGTCTTTATAAATTATTTACAAATACATTGATCATCTTGCGTAAACAGTACTACTGGATCCTCTTTATGAGAAACATAAGCGCCTGTCCCAGACCATTTTTCTGTGTACGCGCCTGTACAGTTTCAATTCTATGTCCATTTTTAAAATTGCACGTGTTACGTTATCTTTATGCAAGATAAATACGATCGTAAAATCTGAAACATTATTGTTCGTTTATTTTATGGCAATCGTTATAAATTTTGTTTACTTTGAGTGTTTACATTGTTAAATAAAAAAATTTACTAAAAGAACGAAGAAAGGAGAAATTATTCTAATATTAGAAAATTTTACATATTTTCTATATATAAACACGTAAATTCTACACCAGCGGTTCTCAAACTTTTTGAGCTGCGGAGCCCTCCAAAGGCATACAAATTTCCACGGAACCCCACTGGTTCACTAATTATGTGTATGTGCCACTCGACGATACCTAACATCGAAGAGTAGATATATTTATATATATTTATATATATATATATATATATATATATATATTTATAAATAAAAAGAAAGAATTAAATTATTTGTACTTCAATAAAATCATTTATTTATTAGAAAATAATTGCAAAATATTATAAAAAAACAAACATTTTTAGTGAGATGCATGGGCTTGTTTCCTATTTTTACATTTATGTCTGGCTTTATAGAGGACAGTTGAATCCTCATATCAGCTTCTGCATCGAGTGTTGCGGTATTTTGTTTTTGTTGCAGCATACGAAGAAAATACAGATTCGCACAGATAAGTGGTAGCGAAAGGAAGAAGTATTTTAACAGATTTCATTGATAAATCTGCATATTCTTCTCTCAAAGTGCACCAAAATTCTGGCAAAGATAGTTTTTCAAATATGGCCTGTAGTGAGGAATCTGAAATTATGTCAATGAAAATTTCGTACTCCTTAGCTGTGAATGTTTCTGGCCTTTTCTGAACTATGAATGGGTTTCTAATCCATGTATAATTTTTAAGCTTTTCATTCTCTTCATCTGGAAAATATTGTTTGACCGAGTTTAGAATATCTTCCAAATATTGACAAATTTCATCACACAACATAATAAGGTTACTTGCATCAATGTCTCCATTAATTCATCGCAAGTATTGTGAAGCTATCTAGCTCACGAGAGCAATCATCAGTCCGATCTCAACAGTCAAACTCAACTAGTCTTTCTGGACCGGAGCATTTTGCGTTGTAACAAAAACTCAAATCGTAAAAACTAATTGAACAATTGAAGAATTTACTTACTGTTTTTATCGAATAGTTCATTAATTAAATAAATCTAAACTTTTCAGAGCAACAAATTAACTTTATGTAAATTAAGAATAATTATAATTTTTTGATAATATATATTAATTTTTAGCGGATTTATATATATATATATAATTCACGGAGCCCTTTGAGGTAGCTCGCGGAACCCCAGGGCTCCGCGGAGCACACTTTGAGAACCGCTGTTCTACACCATAAACTGTTTTATTCCACAGATAATGCAATACTGAAAATGACTCATAAATTGAAACTTCCATTTTTTTAAACCCCGTATGTAGCAATACCTTAACAAAGTAATTATAAAATGTATTCTGTCTAATGGAGGGTACATCTATAACAATTTCAAAGGAGACACTGCCAATAAATTAATATTATAATAATAATTAAATATACATACCTGTTATACTCCCGTAAGTTCTTACTTTTTTTTTTTGGCGGCATGTAAATTTACTTTTTTACCTATTCGATTGCCCATTTTTATAAATCAATAGAAAATTATTAAATAGAACAACTTTTAAGCATAGTCAACTAAATAAACACCGAATTCAAAGATATGTGCAGAAAATTAAGGCGGAGCTTAGAGACTCCCTCTACTATGTCTAGATTAGTTTAAAACCACACTACCAGATGGATATATCTCTCGATGCTTGTAAATGCCAGTATTTCATATAAATAGTGTTTCGGTGTGGGCAAAAGAATTGGTGCTAAATATTAATTAATTTTCATAAACAAGGGCTCATTTTAAAGATAAAAGTACAATCTATAGGATTTCAGCTATGGAAATTGCAATTGTTATTGATTTACGGAGTAACAGTGATGTGAAGTTAGACAAAGTTTAGGACACTGTAAAACTGAAAATTAAAAATAAAACCAAATTTTAATTCTGAAATCCAACGGGGCCAAACTTTATCTTCAAATTAAAAAAAAATCAAATTGATCCGACAATATTTGGTTCAAATTCTTTGTCCCTTCCAAATGCACGTTTCCGTTGCGCGTAACCTAGGTACATTACGCTCTTAATACTTAGATCAATAGAAATAATGTTAAACGAGACCTTTAGCGTTTGGGCACTGTAAGCCTTCTTCAATATCTAAATACCTAATACTAAATCTTTACATCAATTTTTAACTTTCTTACATCATATGCAACAACTGGAAATGCGTTTAACTTTATTTCGACGTAATGATCAGATGTGTGATATTATTTTACAAAAAAAAAAAGTAATAATAACAGCCACGGCTACAATTTTCCACATCAAAATTTATCTCAGTAGGAGATCAAACATATTGAATATCAAAACATTTTACAATCGCTCTCAACTTATACAAGATCAAACTTTTTAAAATTTTTACTTTATAAAAAGAACTTTTACACAGAGAATATTTGTCAAAAATTCTGTAAAAGAAAATTTATAGCCTTAGAAACGATAGAAAAAATATCTAAAATGCCACAACTTTTATATCTAGTTGAAATTGAGTTACTGCGAGGAAAACCTGTAAAATTTCCGAATATACTAGGAATTCTGAAAACCGGATGCTAGTAGCTTATGAATTTCTTTTATTATACTTTATAAGATAAGGAAGTAATGGTATTCGGACTGGTCAGAAATTAAAATTAAAACAATATTTTAACTTCGCTAACGTTTCGATTTAATATTAAATCTTCATCAGAGCTAGAAAGAAAATATAGCTATAATTTAAGATGATACAATTTGTTTTACAATATAAAGTATAAGAAATTAATTTTACAATATCAATTTATCAATATCTAACTACAACTAAATGTGAAAATTATGGTAATATTAAAAGATGAAAATAAATAAATAAATAAATAGATAAATAAAATAATAATACAATAAATCACAAATTAAGATTTTTACATACCTAGGTTAAAAATATATATTATATATACTTTATATATATTGTTGCGCCCGTGGAGCGCAAACAAAAATATTATTACCTGGGTGGAAAATATTGTGCGCTATTTTCCAGACACCCGGTATAATATTCTTATATTTCAATTGTAATCGAACGTTCCCGTCCGAATTGTAAGTTCGGACCGGTCGGTTACGGTTAATGCAGTGATTTGGCCGCAAAAAAACATTATTATTGCAGCAAACTTGTCAGTGTACACACCTACATATATTGTTTTGTGATTTTTTGCGTTCTTTTTGAACATTGTGGGCTATCAACGCCAAATAACGTCAGAAGATTTGCGGATCTCTGACTTTCTATAATCCGCGCGATTATCTGGCTACCTGCCAGCAAACCAGAAGAATTTCGGACGAGTTCCAGATTCTTCCTGGATCACTGCATCCCAAGGGATTTTCTACACCCTCAGCGGTCACCTAAGTATCTTTCTTTTTCAATCTTATTTGTAAATAAGATACGTGTAAGTAGAAAACATTTATCATTTATTTTCACTTTAATCACAATTCCTTTGTTTCCAAAACCACGTGTTTTGAACAAAGGATAGTTTATATTTTGCTATTTAGGAGCTTACAACCCCTAAATTTTTGTGTGTGTGGGTGTATCTGATACGCCATACCAGATTGCCCGTTTTTTACGGCTTCTTGTAATGTATTTAGTGTTGTAAATACATTTTAAATTCAAATATTATTAATTCTTTATATATTATTTATTAATTATTGTAATTTCATATTTCTAGTCGGTTGAGACTACTTGTGTACCCACAGCGTGTTTCGGACGACACCAGTGGCGTACTTCTTTATATTTTCATTTAGATAATTTATTACTAATTGTTTTACATTTAGTTAACCTGCCCATTTATTGTATTTCTATTGTTGCATTTGCAATTGGGGGTTAACTTATTTGTTACGCATGCCAGTTTGGCCATAGCTAGTCAACAGTTTGTATATATTTGCATATTTCTTGTTTTCTTAGAGTTTAATTGTTCATTATTAACTATTAATATTTTCTTCGTTATATACAAACTGTTGGTTCGCTCATATGTACCAGTTTAGTGCATATTTTTTGTATACTGTATATTTATAACCGTTTACAATTGAGAATAATTTTTGTGTCTTAAGTTTCTCACCCCAATGTAATTTGGTTGTGTCGGGGAGAAACTATCAACGCCAAGAAAATTTATGTGTGCTTCAATTACAATTTGCACCTTTAAATTGTAGAATTTTTATCACACGTCTACCGGGTGATCCATAAATTTCTGTAAATTATTTTATCTATCACGCCTGTTATGGTAATATTCGCATGAGACTGGCTAAAATAAATTCAATACTTTTTCCTAATTTAAATTTTGTTAGTAACATTAATTCTATAATTTCTCCGGTTACTCAAGTGCAGCCCGTAGGTTCCTCGTTTGTTTAGGGACTCAAGAGGAGAGGCTGGTGGTCGTTTATTTCCTCCTTATTCACACTGTGGGCCTCGCCGTTTCTACCTATATGTTCCAAGGGCTAACCATTCCAACTTGTGTAAGTCTTCAAGAGTAACCCCTTGAAGTGAAGTACGTCTATACCTACCTGTCTCCCTTTTTTGTATTCGCGAACTGCACTGGAGTAACTCGCCTATTTTTAGCCAGCTCTCTCATTAGTCTGAGGTCTTTCGGTGCGTCTACAGCCACCTTACGCCTCCTGTACAATTCTTTATTCCCGTCACGTGCGGGGGGGTCACACGAATCTTTTTCGTTGCCCATGTTGACGTCCGGCACCTTTCTCTTTTGAACCGGAACGGTGCGGGCGCCACATATATTATACTTTATATCAGTGTTTCTCAACAGGTGGTCCGCGGACCACTGGTGGTCCTTAGCAAAATTTTAGTGGTCCGCGAAACGCATATAAATGATTATATTTGAGATTTTTTGTTAATTTTTTTATAATCTTTTGTTCATTTTCTGTGATTTTTGTTCTTTTTTCAGAGATTTTTTATTACTGAGATATTATATGTACAGTCTACATATACAATAAATTAATTTAATAGTACATTTAATTTTTGGGATCCGCGGTAGAAACATAAATTTTTTACAGGTCCGTGGTACGATTTCGGTCGAGAAACGCTCTCAAACTTGCAACCTTTTGAGCTACGTCATACTAGACGATACTGGAGTTAAATACACGCGGCTGCATCCCAAATCCTGGCGATATGCAGACGTGGAAATTAAGCCAGATTCAGTTCCCGCACAATGCGTAGTGACCCGACTGCTCTCCGCGTCCTACAGATCAAAAAGATGGTAGGAGATCTATAGGCGGGAATAGACTCGATTTTCCTTTGATTGGAGGCTTTAATACCACCCAAAACATTAATAATCAGGATTACAAGCTTAACTTTATACCCGGGATACAGCTTTCTAAGCTCGGACAAGAAATCCATATGTTCTGACTTCTTTTTCTCCTCCTTGAGAGAGATATTCTTCTCAGCTGAACAATGAGAATTCGATCAAAAACATCTGCTTGGTCTCGATATCAGGGAGGGTTATGTCCGGCTTAGTGGCTGTCAATCGAGGTGGAGCAGGAGTAATTCCAATAAATGAGACACTTGGAATTTTCCACCACCAATTCTATGTCAGAAAGATTGTTATTTTATTATTATTACTATTAATAATATTATTATTTATTTATAATTTTTTAAATACGTACGCAAATCACATCTTTATTTTCCAAATAATCACATAAAGCCTCTTACTGAGGAACTTATACGGAATCTATAAATGGTATACTATAAATGAAATATCGTAGATTAATTATTTATACCTTTTTATAAGTTCATCAAAAATTAGGAAAAAAAAACACTTTTTTTTTAATTTTTAATATTTTCTTGCTTTTGTTTGGGCGTGTTATATGGCACAAAACACATTTTAGATTAATTTATGTTTTATTTAATATTGCATAATGCTTAGGTGTCAAAAGTTTTAACGTCTCGTTTAGCGCTCTCTGGCATAACCTAACGACTACTTTTTACGATAACCGAAACGACCGACTTTCCATGCCCTCTGAGACACGCCCCATTTTTCCGAATATTAATTCAGAGATACAGGTACTCATTTAAGGGAAGGCCCAACAGTTAAAATGGCCAAGATTTTTTTTTTTTTAATCTTCTGCCCGTATTCTGATCCAACTTCACCACTAAGCTACTGCAACCGCGCTATTCAGGTTAACGAATTAATCAATACCATTCGAATCATGGCTGTTGGAGAGGTTGAAAACAAATAGGGATACCATGGGGTCTTGTCAAGACATTTTGATCAATATAGAATATCCCGAAAACGCACTAGCTCACTTTTGGGAATCAAACTCACGATCCCACACTTACAATGCGAGTGAGTGTACCACTACACTACTGTTACTGCATTAATTTAATTTAATTTAAAGTAATTCATACGTCTGTTCCACAGGGATCAGTTTTGGGACCAATTTTATACACACTGTTAATAAACGCTATTGCGCTATTTTTGAATGATTCGGCTATATATAAAACTTCCTAGCGACTCGATACAATTGCAAACTTACATAGTCTGCCATTTGAAAAACATTTTAGTAAATGGAAAACCAAGCTAAACACTCTTAAAACTGAAGCAATTCTAATAACGAAACGAAGACCGCAAAATGTTCCGCGTGTGCATATCGACAATTTCGAGATTGACTGGGCAGATTCCGTTAAGTACCTGGGTGTCAATAGTGACAAAAAATTTAATTTTACACAGCACATTAAATACTACAGTCATAAAAAAATTCAGGCTATGTTTCAGTTATACTCTATGTTTAAAAAACATAGTAAACTTAGTAAAAAATAAGACACTTATTTATAAAATGTGCATTAGGCCAATTTTTACCTATGCTGCTCCGGTATGAAGCTATACCAGTAAGACTTACAGAATAAGTGTCTTAGAATAATTGGAGAATACTCTTAATGGAAACGTGTATCTGAGATGCACGAAGAATTGAATGTTATATATGTTAAAGATTATATAACATATCTTACCAAACGATTTTTTGATAGCTGTAATAGTAATAGTTTAATAAACAAATTGGGTAATTATACTTTAGAAAATTTAAGTTAAAAAATACAAACACGAGTGTATAAAGCATATACTTTTCTAAATAGATGTAATTAAAAGTGCTTAGAGTTTTTGCTTTTTTCCCTTCAATAAATTTGTTTGTCATTAAAATCATGTATATGGCTGTATAGGGAAAACTATATATTTAATTCTAAGAATACATAGGAAATTTATTGATATATGTATGCATTCTAATTTGTAAAAAAAATCTTTTATTGTACTACTTTGCAAAGCAATAAATATTATATACAAGGTGTCTAAAAAGAAATTTTATATTTAGTGGATCGATTAAAAAAAAAGTAAGCCATATATAGAAAAAATGTTTATTAATTATTAAAATACACTTTTTGGGGATTTATTTCTTAAAAATAATATCGTCTAAATGTAGACATTTAATCGAACAGTAAAATTACTTATGACGTCTCGGCAGGTGGACTCAGGGATGGCTGCCATTTCGTGACGGATATTTTCTTTCAAATGCGCCAGTGAAGTCGGTTTATTGGCGTAAACTTTAGATTTAAGATAACCCCATAGGAAAAAGTCCATAGGGGTTAAATCTGGACTGCGTGGAGGCCAATTTATGTCACCTCTCCGAGAGATCAATTTGCCTGAGAAAATTTCACGAACACGTGGCAGAGACATATTGGACGTGTATGAAGTTGCTGCGTCCTGTTGGAACCATGTTCTTTGGTTATAGCCAGGAAAGTTTTGCAGTTCAGGTACCAAGAAGTTGTCTAACATCTCCACATAACGCTCTGAATTCACTGTAACTGCACGCCCCTTTCGTCTTCAAAAAAGTAAGGGCCGATAATTCCTCGCGCCGACATCGCAGCCCATACGGTCACTTTAGGCGAATGTAGGGGTTTCTGATGTTTGCGTTTCGGATTCGTTGCACTCCAGTAGCGACAGTTCTGCTTATTTACGTGGCCATTAAGATGAAAATGAGCTTCATCCGAAAACAAAATATTGGTAAACGTTGAAACTCGCTCAATCACCTGATTTACGAAATTAAGCCTCTGACTGGCATCTTGGGGCTTTAATTCTTGCACCAATTGAATTTTGTAGGGGTGCAGCTTTAGGTCTTTGTGCATAATGCGATGTAATGATGATCTATGCACATTTAAAGCACTTGCGCGCTTCCGAATTGAAAGGTTCGGGTCGTCACGAACAGACTGATTAACATTCTCCACGTTTTCTACCGTTCTTGATGACCTAGGTCGCCCGGATTTTGATTTATCCAGCGTTGTACCAGTCTCTTCAAACTTTTTAACCCAATGTCGAATGAGAGAAATGCTTGGCGCATCAATTAAGTGGCGAAAACCTCGAATACTGCAGAATTTTCTACGCGCTACAGTCGCCGAATCACCGTTTTTGTAAAACTCTGCTCCTGAGAAACGCTCCATAGCGACTGAATTTCCAACAGCCAGGCTACCGATAGACATAACCCCCGCGCCCCTCGGATACGTTGCGTTCACGCAGTAAGCTAAATAAATATAAAATTTCTTTTGAGACACCTTGTATAATTTTATGAGTTTAACCAAATTATACATCAGAGGAGACTCTTAGCTTTTACTGTAAGTTGCACAATTCTGTATAACACATTGTATTTATTTAAATAAAATTTTCAGCCCTGGAAAAAGGTCTAAAAATTTAGACCAAAATATCGGGTATGAGTAAATATTGAGTTTACTTTTCTCCACCGCTACTCCCAATAACTTTTACTACTGTATATATATATATATATATATATATATATATATATATATATATATATATATATATATATATATATAAATTTAATAATTTCATTTTAAACATTTAACAAAGAGGAAGACACTGATACCAGTAATTCAATTTTAAATTTTCTGTGACAAATCACGTTTTGAATTTTACCCTCATATGTAGAAGCTGAACTTTATAATTGAATTTGTGCTGATTGTTCGTACATTTCTTATTTATTTGATTGTGAATTTCGGAGCTAACTTGAGCAAGTAAGTTGAGCGTATGCAATGGGATTGAGTATAAGTTATTAGTGTTAAATTCATTGTTGGGATATATAGCGATATGTCAGTGTGCAGCGATTCAGTTAGTGGCTGTAACGGTAAGCGGAGTGTTATTGCTGGGGCCATTAATAAAGTGACGGGGCGATTTGACACGGAATGACCCTTCAGTGACATACTAGGCCAGAGCACCACTATATCTCTCTGCAACGTGACTTACCGCAATACTCGCACTGACATATGGCACACTGCACCCGCGCAAATTACATAAATACAAAAAAAAAAATATCACTTTACAGCTAAACAATTCTTTGCAGCTCCAGGAAAATTGTAACGAGATAATTGGAGATTTGCTGGGCGAGATGCTTACAAAAGTTGGTAGCTACTATAGAATAATTGATGTATAGAGTGAATTTTCACATATTTCAGAGTTTTATAGATATCTTGTAAGAGAAAACGACCAGTTAAGGACCCAAATTTTTCTATACTCGCGTCAAAAGGAACAATAATGTTAGAAATGGTCTTTGATAAGTCAGTGACTTCGAAATGGAAGAATTTTTCTTTCGAAAATGCAAATATTATTTAGTCTTCATTTAGTTCGATACATTTTGTCCAATATTTTTTAGGGTTTTATAGGTATGACCAAAAAACCCTTATAATTTATTTATTGTTTATAAGTTACAATAATTTTACAATATTATACAAAATATACATGTGTGTGTATATAAATAAATACAGATACACGTACGTATTGGGCAACATTACGATTTAAACAATAAAAAAAAAAAATGTCGTCTGTCTGTCTGTCTGTCTGTCCGTCTGTCTGTCTGTCTGTCTGTCTGTCTGTCTGTCTGTCTGTCTGTCTGTTCAGTAAAAATTGTATCCAAACGGCTAAACCTAGAGAGTTGAAATTTGTTATGCTTATACAACTCTTTACCCATAGAAAAAATACTAAAATATCTAAAAAACATATCCCCTTAAAAATGTAAACAAATATGTGCAAATAGTACCAAATAAAAAAAAAATAAAATAAATTCTGAGTAAGGTATCAAAGCCCTTAGTACGTGGATTAACGATAAAAATTTAATATTAGCAAAATAAATTGGTTTAATACGATTTTTCGCAAAATTGTGCAAAAAACATGTTGTTCCACACCCTGCAGCCCAGATGGTTTAAACTAAATATCTGAAAAGATTCTAAGTAATGTAAATTGGTGTGAACCGGAATAGTACAACAGGAATTTTTGATCAGATTATGTTTTCGGAAAAAACGCATTTTTTGTGTTTTTTGGTTGACAATGTACAAAAGTTATAGTTATGTAACACACTATACTAGAAGGAGTATCCTTGTCTAATGGTTAGCTTGCTAGCTTGTTACGCAGCAAACTAGGGTTCGCTTCCGGGCAGAGGAGACAATTTAATTTTTTTTTTTCATTTTTATTTTGTTTAAATTATTTTGTCAAAATTCTGGTTATATTTTGGCAAATGTTGCATTTAATTTTTAAGAGCATAAATTTAATAACCAGTTGGAATTGTTGGAATTATATTTTCATTCTATGTGTCATGTATACGAAACCAGAGGGGCGAAGGATATGACTTAAAACAACCAATGGAAGCCATAGGCGCAATTTTCAAAATCTTAATGAACCTACGAAAAAACGCATTTTTTGTGTTTTTTTGGTTGACAATGTACAAAAGTTATAGTTATGTAACACACTATACTAGAAGGAGTATCCTGGTCTAATGGTTAGCTTGCTAGCTTGTTACGCAGCAAACTAGGGTTCGCTTCCGGTCAGAGGAGACAATTTAATTTTTTTTTTCATTTTTATTTTGTTTTAATTATTTTGTCAAAATTCTGGTTATATTTTGGCAAATGTTGCATTTAATTTTTAAGAGCATAAATTTAATAACCAGTTGGAATTGTTGGAATTATATTTTCATTCTATGTGTCATGTATACGAAACCAGAGGGGCGAAGGATATGACTTAAAACAACCAATGGAAGCCATAGGCGCAATTTTCAAAATCTTAATGAACCTACGAAAAAACGCATTTTTTGTGTTTTTTTGGTTGACAATGTACAAAAGTTATAGTTATGTAACACACTATACTAGAAGGAGTATCCTGGTCTAATGGTTAGCTTGCTAGCTTGTTACGCAGCAAACTAGGGTTCGCTTCCGGTCAGAGGAGACAATTTAATTTTTTTTTTCATTTTTATTTTGTTTTAATTATTTTGTCAAAATTCTGGTTATATTTTGGCAAATGTTGCATTTAATTTTTAAGAGCATAAATTTAATAACCAGTTGGAATTGTTGGAATTATATTTTCATTCTATGTGTCATGTATACGAAACCAGAGGGTCGAAGGATATGACTTAAAACAACCAATGGAAGCCATAGGCGCAATTTTCAAAATCTTAATGAACCTTGCTATATAAAAAAAAAAAAATACTGCACATATTTAAAAACCTAAAGAATGGTATTAGGTATTCGAATTAAAATTAACAAAAAAATATTTTAACATAAAATTTGTTTTTAAAGCTCTTAGATTAACAGACGATAAATTATTTAAAAAATATCGTTCATTTTGCCGTGATAACTACAAAGCAAAATTTGTCCTACACACTCAGCGAAGGCGGCATGCCTTCACTTATTATATATCTACGAAACTCTGAAATGTGTGAAAATTCACGGTTCACATCAATTTTTATATTAACGTACAAAACAAGTAGCAGAAGACAGACTTCATGTAATCAAATACACTTAATTTATTTGTTTACAAAAAAAGGTTAGAATAACAAGAATAACTGTATAATCTGAACAAAGCGTTCGTCTTTGACTTTCTTGCATAGCGTGCACAGTGGTCACGAGATAAAAAACTTGCACGACTCAGAGTGAAAACTGCACAGTTAAGCCTGGAACAGAATGCACAACGCGCTACGCCGTCAGCACGGCGTCATTTGAGACAGCGTTGCACATGCGCCTTTGAGAACGGCGTTGAATTTGTGCCTGCACAGAATGCAATAATTTTTAACGCCGTCAAAGTAACAACTGATAAATTATATCTGTGTTTATAGGTGCGCATTCTTTTATTAAAATTATAATGGATGATGAAGACTTGTGTGATGTTATTTATGTTGTATGCAAGTTATTTATACATACAAACACTTTACCATTCAGTAAAAACTGAGGTTAGGTGTTCTACATCAACGTTCAACGGCGTCAAAAGTTGAAAGTTGACGAACATTCAATATCAACGGCATAGAACGCCGTTCAGACGTTGTTCATTCTGTGCCCTTGCGTACGACAGCTTGATTTTAACTTTCCACTGACAGATAACGCCGTCCAAACACCGTCAACGTCCAAGCGCCGTAGAACTCGCTGCATTCTGTTCCCCACTTTATGCCTAACGAACCTCTGGTATGTCGTATTTCTAACCGACGAAGTCAAATTTTGCTATAAATTCCGATAATATTTCCGGAAAACATATAAGTATCCAATAAATAGATAGAATTTGTATAGTCTGTTCATTTGTACTATATAAAAATATAAAACAACTTGATAACAATGTTAATTATTTAAAACCAATTGTAATCAAGTTGTAACTTGTTAAACAATCTACATAAATTTATTCACTCGCATAGATTTCTCATCCGATATGAAGCGGAGTGGAGCATATGAAACAATCAGTTGGGCTGTGAATGGAGGGAACAGAAGATAAACTGTTTAAGCCAGTCCTGGGGCTCCGCTATCTAGCTACGCATCGCCCTGTTTCAGCCCACGGCTCTACGCACCGCCACCAAATCACTACACCCAGGATACCATCTTACTAATGATCTATTAAATAAAATTATAGCAGAACCAGACGTGAACTTTTCCACTTAACATTTATTATTATTATTTAAGATTAAAAGTGGATTTCATCCTTCTATCTAAGCAATTTCGTTAATTTTCATTATTATTTTATTATACAAAAAGTGGATTTAAGGTGTATTCTAGGTGGTACACAAGATCAATTCAGAGGAGATCGATTCAGTTTAAATATTAATGCATCCAAAACTAAGTTCATGATATTCAACCGCCACAATCACGGAAATATATCTCTTGATCTTGACGGTAGACAAATTGAACGAGTGGCCGTATTTAAATCAGAGAATCGAACCGAAACCGAACCGAAAACCGAAATCCGAAAGTAACCGGAATTTTTAACAGAACCGGAACGTAAAATTGCTAAATTTAAAAACCGAAACCGAAACCGGAGCGAAATGAAAACAACGGTTAATTTCGGTTAAAATGAAAAAAAAAGAAGAAAATAACGGTTTATTTCGGTTCAATTTATTTATTTTTTTTATTAAATTAATTCATTAATCGCTTTCTTTAATTCTCCCTGATGAAGTATAATGCTTCTTTCGTAAGCGTAAGAGTAACCCCTACTCCTTCATTTGACACTGTCTACCAGTGTTGCCACTTGTTTGTCATAAATTTATGGTGCAGCATTGCCTGAATTATTTTTATTATTAGATTACCTCAAAAATTATATTTCTTCGATGGTAATGGTTATAACGGTAATAAAAAAGCTATATTTATCAGAATATCTGAAATTCTTTTCAGAATTTCCTAAAAATTAAGACCTGATAATTATGTAACAAACAACTCACAAACGATTTTCAATAATTCGATTTATTTGTCTTTTTCACACCAAATTAATAACTTCAATCCTTCTAGAGAACCAAAGAACACTAATGTGTTAAAATACTGGTCGGAGAAAAGTATTATTTTCCCTGAATTAGCAGATCTCGCAAAAATAATAATGGCAGTACCAGTTACACAAGTTAGTGTAGAAAGAAATTTTTCGGTACTAAAACTTATATTAACTGACAAAAGAATGAATTTATCAGAATCTAATTTGGAGAATATATTAATGTGTCGATTAAATATGAATTTTAATTTTATTTTCATTATAAATTTCAAATGTAATTTTTTCAACTGAATAAACTGTGATTAATAATTTTAATATAATATTATTTAAAAAAATGTTTGTGTTATTCTGTTTTCTTCCTTATAATATTACGATTCTACGAACTGTTATTTTTTATTTTTATAAGAGAAAAGTCCACATTGTTTATTAAAATTTAACTTGTTATTTGAACCGGAACTGACCCAAAATTTTTCGACGAACCGAAACCGAAACCAGCACGAAAAACGTTTACCTGGATCGTAACCGAAAACTGGAACGAAATAAATTTCGGTTCGACTCTCTGACTTAAATAATTTAGGTTGTCTCATTACCGAAAAGCTAGATCCCGACAAAGAAGTAAAATTTCGAATTAAAAATGCTCGCGCTGCTTTCAACAAGATAAAGTCTTTCTTCTGTGATGACAACCTTAGCCTTAAACTGCGTCAAAATATGGTCAAATGTTACATTTGGTCCATCCTCCTATATGACGTTCAAGCTTGAATCCTCAAGATTAGTACTATAAATCGCTTGGAAGCTTTCGAAATGTGGTTGCATAGAAGAATTTTCCGAATCTCCTGGGTAGAGAAAGTACCTATCAACTAAGTTCTACAAAGATCGAGAACAGACTGTGAGTTGCTAAAGGCAATCAAGTGTAAAATCTCGTATCTCGGTCATATTATAAAAGAAAATAAATACCAGTTTCTTGAGCTAATATTAAAAGGCAATATCGAAGGTCAACGCGGAATCGGTAGACGCTAATTATCTTGGCTACGTAACATTAGGAACTGGACTGGGATAAGAAATACGGAACAACTTCTTAGATTGACAGAAAATAGATCTGCTTTTGGAGTCACTATAGTCCGGTTTAAAAATTTCAAAACAAACTATAGTACAAAAAATTACTTTTTTATACATAACTAATCAGTGTTGTCCATATACAAGGTGTCTCAAAAGAAATTTTATATTTATTTTGCTTACTGCGTGAACGCAACGTATCCGAGGGGCGCGGGGGTTATGTCAATCGGTAGCCTGGCTCTTGGGAATTCAGCGGCTATGGAGCGTTTCTCGGGAGCAGACCGCGCGTTATGCGTGCGAGAGTTTTACAAAAACGGTGATTCGGCGACTGTAGCGCGTAGAAAATTCTGCAGTATTCGAGGTTTTCGCCACTTAAATGATGCGCCAAGCATTCCTCTCATTCGATATTGGGTTAAAAAGTTTGAAGAGACTGATACAACGCTGGATAAATCAAAATCCGGGCGACCTAGGTCATCAAGAACGGTAGAAAACGTGGAGAATGTTAATCAGTCTGTTCGTGACGACCCGAACCTTTCAATTCAATCGAAAGCGCGCAAGTGCTTTAAATGTGCATAGATCATCATTACATCGCATTATGCACAAAGACCTAAAGCTGCACCCCTACAAAATTCAATTGGTGCCAGAATTAAAGCCCCAAGATGCCAGTCAGAGGCTTAATTTCGTAAATCAGGTGATTGAGCGATTTTCAACGTTTACCAACATTTTGTTTTCGGATGAAGCTCATTTTCATCTTAATGGCCACGTAAATAAGCAGAACTGCCGCTACTGGAGTGCAAAGAATCCGAAACGCAAACATCAGAAACCCCTACATTCGCCTAAAGTGACCGTATGGGCTGCGATTTCGGCGCGAGGAATTATCGGCCCTTACTTTTTTGAAGACGAAAGGGGGCGTGCAGTTACAGTGAATTCAGAGCGTTATGTGGAGATTTTAGACAACTTCTTGGTACCTGAACTGCAAAACTTTCCTGGATATAACCAAAGAACATGGTTCCAACAGGACGGAGCAACTTCACACACGTCCAATATGTCTCTGCCACGTGTTCGTGAAATTTTCTGAGGCAAATTGATCTCCCGGAGAGGTGTCATAAATTGGCCTCCACGCACTCCAGATTTAACCCCTATGGACTTTTTCCTATGGGGTTATCTTAAATCTAAAGTTTACGCCAATAAACCGACTTCACTGGCGCATTTGAAAGAAAATATCCGTCACGAAATGGCAGCCATCCCTGAGTCCACCTGCCGAGACGTCATAAGTAATTTTACTGTTCGATTAAATGAGTGCCGAGAACGCGAGGGTCTACATTTAGACGATATTATTTTTAAGAAATAAATCCCCAAAAAGTGTATTTTAATAATTAATAAACATTTTTTCTATATACGGCTTACTTTTTTTTTAATCGATCCACTAAATATAAAATTTCTTTTGAGACATCTTGTATATCAGTCAGTCTCTTTTTGTGCGATGTATTTTAGGCAGTTTTAAAGTTATGCGATACGATACAAATTTAATTTTTTCTGTGATTCCCCGTCGTATATGCATAGGGTGACCATCCGTCCCGGTTTTCGGTCAATTGTCCCGGTGTCCCGAAAACTGTTCTTGGGACGCCGGATTGTCCCGGTTTTTGAATCTTTTTGCTTTTCACTTTGAATCTGAGAGGTGAGGACCTTTTTTTTGCTCTTCACTTTGGATTTGGGAGGTGAGGACCTTTTGTTTTTTTTTTTGCTCTTCACTTTGGATTTGGGAGGTGAGGACCTTTTTTTTTGCTCTTCACTTGGATCTGGGAGGAAACAAAGACCTTCTTTTTTTTTCCTGTGTCCCGGTTTTCCTTCACTGAAATCTGATCACCCTATATATGCATATACCTAGAACTGGCAAGAATGTTAACGTGGCGGTATGTTTCGGTGGTTCCTCTTTCAACGTCTAAAGCGTCAGTTTTACATAGCATCACACAGCCATAGACAGAACATTTTTAAGAATGGTTGAAACCTTCTCAGAACATATTATGGAAGTTGATCCCAATACTGAAAGTAGCCTTACAATTCGTTGCTACAAAAAAATGTATGAAAAGCTAAGGTCAAAGAAGAAAAATATACAGTCATCGATATTGCAATTTTTAGAGAATAAAAAAGAATTACGAAACGGGCATTTTTAAAATTATTCCTAATAAAAACATGTGAATTTATTAATCGCGTTTTATTTATTGAACAACAGAGAGATGAGATTTTTTTTAACCAATTAGCATTTTTTGTATGTATTTAGTTCCTCAATTAGTCCGGTTTCAAATAGCCCGGGATATTGGTGGAACCGATTATTCGGACTCTTCGCATAGTCCGAATAATCGGTATATGTCTAGAAATTATTGCTGTATATGTCTAGAAAGAACGACAAATATCAAATATAGTATCGAACTTGTGATTTGAGCACCATCTGTCATCAAAGTCAAGAATAACATTGATATAACCTATGTTACTCAGGACGGTCCAAACTATACAGCACTGAAAGATATTTTCAAACCGATTCAATAGTTTGCTTTCGCGGCACATCAGGATATCGCACTACTTCTCTGGCTGAGAAACACTGATATAGTTTATGTTATTCAGGAAGGTCTAAGCTAAACACCACTGAAAGAATTTTTCAAATCGATTCATAAATTTACAGTACCTAGACAAAATATTATAACCACTTGCAAAAACAACTGTTTATTAAAAATGCCGACATATAATCATATGCTACTTTATTTATTTCTTTAACATATCGTGTATTTATTAAAAGATAAGCTATTTTAAACATCTTCAACTCTGTATTTTTATTCTGAGACTGATTTGCAAGAACAAAAAGTACAGATTTTGTCCTGGACAGGTAACTCGCCAGATGTCAATCCTATCGAAAATGTTTGGAACCTCCTGAAAAGACTTGTTTATGATTTAAATAATACTAGTAAACCAGTTAATAGATAATATTAAAAAAGTATGGCATGGCTCTCCAGAAATTGAAAATTGTATTAGAGCATGTATTGAGAGTATGCCTCCAAGAATTGCGGCAATAATAAAAGCAAAGGGGGCAACAAAAAATATTAAAAAACATTTTATAAATGTACTAAAATAATTTGAAATAATAAAATACAAAATAAAAATAAAATTGGTGTATTACTATTTTGTTGATTTTGTGTAAAACAATGATATTTTAACACATCATAAGTGGTTATAATATTTTGTCTAGGTACTGTACAGTTGCGGTAAAAAAGGGGATCGTGTCTCGTAGGTTAAGAAACACTAATATAGCCTATATTACTCAGGAAGGAAAAGATATCTAAGATATCTACCACTGAAAGAATTTTTCAAATTGGTTCATTAATTTACTTTTGTGGCACGACAGGGCATCTTGCTTCCCCAGCTAGAAACCCTGACATAGTGATACGCCACTGAAAGAATTTTTCGAATTCGATAAGTCTATTCATTAATTTGCAGTCACTACAAAAACGGGGGTCGCGTCTCCTCCATTAAGAAACATCGATATAGTCTACATCACTCAGGTAAGTTTAAGATATCTACCACTAAAAGAAATTTTCAAATCGGTTCATTAATTCACTTTTGCCGCACACCAGAACGTCGCACGTCCCCAATTAGAAACAATGATTATCACCACTGAATTTTTCAAATCGGTTCAGTAGTATCTAAGCTTACCCCAAAGACACAAACAAATTAGCTGCTTTACAATATAATATAGATTATTAGTTTTGTAGAAGAAACTATATTATGTAACTTACCTATAAACAATAAATTTATTTTTAGCAAGGCTTTAATCAAAAACAATTACTTTTGAAATACTGGTTGTTATCTTCCTATGTAAATTTAATTAAATTTGAACTTTTTCCTGAACGAAGTACAAAGCTCCGGATATACAGTAAAGGGTTAAACCAGTTGAGTTTATCAATCCCCTTTAAACAGGTAGATCTACCGTAGTACATAGGCATATTGTTTAAAGTGTAACATTGACTCCGAGTAACGGGCGGAGTAGAATCGCTGATGGCTCACAACTGGGATATAAATGGATCAAGATAAATTGAAGGAGCACACAATTTGGCTAAGTGGAGGGGGTAATGGAGAGTAATGTGTGTTGATGAGATGAGGATGTGGCTAGCGGGGACTTACTGATCCACCCCCGCCCATGTCGGGGGCCGTAGAGGGAACTATTGTAGAGCACCCACTCTAGATGGTTGTGTTGTTAATCGTTCAAGTCGCATCTAGATTAAGTGGTGATAATTTAATAAGGATAGATGGTTGTTGGGATAGTTTTTAGTATTTTAATGTGTTTTCTTATTTTGTTTTTCATCCGTGGTTTCACAACACACGTTGAAAGTTATTTTAAAGTGAGATATACTATCACAGGAAGTTTCTATTTAAATTTTCTTTTAGTTGCACCACCACTCATAAGTAAGTGCTCAAATTTTCTGTTTAATTTTATGGATTTATAGATTAATACATACTAAAAATTTAGTTTTATGTTATTCTTATTTCTTTACCAAACCTATATACATACATATTGTAGGGGCGGTAGTCAAATTTGCGAAATTTCCTAGAAATAATATAATGATTATGTTGTTATGTTGCCTGCATTTATGACAATAAGTGGTGGGTAGGCAATGTTGTAAAAATTTCTCTGGAACAAAATGATGCTTTGGTAAAATTTATGCATCTGCGAGGCCCGGCTCATTCATTTTATTGGCCCGAAAGAAAAGATATTTGTTGGGTTCCAGCACAACACCTTATTTGTGACCTTCCAGCACCATCAGTTATGTCACCAGGCCGACAGTATCAATTCCAAGAAGTGACACTGAAGAAAGTGGCTACTAAATTCAATAATAAATAAGCAATAGTTGGTATTTGGCAATTCATACAAACATCATGGACGTCGGCTTGGGAACCATGTAAGATACCCACTTCAGGCTTAGGAACCTAGAATAAGCTGCCCAATCATTGGCTTGGGAACCGGACAGATACCCACACAAGGCTTTGGAACCTTAACGAAGAAACCAAACTAGAGGCTTGGGATCCTCAACCAAGAAACCCACCCGTGGCTGGTATTGCACGGCTATCGGGCGTGAAACCTATGGCGATGGGGTTACTGGTTCAAGTTTCTGAACAGGTAGTGACAATGTCACCATGGATCAACGCAATTTAGGTACTTATAATGCCTGTATAAAACAAACAAGATGAAAAATAATGGAATGCATGCGATATTGCGATAGCAGCATGTGACAGAAACGTTCTCAACTTTGTCCCTATATCTAAGGCCTTATATACCAGAAATGAAAAACCAATCCTACTTTTTTAGGGGGATTAAAACATGCTCTTTCTAATGAAAATAATTTAAAACAGTTTCCAGAAGGTATATTTTTGTAAAAGTGGGCTAAATATACCCTGTTTTTAGCATTTTCACAAAAATCATCAACTTTACACTCAATTCCTGAATTAATGAAAAATATTAGGAGTGTGAAATTTTATATTCGTTAACCTTGTATTGATAAGTTATTATGTGCAAAATTTCACGTTTATCGTACCTTTACTTTCAGAGGTATAAAAAGTCAAACTTTAAAATTTTTTCGTGTTGCAAATTTTTTAGGCCAATTTTGATCTAAATTTTCTTCACGGGAATTGCTCATGAAGATTTGTTTATTATTTTGTTTAATAGAGCGCAAAAAGTTGTATAAGTTGGCAAAGTTTTGTTTCTCTCAACAAAATATTGCCAGAGATACTGTGTCTCAAATTTGCCGAAATTTCGGAGTCATACCATAGAAGGCTGCGGTATGGGGTCAAACAAATTACTAAATCTCAGCAAGTATTACATGGATGAACGTAAAACTTTACCAATGTTCGTTGAGGACATGTGTGAATGTCCATACAAAATTTCATCAAGATCCGTGATGGTTGAGCAGGGACCACTAGACCACTTGATATGGAATGACCCTATTGCTATTTTTGGGTGGATTATCTCGAAAGCGGTGGCTACTGCCACACTTTTCAGGATTTGGTAGGTATGATAAAAAAAAATCTTATAATGTCACTCATATGTCTGTCTGTCGATCTGTCTGTCTGCTTGTACGTTTTCTGTTTGTTTATCTGTTGATTTGACTATCTGTACGGTAGAAATTGTGGCCAAACGGCTGGCCCTAAAAAGTCGAAATTTGGCATGCTTGTACAATTCTTTGCCCCTCATATAGGAAAACTATTGGAAGTTCAAAAAAATATAAACAAATCTGTATATTTTTATAAAGATAAAATACATATTTTTTTAATTTTTAGTGGGGTATCCAATGAAACATTTAAATACGTAAGTAAAAAAAAAAAAATATATTTGAAAAATCTTTTTTTTATAGGTATTTTGCCAAATATGTGTCAAAAACTTGTCCACCTTATTTTCCAGACGGGTTCATCTAAAATCTAAATAATTTACATTAATGGGAACCGAAATAGTTCAACAAGAATTTTTGATTAGATTAATATTTACAAAAATACCGTTTTTCTTTTGTTGTTGAAAACAATTATATTTAAAAAAAAAATTATTGTGTGGTATCAAAATAAAGCTCGCCGTCCAGCGTAGCGTAGTGGTAACAGCTGTGTTCTGCGTTGCTAAAGTTTTGGATTCGAATCACGTTCAGGCATGGAATTTTTCACAAATAAAAATTGTCCTGGCTAATTACCACAGCAGCAAAAGCTATTAAATTAAAAAAAATAAAGCTCTTAAGACGTACGAGATTAAGTAACATTAGTGATTCACGGTAAGTTCATCGAAAATCAATTCATCGAAAATCAATTCATCGAAAATCAATTCATCGAATATCAATTCATCGAAAATCAATTCATCGAAAATCAATTCATCGAAAATCAATTCATCGAAAATCAATTCATCG